>JARYHS010013630.1:201627588-201696476 GCA_031002005.1 Vandiemenella viatica | reverse complement strand
TGTGAAGGAGAACAATGCTGGCTTAAACTATCAGCTACCGGCGACCTAGATACTTTTGGTGGGGGGGCTTGAGCCCCCTAGACCCCCCCTCCCTGGATCTGCCCCTGATTTCAGCTGGGACATCATCTTCTCTTACCGTGAACAGCTAAAGCCACAATACGCAGTAGCCTGAATCATGGTTCTGCCCGTATGTATTGCTCTAAGTGACCGCACTGTCCTCAAAGAAAGGACGTTACTCTCTTTGACAAAACAGTAGCAGAAATCACTAATTTCTTGCAACCACGTCAGTTCGAAGTCACATTAAAGTTACAATGGTTCGATAAAGTCTTTGGTGGCCCACAGTTGACCTATAGTGACATTAAACATTTTAATAAAACTATTTACTGAAGGTGCAATTATTGCAAGAGTGTGACCACAGTTATAATAATTATTTTATAGATATAAGTACGGTAAAGACAAATAATACGATTACGTACTGGAATATTCTCGAACGATTCCGACTTAACACCCTCGTAATAATAAGCAGGAGACAGGTAAAGTCTGTATGCATGGGTAATGCCCGCTAGCTACCTGCAGCGAGAACAACAAATCCTCTTCGAGGACTGCTCAGCGTTAAGAACCCTTAAGCACAAGTAGGATCCAATTGAATCTCATTTGCTCTACGTAATGACAAGTCGAGATGCGTATTTAATTTCTCTGATTTAGCGAACCAATGTTCAAAGAATTTAACTTTGTGAATAAGATGCTTTAGACATATATTATAATTAAATATAATTTAGTTGAGCATTAAAAAATAATCCATATGTGAAACAAAAAACCCTCAAATATTGCGTGTATAATGATTAAAGTTACAGTGATGGTTGCTATTGATTCCAAAAGATGTTGCTAAAACAATTTATTTTGTCTTGAGGGCATAATAAATGTTATGTGCACGTGTAAAATACCTTCCATTTAAATATTGCCCTTTTTTTACATTATTTAAGTTAATATTCAGAGATATATTTATCATATTATTTTTAAAAATTTACTTGAATTTGTAAGCACCTTAGAATTTTGTCAAATTCTAGCTCCTCACTTTTAGGTATATAGGAGGAAGCTAACACTCTAGCAACAGATAGTTTCATTGCTTATATAGGTTAGGAAAGGGACGCTTTATATAGCATACAGATACCATGACCAAACTGATTAAATAAACCCTTTCAGAAGCAGTAAAGATATTTAAAAGTTAATAAAGAACTAAATAAACTTTCTATGATAGTAAGAAAACATTATTTTGGTAGGAGATAGGTTAATTCACATAAATTCACTTTTCAAACAATAAATTCTGCCATAGGTCAATTTCACCATTTCTAAACCGATTTAAACGCAGTAAAGACTGTCAGTATTTAATAAAAGCCCTAAATAAACTTTGTATAACAGTAAACAAACTCTATGTCAATCGAAAATAAAATAATCATTAATAGTTCAATATTGAAACAATGAACTTCTGCTATATGAGCATTTCAGCATTTTTAAACCGATTTGAAAGTGATATAAAAGCCTCATACTAACCTGAAGTAAGATAATCCATAATAATCCAGCTAACCAAACAATAGATTTTTGATATTTCACTATTTCTGGATACTTTCTAATGAAATAAAGTAGTTTTAAAGGAGAAATAATTTAATAAAAAGGTAAATTCACTAAAATTCCGTAGTTTCTGGACGTATAAATAACTTAAATAAATTTTTAAACACTTCGTTGAATGCACTTCACTTTTAACATTTTTTTATCACAGAATCCTAGTAAGCTTTCGGAATAAAAAGTAGATTTCTTGAAAGAACCAAAAATCTAGTAGTACATATATTAATTTCAGGCCATTCCATGCAGTAGAACAGATTTTATAAAGATTTTAGAAATTATTTCGTCATGAAACCATGTGCTCGGTTTAGGAATTTATTACAACCAATTGAAGTTAGATACAGATATAAAACAACTTTCAAAATACGTAATTTAATTCAGAGAAAATTCTAGTAATTTTATCTTTTCAATAAAAGCAATAGAAGAAAGGTTATTAAATAAAAACCATATATCATTTTTATAAATCTTGCCAAAGCTGTAACTTCACTATCCGATAATCAATCTCGATAAAACTTACATCATTAAACTCAGGAATTTTTGGAGAACACGTTGACACTAATTTTACTGAAATAAATTGGGATTCAGCAGAAATGACGAAATTGCACAAGTTTAAACGAACTGGTATTTCCCCAAACTGGCAACAGGTAGTGTCATTACGCGAAGGTTAAAATAGACATTTAAAACTAACAACTTAAAATTACTCACTGAATATCCACTGATCTTCTATTAAAAAAGTCTAAACACTGTCAGCCTTTAATTGCTTTACATTCGCCTGGTTACTGAATTCGCTGGGTCATATTTTGGCTTGGCCGCAGCAGAAAGTTGTGTTTCGGCTGTGACGTCATCAAACCTATATAATCTCGTGCTTGCATGCTACTTTATCTTTGACGCACAGCCACGCCGCCGTGATGGCATCCACGTCGCCTGTGCAGACTGGCGCAGCCAAGTCTATTCGTTCGTGCCTATCTGCTATCACTAAGGCAGACACTACAGCTTCTAGTAGCGCCTCCGAGTCGCCCGCGAAGCTCGCCGTCATGAAGAAGGCTAAACGGAAGAAGAAATTTAAACCACCCGGCGCCTTCCCGCGGGATGTTGGCTTCTTGGCGGAGGCCTCCCACCTTCCACCAGGGGCCACGGAACGTGTTGTTGAAGAAGTCAGACCAGAAGACTGGTCCTTTAAAGTTTGGAAAAGACGCCTTGCACGAGGTAACCCTGAGAACTGGAGTTTCGCCATCTCAGTCATTCTTGACGGCCTTCAGTTCAGCTGGCGGGTTCCCACCTGCGACGCTGCCACTTTCAAGAAGGCCCTGACTAGCCGTGACCACAGACACCTGGTCACTAAGTATCGTCCTGCTGGAGGAGTCGAGGCGTGGCCGGAGGCACTTGTGTTTCCAACCCCACTGGCCAGCGACTTCGTCTGGGAGGAATATGTTGAAGACACCAAAAGAAGATTCCAGACCTACAGCTACGACCCAAAGACGTACCGCAACTTCAAGAAGACGCCGATAAGGCCCACACAACCCTCTCCACCAACTCCTTCGCCTTCGCTAAATGGTGAGCCAGCTCCAGTAATCTTCCCTGCCGCACAAGTAGGTCCAGTACCACCGATCACTGTCAGCTATGCAGGGAACTACTGCATCTTATTGGCTCAGATGCAGAGTGCCATGAAGCTTCCTGTATTCAGCTGGCCAGACCACCTGGGTCTGAAGATTCTGCTGTCCTGCCCTGAAGACTTTGAAGCCGCCATCCAGATGTTGCAGCAGGACTCTATATCTTATGAAGTCACACTCTCCTGCCCCAGG
Organism: Vandiemenella viatica; assembly: GCA_031002005.1. NCBI lineage: Eukaryota > Metazoa > Arthropoda > Insecta > Orthoptera > Morabidae > Vandiemenella > Vandiemenella viatica. The sequence goes on along the minus strand of JARYHS010013630.1, from coordinate 201,693,054 downwards.
AAGAAGAAGGCCGGCACTTCTACGCAGAAATCTGCAGAAAAACCACAGCCACGCAAGCTGGTGCAGTGCTACAGGTGCCAAGAATTCCAGCATCTTGCTAGCGAATGCACAAAGCCAGCTAGATGCGTCCGTTGTGGTGGTGGTCACTATGTCGCAGAATGCAACCAGCGTCGCGAGGACGCCGTTTGCTGCAACTGCGGCTCTTCACATGCTGCTTCATACCGCGGTTGCCGAGCATGGAAGCAGCAACGCAGTAGGAAGAATCCTCAACCGAGTAGCAGGTCACATACGCAGCCCGCAACCAGACGTCAAGTGAGCGTTGTCTGCCCTACTGCTAACACACGGTCCGAGGAGCGCCGGAAGTTCAGCAGCTCCAGACAACAGAACAGGGCCGTCCCAGCGGAGACGACTGTACAAAACGTTGATTACACCAGACGGCGTCCACCAAAGAATCAACCCAGGCAGAAGATCACCGGCAGAAAATCATGCGAGCACACCACCCGTCAATCTTCAGTCCAGAAAGAAGAAAGGTTGGATTCGCTCATCGCCCTTCTCACAAGGCTTGTAAATCACCTCACATCAAAAGAAGACACCTCTGCCCCCCTGAGGGAGCATTAATGAAACGACACCTAAATGCGGCCTACCACTTCTGAGGAAGAAGGTCGCGGCGGCACCCATCAGTACAAGATAACATCGACAGCCAAAAGCAACGACAAACCATCAGTGAAGAAATGTCCCATCAAAATGAAGCTGGAGTAAATGTCTAGCGACAACACACTCCACCCTACTCTGCTCAACGGAGCAGCAACTGGCTGTGGTCGTCGTACTTTATCTTTATCCTTTTGTACGCGGAGCAGTATGTTTGAATAGTCTGCGCAAGTTTAGTGTAGAAGAGGGGAGGAAGTCGGTTGAAGGTGAAGCTGCCGAGTCAGCCATGTTGGAACTTTGGTCTGATGGCATGCGAGGTTAAATTTTAACATGAACCTATAAATTCACTAAAGGGGTCGGTTGGTTAAATTTCTCTCCACAACTTGCAACCTTTTGGAAAAGTGTGTTCGATTGGCCTACTCAACTGTTAAATGCAAATGTGACTTTGGAAATAAAACTTTGAATTTTCTGAAAGTGAACTTTTGTCATTTCGTAGTGATTTTGGAACCTTTTCTAGATTTGTGGTTTAGGAACAGATCTAGTGGCGACCTTCTAGCATTTACGTTGAGTTTCTGTCAGGCTACATGGTCAAATTCAAATTATTTTATGAACTTTCAGCAGAACTTTGTATCCACTTAAACTGTTAGTTGAGGCGCTAAGGCGATACTACAGCCCCGGTATCGGCCTTTGTCCTTACAAATTGTAGTATCAGAAGAAGTACAATCTGCTTATTACACGTCTCAGATTATTTTCAGTTTTACTGGAATTGTATCAATCTTTTCAATGTCGCAGTATGTTAGTGATAACTAAAGCCAACAGTAAATGTTCAGTTGTAGTACATGGAGAACATAAAGATAAAATTAAACTATAATAACTGTGCCGAACAATGCTCAGTCACGCGCCTAAACGCTTTTACAAACCACTCAGTCGAGTAAGTCAACTCAATCATTTCTATACCTGTAGAGTTCGCACTTGACTTAATCGCTGTACATTACGCGACTTACAAGTATTCTGTAGCAGGTTTGTCAATAACGTGGATGACAACTAATTTTCAAGTAATTTGCCCCAACATTGTTAACTGCTGTCAGTTCTCAGACGAATTGCAGTTGTGAACACTCGTCGATACTTCACTTTTAATGGCCCATTAGTGACAGCCAACTAGCATTGTGGTCAGCTTCTCGTTGACAGGACGCTTTCTGTGGCAACGAGTTTCGCTTCAACCGAAACTCGTATTTCAGGGGACGTGCGGATCATTACTTAGTAAACTCCCTGCTGCGTCCGCGCGGATCTTGGTGTGCGTAGTAATTCGTTTGCCTTTTGTTTTTCTCTCTGTAAACTTTGTAAGGAACTATATTTCCAACCTTTATTGTAAATAAAATTCAACAATTTAGTTACGCTTATTGGAGTTTTTATCTTTGATGTAGTGGTTTCATTAATATTTTCCATGTTTTATAACGTACTATATTTCACAAAATTGAAGAAATAAATAACCAAAGTTACATAATCAAAAACAATAATAACATACCGGTAATCTAAAGGGTAGTGTATTCAGTTGTGTTGTAGCGTGATCTTTGGTATGTATGCCGTAAAGAAGTGTTCATTTCAGATGCAGTGTGATCTGTGATACATATTTGTTTTTGGCAATAATGAGTTATCATTTCTTTCTCCATTTGCCAATAGTCGTAAGGTTTACCGCAGATTTTAAGCTAGACCATAAGATTTCAAACATTGAAAATCCGATTCAGATTGGTTCTGTACTTTTTACGTGAAGCCTGGACAAAAGGATATATTGGCACGAGTGGAAGGTGTGTAATAGCACATCAGAGTTGAGTCTCTTAATCCTCAAACCCCAACCACATCAACCACCATATCACCAGCAGTCAAACCAGCCACGAAATCGGAACATTTCAGAATTTCCTGCCTTCAAAGTAAAAATCTATCTGTCATTAGAGTAGAGATAGTGAAGCATAGCGCGCTTAGCCACCCCGTAGGGGTGCCCACGGCGAGCAACGTGGGAGCGGCGTTGACACAAGCCAGGCCAAAGACCTCGAAGTCCTTCACTTGTACAATAAACCCCATTGCTTCCCCTCACCGAGCGCACAACCCCATCGGCACCCCATCGGACTCCTGGACAAAAGGGTCTACAAGCACTAGAGTTGGATTATCTCAGCGGTTAAGGCCTCTGATTGGAGATCGAAATCCCGATCTCAGTTGGGATTTTCAAAGGCCATTAACCCGACCTTCACCTCCAAGACGAGTCGCTGTGTAATATTAAGTAAGCCATAATGTTTTTGTGGTTCGGAATCCACGTTAAGCTGTAGGTTCCCTGTACCCGATGCGATTACCGTCACCTGGTGGCCGAACAATCCTTCAGGATCTCCCGGTCAATAATGTCATATGACTATTGAATTGACCATCACTAACCAAAGTACAGTATATATGTATATACTATGTCATACTGAAGTATTTATATATCAATAATGTATACAGAGGTTCCAGTTCATTTAAGAGATAAGGTAGGAGAAAACTCAACTTTTAGGAAAATGTGAAATGTTGCTGATTTTCGAAGAAATGCAGCTCGCTTAGTTTTCAGCCTCTTTCAAATTGGAAATAAAGTATTTCTTGCTAGGACCCATCAGAAAGGAGTTATAGACAAAAAACTGAAAAAAGTATCAAAATTTTGACGTTTTGTGGCCACAGAAAATTGTGCCGAGGGTATCGGAGATCGAAAACTTGGTTTCTGCGTACTCTCACCAATATACACAAGATTTAAAAAAATCTTCTACGTGATGTAATGTTTGTGAGTCCCCTTTTTACGACCTCGTTGCTGGACTATAACCTTTTGGTTGACAATTTAACCTAGTCTGTCAATTGATATCTTACAAAAAAAGAAACTAATAACAAACACACAATTCATCTGCCAAAGATTGAAACTCACGACCCAAGGGTATACAGCGGAACTGAAAAGTCGACAAGGCATCACAGCAGGTGTTAAGCTATTTATTCTGTGGCAGTTTTCTAACTTCAAGTTCATTTACCTCAGTTGTTAAGTATTAAAAACAAAATTTAATAGTGTTAATTTTTTTACTTGTGGATGTTTGGATGGGTAGTTCACTAAGCCATTGTTTCGAATTTTAATCTTCGCCAGTACCTTTCTTGCCCATTAAATGTTGTCACTGTTGCTTGAGGAGATGCGATTTGCTGAAGGAGTCTTTAAATGTTATGTCGACAATTTACAGCATGAATTTAATGTAAAAATCTCAGAGAACGAATGGAAGTCAGTTCTTAACGCTAAATAAAAAAATAAATAAATATACTGTTGCTTCACCCATGTTTCTGTCTCCTTATTATTCCTTCTTATTCTGTCTCCTATTTTTGTACTTTAATATAAACGTATACCTATCAGACATGATTAATATAGTCAAAATTAAAAACAAAAGCCCACAAAAAAGATATTTTCGTCTTATTGATTACTTATAGTAATTGTTTTAAAGATCACAATTTGACTATTAATGATCGGATTGTCGGGAAATTAGAACTTGATCAGAATTTTTTACCATGGAGACCTTGTGACGTTTGTAGGAGCCATTAAAAGAGTTTTTAATAGTTTTTTGGGATACTGTGATGACAATTCAAATTTTACATGCAATTGATTATGAAATAAAAGAAATAAGCCGCTATTTAAATAGCACCATTTACGATTGTTTGAACTGTGAAAACTGCAATTTAGCTAACAAAAGAAAACAGAAGTTGGACATAAAAAGTCTCAAGAAAGTTGTTTCTACTAGCGTTGAACACCATGCTTAGACATCGAGCTATTTTCAAAAAGAACCTATATTTATGTCTTGTCCCTTCACGATTCGTAGAAATCTACAGTTCCAGTCTTGAGTAAATAAGGTAAAACATTTTTGGAACAGTAAACATAACGCTTAGCATTGATACAGACAATAAGTGCAATGCAAATCTCTTTATACGTACGCAATAAAGAAATTCATTTTTACACTATATTATCACATGATCATCTGTACTTTTTAAACACAAAATCGACAAATTTAAAAACAATACTACTAATATTATAATAAAAAAGATACTATTACTTAGTGGTAATATAAAAGGAAACTTTTTTACAGCAAAGGAAAGAGTAGGATAATGTCGATTGAGAAAAATGAGTCGTTTGTGTAACATGGAGGAAAAATTCATTAATGTAGTGAAATCAATTCACCTACCTATATTTGGAGGTTTACCAACATTCTTTCTCATTCATTTGTAATTTTAATAGCATATGAAAAAGATTTGCCGGTTCACTTTTATGAATAAGTAGGCTACTGAGAAATTACCAGTCTTGACCATAGTCCGCAACTATCAGCAAATTGTAAAGCTTAACGTTGATAAAAATGTGATCAGATGTGGAATCATCGTTACTCTCTGTAAGTTTTCATATATCTTTAAACGAGCAATTCTATATATATATATATATGTATTTGGTATCTCGGAAACGGCTCTAACGATTTGGATGAAACTATATATTCAGATAACGTTTTGCTTTTTAAGTTTATCTACATAGGCGTCTTCCCTGAAAAAACACGAAGTTACAAAAATACGAATAATTTTTGTGTTTGGTATCTCGGAAACGGCTCTAACGCCATATCGTAGACGTCCCAGATACCAGAAAGCCTACTCAAAGTTTCTCTTTGGTTCCGACAAGGAACTGTTATACATTTAAATGCGGAATTCATGTATACTAACTGACCCAAGCGAATATTTCGCACAGTATCGTGATCAGTCACCGAATGGTAATATAATAATGAGGAAATAAGTAAGTGCAAGTATTTATTAATTAAAAGTATTTTATTTTGAAGAGTAGTAATAAATATCATTTTTCCTGTGAAAAGTAGTTAAAATTAAATATTACATGTTTAATACTAAAACATTTAAAAGTAAATATTTTAAAAAATATTGACTTTGTCAGATGTCATTTTTTCTATTTTCTTTACTTTACAAAACTTCTTTGAAAACAATATTAGCAGTTATAATACTCAACGACGGTACATTACTCTTTTATTCGTATGAGATTCCACCACGGCGCCTTCCGTAGTCATCTTTTTCGCATCAAGGCGGTAAACACACCTTACTGCACATGCAACGGACAGGCACTACAGGACCTTAATCACTTATTTTTCAACTGCTCTAATTTTCAGCAACAGCAATCAACATTCATCAAGTCTCTTGTGCGAGCACAACAGCCACTTCCAACTAACATTGCAGTACTACTCGCTACACATAACAACAGAATCTACAGTATCATCAAGGATTATATTAAGGACAGTGACCTACATATTTAATGTATCTATATATACGTATATTTTTTCATACTATTAATATTATTACCTTGTAACTTCACCAGGCTGACTGTATGGTCTATTTAAGACCTAAGGTCAAATAAATAAATAATATAAAATAAAATAAAAAATAATAATAATGTGATCATCGCTGAATTTTTGACCATAAGTGTCTTTAACACAAAAATAATTATGAACGAATCTACAGACTCGTGAAAAAGCCACGTACGTGTATCCATACGGAAAAACAGGTTCTGATAAACACAATCCTGTGTTTTGAAGTGACTGACCTTGTGCTTTATTAATGTTCCTAGCGATTGTTACTTTAATTGGGAATAGTTTGTTATCGTTTTGAAAGGCACAGTTGGTGGTGCGAGGTTAATGCGAGGTATGAGCATAGTTTTATCGGAGTGAATTAATTTAGCACTGATGATGTACTCGTCTAAGAGAATTACCACTAATCTTGCACCATTAATTAATTCCTGATTACCATTAATATTTCTATTTAACATAATAATAGCATTTTCCCTAAAAGCAATTTATGAGTTGGTGAAACAGACGATCCAGAAAATGGCTCCAATGATTTGGATGAAATTTCTTATATAGGAAACGTTTTGCTTTTCAGGTTTGTTGTAACACAATTTTACAAACAAATATATATATATAAAGAAAGAGCAATTTTTGGATTTGGTATCTCGAAAACGGCTCTAAGCTCATCTCGTAGGATTCAGGCACCAGTGAGCCTACTTATGTTACTTTAACTTTTGTTCTAAGGAACTGTGCTCTTAAAAATTACTAGGAAGCCTTCAAGGAAAAGTTTAATTTTAAACTTTACTCAAAATCTTGTATATTGAACAGAAATCGAAAGATGCCGAGCGAAGATAGGTCACCTAAGTATTGATAATAATAAAATAATGTCGCGCCGGACAGTTTTTCAGGTTGTATTTTCTGTTTCGTAGTTAACTGTTGCGCTTTGTATTTCGTTGCTGCGTCGCCTTCGCCAGAGATCACTCGACTTACAGAAGAAACTAATGGCGTGAAGTTAAATCACAGGTACCGCATTCAAATACTCGTATCTTATACAAGTGGTGTATACCCTTTCGCAAATAGTAAACCGAGATTTGACAAAATGATAAGAACAGGTGGGTAAACTTTCTCAGGCGACGGTGTTAGCATACCCACTCCAAAACCCTTTCCGCGTGGAGATAGGTATCGTTCTGTTTAAACTTTCATGTTTTTTGAGGCACCTGCATGGCCTGCGAATAGGTACATTTCGTACGTTCTGGTGGTTTTACCAAACTCTGTATTCTGAATATGCGGATTTGTGATACAGACATTTCTGTTATCATACCGTTCAGGGATGCTGTAAGTGAATAAAATATTTGGCTAATTTTTATCCGCTGAAAGTCCAGCACGCGCTGGAAAACCCGTTAGGGACAGTGAACTTGCTCCCTCCCTCCGACGTTGGCGCGAGGCCACGAAAGTGCGCGAACGGCGATAGCGTATGGAAGGGCGCGATAAAAACACGTGACGACGGACTTGTTCAATGCACCAATCGTGAAAGTCATAAGGGTCCACAGTACTAATTCTAGGGAGTTTGTTACATGTGGAGAGACGACTTTGCGAGGAAGAAGGAAGAAGCCATCTTAAGCGACACTTGCAGTCCGGACCGACAACCGAGCAGACGTGTTGAAGCCAACACGCTCACATCCAGCCATGAGTGACTGGGTCCGGTCACATTGACTTGTACTTTCTTGCTCAGGAGAGCGGGAAATTATATGGCAAGCCTGCCATAGCCTGAGGGTTATTGTGGAACGTGGCGAAACCACCATCCTGGTTTCGCAGCTGTTGTGGCATTATCTGCTGCACATTTCTTCACGTCAACGCATGGAAAAGTAACGAAGCATACGGTCACATTCCGGTGGGTTTTTAATGAGACTTGTGAACCCTTAAGCGGCCCTGAGACAGACTCTCTTACCGTCCCATATAAATCACTGAGCTAGCTGATTTCATGATTAATTTCAATTTGAGCACCTTGCAGGTTTGTGTTAAATGCAAGACAGTGCTTCTTGTTTGTTTTAAACTGGCGCCCATGGGTTTTCCCCTTTCATTGTGAACATTAACATCAATCTGATGGCCTGTGTTGCCGTTTTGATAATATGTTCATTTGTTCTTTGTTGAAATAGTTAATTTCAATTTTATGTTTTCTTTTACCTATGAATGTAACTGCCGGGTATAGCTTGTTTCCTTTGAAATATGATTAACGTAAAGTTAAATGTTACCTGGTATTGTATCATCCTTAAGACCCAATAAATCAAATTTTATTTCTGGTGTAAAGTACATGGTTCTAGTTCACCTTGTAGCAACCATTAGATTAAAACCATTTTTAATATTTAGATTTCATGTTAAAGTATAAAGGTGAGAAGGTAAGGTTGGTCCAGGTGGAGATCTCCGGTATTCACATTCACCACTCCACTCCACCCTCCACCAGCAAGAGCCCCTTATTACACTATAGTATGACACTTTCTGAAGAAAGAGAGTTATTAGCGTCTCCGGATGGAGTAACGGTTACGCGGAAAGAAACAAAGGAACCGATAACAGATAGCAGTAACGTTTTGTATATGCTCGTCAACCAAATGGAGCAAATTTTACAACAAAATAGAGAAATTTAAGAAGTAATGATGGATAATGTTAAGACGGAAATTTCTGAATTGGGAAGAAATCTCGGGGAAAAGATTAATAAATTAACTAAGGATTATGTGAGTAAAGAAGAGTACGTAGTAATGTGAGCTACCTGGACCAAAACATTTCTGACCCGGCCGAAAAGTTTGATGTATGTTATCGTGATTTGCGAACTGAAATTGAACAATATAATCTCGGAATCGATCAAACTAATGATTTAAGGAAGGAACGAGATTTAAAAATACAGGGAGAAACACATAGAACTAGACAAGAAATTTTACAAATAAATAACGAAGAACGGGAACGAAAGGACAGGATGAATAATTATGAAAGCATTATAAGGAGGACCGTTAGTGACGATTCGAGAATTTTCAGACCGATAGAGCAAAATAATATTGTCTACGGAGTACAGGATTGTAGACTAAAATTACCTGAAATTAAAATTGTACCAGATGGTGAAATACACCCAGCTTTATTTATGAAGGCGTATAGTGCTGATTTACCGTCTTATTGGTCTGATAAGGAGAAAATTAGGTATGTTAGAAACATGTTGTCGGGAGATGCCTATGATTGGGACATAGAAGTTGGTTTAAAATGTGAAAGATTCCTTGAATTTAAAACATCTTTTCTAAACAAGTACTGGTCGAAACAGATACAGCGAAGAGTAATTTCAGAAATTGCAGACCCTATAATAGGCAAGATGGGAATCTGCGTAAATTTTGTGAAGATAAGATAAAAGAATTGAGGTACCTAGACGATCCCATGAGTGTTGAGGATGTATTAGACACGCTACAGCAAAAAGTACCTACAGCAGTACAAGAGAAATTAATTTTGCGTCATTGGGATAGTATAGAAGAATTTCTTGGATCGATGGACTGAATAGACCAATGGAAGGGCAAGTTTGAAGCAGATAATGATTTCACAAAAGGATATAATCGCAACAACTACGGAAGATATGAGGCCAAAGATGAATATAGGAACGAAAAAAAAATTTGAGAAGTGGTTTCGGCAATGTTAATAGAAATCAGGAAAGGTTCCACGACACAAATAGAAAGAATGATCTGGAGGATTATCGTCGTGAAACATTCGATACAAAGAAGAGAGATGTTATAAGAAATCGAAGGTCGGAAAACCTGTAAACGAGGCTGATGTGGTCCGTTCAGTCTCGGGGGACAAGAGGTTAGGACCGCAAATATGTGAAGAAGTAAAGAAGAATTATAATGATTGCAGATTAGTATTAAAGTGTAAATCTAAGCAAGAAGAAGTGAAGAATAATGTTGAGAAGAAGAAAAAAATGAATGATGACAGAAAAGAGAAATTATACCATGCGGTTGAATACAATGTGATGAAACAATATGTAAATATGCCAGAACCAGTAAATGATGACGCGCCTTTACAGTGGTGGAAACGTTTCATGATGTGTGAAAAGAAAGAAGAAAGAGAAGACACAAAAGAGCAAGATTTAGAATGGAGAGATAAGGCAATAACAGAAGTGTTGGGAGCAGTTGATCCAGATAATATAAATAAAGAAGTGGTTCTTAATAACAAAGAAGAGGGTGATAAAGATCCAGATAATGAAGAACAGGAAGAGGAAGTTGAGATCAAAGATGAAGTGGATAATAAAGAAACTGATACAGAAGAAGCCGAATCCGAAGATGAAGATGATGGTAATGATGTTAATATCAAAGAAGAAAACAACAATAAGAAGTCAGATGATGATGATGATACAGCAGAAGAACAAGAAAATAATGATTTTAATATCAAAGAAGAAAACAACAATAAGAAGACAGATAATGATGATGATGAAGAGGAAGAAGGAGAAGAATATGATGGTGATGAGATTAATACCGAAGAAGAGGATAGCAAGAATAAGTCACTCACTGATGAAGAAGAAACTAATGAAATTATAGAAGAGGAGAATATTGAAGAATCTAATATTGGAGTAACCGAAGTTGACATTAATACCAAAGAAGACTACAATGATTTTCAAAGTAAACCCGAGAAAATAAGGGAATTATTTGATCTGTTCGAAAAGGGAGAACAAGATATAATAAATTGGAAAACAAGGAAGAAACGGGGATTGGATTTAGAATATGAAGGGCGGAATGTAAAAAGGCGTAAATTTAAAAAAGTGTAGAACACCACCAGGGATACAAGGAATATGGACTGAAATTTCAACCCTGATGGTGTCAGCAAGGAAGATGAGGATCTTTTTTTTTGGTTTGATGTTTGTTTGTTTTCCTTTATATAGTAATAAATGGTGACATTCCGTATTGGTCGAATTATAAATTCTTTGTTGACCAATACGTAATGTGGAGGGGGGGGGCATGTGTGAGGTACACAACCTCACATTTTGTGATTTTGAAATTATTAAAGCTATTTTTTATTTAACAATTGTAATTTTATATAAGTTACTAACTCTGAATTTTAAGTTCCAAGGTCAAAGCATGTCAAGATGGATATAATGAGATCTCTGGAAAATAAATAACAGTCGAGAGAGTTGAAGAAAAGAATTGGAAGGAAGAGGACGTGTTGGTTGTGGAAAGAATATGATTTAAGAGAAAAGATAAAACAGAATGGCTAGATGGAAGCCACAAAGAATCCTGGCGGGATTAATAACAAGAAAATAATAGCCTGAGGGCAAGGAAATTAGGGTTTAATAAAGATAATGTAATATGACTTCGGAAAAGATAATTGTCTGTTAAATGGAAAATATAGAAGTTGTGAGATAAGTAGAAAGTGTTTTATTTGAGATTGAAATATAGATATAAACAAAGGAGTTGATTTTAAGTTTGTATGATAAGAATTTGATTAATAATAATTTGATTTACAGCGTGAGTATCGGAATAAAACCAGCAACGGACAAAGAGGGATCAAGGAAATCCTTATGTACTGGTCTGGTGCAGGAAATATAAGTAAAAGTATTAATTTCAAAGTATGGTAAAGTAACACTCACATGTGTTCACTACGAAAATAAAAAGTAACGATACAAGGGTACGTTACAACTGCTTTAAGCATGTGAATAAATTACAATCATTTATCACATCAAACGTCTTTGTTTTGAACTGAATACGTTTTATTCATAACAAAGCGAAGAATCCATTAATGTGACTAACAATGCAGGGAGTACAGACATTGGATTCAAATGTTTCCATCCTTAATATTTCCGATGTAGAGGAAAATTTTGGTGTGTTTCACAACATTGTAGTAATATCGTGAAGGAGAATAAATACAGACCTGTTCTAAATGGCCTTCCGCATGTAGAAAAAGTAGAAGTACATTTTTTCTCAGTGAAATTTATGCTTTCTTCTGTAGTTTATGCACGTTAAGACGAAAAGTGGTTAGTGAATCATGCTGCGCACAGTGGAAGAAACTTTTGCTTTTGATTTCAGCAATAAGAGTGTGGGAAAATTTTCTTTCGTAGGAACGGGGGTAAGGGATTGTAATAAATTACCAAGAGAATTGATGAATTATTCAACAAAAACACTGAAAGAATTTGAAGTAAAAATTAGTCGAGGGCAAAAGTAGGTTGGAAGAGGAAAGGAGATGTACGAGAGAAGTAAAGGAATCGGGTTACAAAATTTTTGTCAGACCATTGCTCGAATATGGTAGTGTAGTATGGGACCCTCATTTTACGTATCAAATACAGGAGTTGGAGAGCGTGCAAAAAATGGCTGCTAGATTTGTTTCTGGAAATTATCACAGAATGCAATCAGTGACGGATATGATAAAGGAGCTGGAATGGGATTCATGGCAAGACAGGAGGAGGATGAGGAGGGTCATGGGAGTGTACAGGGCATATACTGGCGATGAGGCATGGAAAGATATTGCAATAGGTATGAAAAGTAGTGCATGGAAGGGAAAAGATGACCATGACCACAAGCTGGCACTCGATTTCAGGCACAAGGGTGTGGGAAGATTCTCTTTTTTAGGTAAGGGTGTCAGGGATTGGAATAAGTTACCAAGAGAAATGATGAATAATTTACCAAAAACTTTGAAGGAATTTAAAGATAAAATTTGTGGAGGGCAAACGTAGGTGGGTGCAGAATAGGGGGAAGATGGGTGTGTAGGGAAATTGCCACCGGAGCCTGTGCTCCATTGCAATTAAATTAAATTAAAAATTAAGACGGGTGTGTAGGGAGACTGCGACCGGAGCGGGCGTGTAGGATAACAGAAAGGTTATCCCAGAATACATATTTTAATGTCATTTTATATCTTTGCAATGTTAGAGTTCGATGGCCTGTTGGTATTACTCTTTTAAACGGTTGCTATAGCAACGAAGTATATAAAGAGACAGATACAACTAGAAGATGGCCTAACACGGCACTAAGGAGAGCCTGCAAAAAGAAGTCCGATTATGTAATTTAAGCGATGTATTTGAAGTAATAAAAGATTGGTTTAAATTGTGCAGCATATAAAGGCTAACTGATTAATTATTTGCTTTAGCCGCACACAAGCACAATCACGACAAATAAATATAATCACATCGCAAAAGGCAACACGGCAAAATCAAAGGATAAACTGATCATAAGAAATACAACAGGCGCTCCATCCCAATTTTATCAGTAATTATTATTATTATAAATTTGACAGCACTTTTCTATTTAGTAAATCGAATATTTTTTTACTTTTTCGAAATAGTAAAACTGCAAAGTTTAAAGTAACACGACACAGTTGATTTTGCAGCTGCCTGTTGACTCCGCGTTCGGGAATAGGTATTTTAACTAACGCTGCAGTAGTAATCCTACGACTGAATAACTGATACAATCCTGGCGGGTGAACGCTTAATGTTCCCTCTCGGCATTAGGCTCCTCATCTAAATTTCAGTTTTACGTGATTTCTGAAAATGTTAAAAGTTTACAATTATTAGTGTGTGTTTTTTTAAAAAAAAATATAATAGTATTGGGTATTCAAAGTTTTCAGCAACTCCATGAACTTAGTTTTCAGCATGAGTATTGATCGTTACGCGTATAATGTTGTAAATTACAGCAGCTCGTTTTGTTTCAGGACCTTCACAGATGTTATTAATGAGATATAGTGCATGGAATCATTCCATCTCACTTCATACTGACACCACGCAGTACCGAGCGTGGTGGGTGAGCGGTAACGCTGGTGCCTCGCATTCGGGAGGATGCAGATTCAAATCCTAGCCCGACCAGCCAGATTTTGGTTTCCCATTGCTTTACCAAATCACTCCTGGTGAACGTCGGAATGGTTCATCCAAAAGGCCACGGCCGAATTCTTTCCCATTCCTTGTTCCCAGTCCTTTCCCGCCTTTAATTAGCTCGATTTAGACTTTCCATTCCTCGCCCCCTCCCCAATTATCTCCCCGTTCTAATGACCTCAATGTCAACGAGCCGTAAAGCCCGAAACAAAATAAAAATTCTCATAGTTATTATGCGCTGGTATCGAAAACTATTTGAGAGTTTATGCAATAATAACTTAGTGTGTCTCAGTGAGTTGAGGTGCTGCACACTGGATTGGGAAGGTACAGCTGGACCGGCCACGAACCCACGGTCGTCCTGGCTGCGGTTTTCTGAAGCCATCAAGGAAAATGCTGGAGTGATCCCCAATTTTCGCTTCATAAAATGCTTGGCGTCACCCGGGACATGCGGCCGTAAAACTACAGCTCCAAATTTCAGCTGATCAACAATGAGCTGAACTCACCAAAAACAGCCACCCCAAAATGTTTGGAAAAGTGGCGAAGAAGAATGGCTAATCACAAAAGTTATAACTTATTTCATGATCAGTGAATTTCATAACATTCGTGAAATTAAATATTTCTTCACCGAGGACTCTTAATTCATAGGATGACAGCAGTGTTTTCAATAGTAGACTGCAGTTACACGTATGTCCACGAGTATCCCCAGGAAATGGTCGGTGCTTGCAGCCAAACATGGCGCTGTTCATATCTACCTCTTCAACCAACACGCAGTTGGACACGTTTTCTACGCTTCGAAACAAGTGTTCCTTGTAGAAACAGTGACTAAATTTTAGTCTTGCAATGGAGGTAGAGAATTGCATACTAATGCATTTTTTCAATCACATAGTGTCTAGTGCCACTACACCAATTTTTAGGTACTTTGAATGTGCCTTAACCCAGACCATCACCATTCTCTTTCCTTTGTCTCGTAATCTACGAATAAAAGATGTAATATAATTATATATATATAAAGATTGTTGCACCGTTGCTTAGGTAACTAGCTATAACTGACAGCGCAATTCGCGTATGGATCAATAAATATACTGATGAAATCAGTACTGGAAATATCAAAACCTCAAGTTGATGATTAAAACCCGTCATAACTGTGATTCAAAAACTTTACGCTCGGTAATAGGATGGACAGATTAGTTTCGAATGGCTCCCTGCTCGCCTGTGTGCTGTGGCTTTTTAGGGATCACTTTAATAAAAGGTTCGTAGCGCCATTAGACTAAATTTTCTGTACCTTCGTCTAAAATCTTATAGTGCGGTTTCAAAAAGAAGTAATAACACTTCTAATACACATCAACTTTAAACCGAGCGTGGTGGGAAAGTGTTAACGCTCTGGCCTCACATTGGGGGAGACGTGGGTTCGAATTCCCGTCCGGGCATCCAGATTTGGGTTTTCCATGGTTTCCCCCAAATAATTCCTGCCGAATGCCGGGATGCTTCCTTCAAAAGGCCATGGTCCGAATTCCTTCCCGTTCCTTTCTCCCTGTCGTCTCCCGCCTCTAATGAAAAAACACACACACACAAAATAACAACTTTGACAGATGATATAAATGTTACAGACACTATAATTAAACTAAAATGATTAAGATCTAATAAGTGATAGACTCGGCGCTTAACACACTCATTTATACCGAATATTTCAACATTTAAAGAAGCCCAAGGCTGACAAAACAGCGATACAAATGGATTATTGAAAAGAGTAGGAAAAAACTGCTCATTGTCATTGACTGTATTTCTTCAAAGACAGTTTAACAATACAAATAAGCACTCTGATTGGTGATTTGTCTGTGTCATTTTCTTAATAATGCTAGTAGCGTTGTATTACCGCACCACTGTATTAAATCATCTGTTTCATCTGTCTTGAGTTCTACCGGTAAATATTTGCACTTTGAACATAATTAATGCATTCTCCCCCACCTCATTCCGTCCACAGTTGTCCTCCTATAGGCTTCCAAAGTAAACTCGTTACCTCGTCTGTCTTACTTACCCTTGCAGTGTTGTCTGTGCCAACAGAGCATCGCTGTAGCCAGGACAAACAAAAGCACTGGACTGCGCTTTCAGCATTGACGACAGTATCAAAGGTTTACATACTCACAATAGTAAAGACTTTGTTTAAGAGTTCTTGTTTTTCTTGAGACGAATAATAATACAACAAAGAGTTCTTCCTTTATGTAGTGTGAAAAAATTGGGAAATTTGATGTTACTGCCGGCTGTACGCCCCAAACCAGCATAAACGGTACGAGTACGTTTACGAGCGATGAAGTCTACCAAATATCAGAAATATGTCAATGGATAACTTGATGAACCAACCTAATAAATCAAAATACAATTCCAACACAGTTGGTGTCCCCTGCTCTTTAAGTAAGGTTTGAACTTGCGTCGAATAACACATGTTCTTTCAAGTTCCCAGATGACGATGCAATATCAACCTTTCTTTTTTAAAAAATAAAATAATAAATACAGATAAGTGCCATGATAACCTCGCGCAATTAGGGTTCATTACTCTGATGATCTTAACAGATACCCAGCGTGTGTTAGGTGAGAAACTAGTCGCTTGGCACAGAAATATATGCCTGACATATTTTCAGACTAGACAGCGGAATTCGCTTAACGCCTCCTCAACACAGGAACCACGTTGACGCTCGCACCACTAGGAAAATCATTCGGTGCCAATAAGTATGGTATATTAAACTGCAGTGCATTCTGAATCAAGAACACATTCAATGAAAATAATATTAATTCAAGGCAAGGTAATCTCAAAATAAAAACTTTTGCCTCAGTTCGACGCATTTTAAAAACTAGTTTTTCGCTTAAATACAGGATATGATTGAAATTGGGAACAAATTTCAACTCTCTAGGTAATAGCGTTTTTGGCATAATACTATATATGTAATACTTGGTAAGAAAAATGGTATAAAGTAGACACATTTGGCAGCTACTCACACCCTTATTTGCCAATGAAAAAAAAATCTTAGTACTCTACTTAAAGATTTCTGAATATCTATACCATACACGGATGGGTAGAAAAAAATCTATTCTGAATTAATTACACATATAAACGTCCAGATCTATTGTGTGCGACTTATTCCGTTTTAGAACCATCAGCCACGACAAATAGCGGAGAGTCAGCAGTAGGGTTCCGTCTGTCTTGGAGTGCGAAATCCTAAAAATACTAAAAATATATATGGTCCAAGGAGAGGAAGCTTCATTAGAATCTAGAGGAGGTTGTGAATATATCATTTCTCGTTTTACTCTTCCGAGAGGTGTTAGTGGCAGTTCTGTTGTAAACGTGTTTGTTTAGATACTTGTGGTCAACATCGAGCTAGTAAAACCACAATCACGGGTTACTCGTTTTCATCAAACTTCAACCCACTAAGTTATAAGTACTTTGCACTAAGTCGTCTGACATCTTGACAGTTTGCGCTTTAAAATAATAATGTTCTTACTATCACAGTTGAAGTTCTGTTTGTAACTGGGACAACTTACTATTCAAAAGCGTTTGGGTGATGCAACAATTAATCAATGAAACACATTAGAGGCTAATACACATTATAGCCGTAATTCAGCATCGAGGAAACGTGCAGTCATCCATACTTCAAATGCAAAAATGCAAACACCCTGCAATCGTAGTATACAAGTGCAGAATCTAATTAACCGTCACTCAAATAAGCCTGTAGAGGCAACTGGAATAACGACTAACATTAAATCGGTACTGCTTTTTGTTAAATAACTCATGCAAGGAACTGTCATTAAATCGATAAGGGGTTCACGCTATCCTGCGATCTAGCCTTTTCAACATACTATAGCATATAATAGGATTTAAAAAATTTGAAATTAAGTCACTATATTTCAAACAGTGAAAAACAACTTCAATTTCTACATCTGGTTAAATTTTAATCTCTGAGTCTTTATTTAATACTCTCGGTTATAATACTTTTGTTTGACAATTGGTCGACAGTGTGACAAATATCGAATAAAATTATCAGTGGCAGCTTATGAAAGTCCAGTAATCGGCAAAACTCATTATAGTCTTTGCGTTATGCAGAGCGTAACCGATACGATATCTAGGATAGCAGCGTGTAAATACCACTTTCTACTTTTTTTTTGGTGTGATTAGGTTTGTTTGTTTGTACGATTATTCAAATCACATGAATACCAATACTGTTTTTAACTTTTAATTTTTTTTCATGGTAACTCAGTGCTAACAATTGAAACATTTATGGTAATTTTTATGGCTAAGTTAAGGAAACGAATACATATTGCAGTAATAATTTCCTTGAGTGTCTAATAACTGAAATTTTTAGTTTACGCAAAATCAGCATATGGATATACCAATAAAACTAGCAACAGATAATATAATAAGTGCAGAGTTTCTCATTTGGTTTCAGGTTTCTTTGGAGTTATGAAAGTAAAGGTAATCAACGTAAGGTCTAATTAGCGGTTTAAGAGGACATTTAGAAAAAAAGTCTAATCAGACATAGAAACCACAAAGAATTTTGTGAAGTAGAGTGTAAATCAGTTCTTTAGACGTCATGTTGTTTTACAGACTAAGAACATCCGAAGGCTAGGAATTTATTGATACAAAGAGATCTCAAATTTAAAACTATTGCACGACTTTATTATGGTACAAAGAAAGTAATAAATACAGGACTACTGGACTGACAATAATTGAAGTCTCTTCTGAAAACTTTGTTTAGCATATATACCAGCACGCGACTATAGGATTTTTTTAAAAATAATAAATATCTGCCTGTCATATGATGGGTATTATGGCAACACATGGAGTACCTGGTGCTTGGAGGAACTTCTACAAGCAAGGTTTCCCGAATTTTCATTCTCGCGTCCCCTCACAGACCCACCCAGCATCCACCTCAAGCGACCTCCGCCAGAGAGCGGGCCCGAAAGAGCTACCTTCTCTGAAGGGCGCGGATTCCCACACACTCGTCCAAGCTTCGCAGAGCACCGTCGTAGTGCACAACCGTGCGCTCCAAAGGTGTCGCTGCCCCACCTGGGTCGGATGTTCGGACCCATGCACTACCAGTCCCCACATATCAGAGGTCCTATTTTGGCAGCAAATAGCTCATACCGGTGGCAAGGGTAGCCGAGTTCCTTGATCACTGATCACCGATCCCAGTGAGGGCTAATCTGTACAATCTGGAGACGACCCCCGCCGTTGCCACATCACGTCAGCTCACCGGTACTGTCCGTCGCCTCCCATCAGGGTCGCGTCACCTCCCTGCACCTTAGGTCTTACCACCATGAGCAGTAAAAGAGGGACAAGCCCTCTAATTCGCATCCATCGGGCTTACCACCTAGGAGTTGGCAATGAGTGCTACCGGCGGGAAGGCTGCACCAGGTCACCCCACTACTTCCGAAGACCTGGATCTACCGTTCCGCTGTTTGGTCCATACCGGCGGCAGGAGGGAACCACTTCGCCTGATCACCTACGCCCACCTCAGTAACAGCCGCACCCGAAAACCGGAATGCGACCCCACCTTCTAGCGGCAGACGCCGGCTTACCGGCACCGTTCTGCAGGACACACATCTCCCTGAACCCCGTCTGGCGTTAAGTCGGAATAGTCGAGGGATCGGCACAGTGTGGATTCCCGGCAGCAGCATGCATCTCACCCCTTACTGTCGTCACCCAGTTTACCTGGAGATCCCGGTACCTTCCGCCAGGCACCTACAGCTTGGCCTATGCGAACCTTCCTCACCAATTACTTGGTGCAGTCTCCAAGGCGTGGCGTCGCCGCGGACTCCCAAAAATCATCCGCCTGCAGCGCAGATTGGCGGAACCTTCCACCAATTACTTGGTGCAGTCTCAACGCCGATCTCTAGATCCCGGGATCGTCATTCCCGTATCCAGGCCCCCCGCAGGCAAGGAGCCCGGAGCCCTGGGTTCATCTGGCGCCCTAAGAAGCACATTGCGACCAAACTCGCCTTGGTACTCTTGTTAGCAGAAGAAGAAAAAATCCTGTCCGGGACTAGGCCCCTACCGCACATCTAACACAGAAGGCGACGCCCGTTACCCAGGTAACTGTATTGGGTAGTCAACCTACTGTTTTACGGGTATCCGCAGTGTGGTCCGCCGGGGCTACTCTTCGGATACTAGGACTTGGGCACAGCCAAGTCCCGACACCTCAAATGACTGCCTCCCGGGGAGTACCCTGTCCATGGACTTTGGGTCGCCACCCCGTATCCACCCCAATTGGCCCAAAGGCCTTTTTTCCTCTTGTTAGCAAGGCTTCCCTTGCAGCGTTTGAATAGTCACCGCCGAAGTCATTTACGTTATACGCATACCACGCATCCAGATGCTTAGTTCCAGGCGTCCTTTACCCAGCACCGGTAGAAAGAAATTCCTTACATTATACCTGTTTGAGAGTCAGAGATGGCATCAAGACTGACTCATATCAGATAGACCATATAAAGGACCGCCACATCATTACCAGCCAAATACGAATCCAACTTGGAATACTGTTTTCGTGCAAAATATTAGGATCTGTAATCTTTAAGCCGGTATCGATGGTTTCATAATATGTGTTTGATGTTGTAGAGTAAATACGAATGTTTCGAAGTCACAGCAGATGTCTGACGTACGCGGGGCTGTTATTATCATAATTATTCCTTCAATGTTGTTCACTGAAGGTCCCGTCATTCTTGTTTATCAAGAAAAGCGGTGCGCCAGCTTTATGCTGAAACGTAATTATCAAATGATTGAACCATTAAGACGCAGAATTACATTGCTTTCCGGTTTAATTCCCAAGACGTGAACTCATTAAACACAGTGAAAAGTCATTTCGTTGGAGCTCTATGAGGAACAAAACTTATATACGTGCAATGCAGAGGCAGTAATCGTAGTATTGTTGGTATTATCGACGTGACACCAGAGTGATATTCTTCCAGGAAGGGATTTTGTGTTCCAACAGTAAAAAGAAAGTAGGAACAAAATGGTTTGGCAATAATTCAAAAGTAAAAAGCTCGCAATAACAATTTCAAAATTAGTGACGACTTATTGTTTGTAAATTATGTATTTAATAAATTTTTTTAAAAGAAATTTGCAACCACTAGCTATATTATACTTTTCGTCATATCTGGGCAGAAATGTATGAAGTGTCCTTATTACATTTTTCTTTTATTACTGACAACTACAGAAATCAGGAAACGTAACTTCCATAAAAGTGAAAATAATCATAAAAATGATAATAATTTGGTAAATTTCTAATTTTTTCCGACGTCTTATCAAAATGAAACATGCCCTATTTTACGCTTATCGACTCGGACTGTACCCTAATCAAAACTGCATAAAAATCCACTATTTAGCGTGAACTTATCAGTTTACGATGCACATCAAATTGAAACATACCCTACTTCAGCCGTTAAATCGAACTCCGTCAAAACCCCGCGAGTACTGTCTTAAATTTATAACTTTACGATGCCACATCAAATTAAAACAACCATATTTTTCCCATGGAACCAAGGGCTATATATCAATGGAAACCCATTCGACATCCGAGCAGTAGTTTTTGTGTGAACTGCTTTTAACCAAAAACTGTCTTAAATTTCTCATTTTACCTCCGGGACGACTCGTCGTACTACATTAATCGAAACCCATCAAGATCAGACCAGCAATGTTTGCATTAACCGCGTTCGAGGAAAAAATTGACACTAATAATTTTTTAATTCATCATTTTTTGAGTTCATAGCACAATGAAAGATACCCTACCTTATTTGTGGAACCATGGACTGTACCTGAAACTAAACCTTGAGAAAATCAGACCAGTAGTTCATGCTTAGAACCCGTTCTTCGAAATTCAAACAGACAGACCACAATTTAAAAATTAGTGATTTCTTCTCTGTAGCATATAAACAGTGCCCCAGCTATTTTTTATTATTTTAAATCTCAATGTACAGACTTTTCCTTGTTACTTCGTTCTTCGAAATCCAAACAGACAGACACAAATTTAAAAATTAGTTGATTTCTTCTCTGTAGCATATAAACAGTGCCCCAGCTATTTTTTATTATTTTAAATCTCAAATGTACAGATTTTTCCTGGTTACTTCGTTCTTCGAAATCCAAACAGACAGACACAAATTTAAAAATTAGTTGATTTCTTCTCTGTAGCATATAAACAGTGCCCCCAGCTATTTTTTATTATTTTAAATCTCAAATGTACAGACCTTTTCCTGGTTACTTCGTTCTTCGAAATCCAAACAGACAGACACAAATTTAAAAAATTAGTTGATTTCTTCTCTGTAGCATATAAACAGTGCCCCAGCTATTTTTTTATTATTTTAAATCTCAAATGTACAGACTTTTCCTGGTTACTTCGTTCTTCGAAATCCAAACAGACAGACACAAATTTAAAATTAGTTGATTTCTTCTCTGTAGCATATAAACAGTGCCCCAGCTATTTTTTATTATTTTAAATCTCAAATGTACAGACTTTTCCTGGTTACTTCGTTCTTCGAAATCCAAACAGACAGACACAAATTTAAAAATTAGTTGATTTCTTCTCTGTAGCATATAAACAGTGCCCCAGCCTATTTTTTATTATTTTAAATCTCAAATGTACAGACTTTTCCTTGTTACTTCGTTCTTCGAAATCCAAACAGACAGACACAAATTTAAAAATTAGTTGATTTCTTCTCTGTAGCATATAAACAGGCCCCAGCTATTTTTTATTATTTTAAATCTCAAATGTACAGACTTTTCCTGGTTACTTCGTTCTTCGAAATCCAAACAGACAGACACAAATTTAAAAATTAGTTGATTTCTTCTCTGTAGCATATAAAAAGTGCCCCCAACTATTTTTTTTAAATCTCTTTTTTTTTTTAACTGGTTTACGTCTCTCAACAGCGAGGTCTTTAGAGACGGGAAAGGATGGGGACAAGGAATGGGAAGGAATTCGGCCATGGCCTTTTTAAGGTATCATCCCGGCATTTGCCTGGAGTGATTTGGGAAACCATGGAAAACCCAAATCTGGATGCCCGGACTGGGATTCGAACCGCCATCCTCCCGAATGCGAGGCCAGAACGCTATCCGTTAAACCACCACGCTCGGTTTTTAAATCTCAAATGTACAGACTTTTCCTGTTTGCACATTTATTATACGTATAGAAGACAAACAACATATCTTGTAGTAAGCAGTGAGGTGCAATTATGCTATGTATGTGAAAGTATTTACGAACATTATCAATAAACAGAAGATGTTAGATCAAACTCTGTGAGCCCTCATTTCTACAGTAGCAACCACGCATTTAGTTAAGAAGTTCAAAATATTAAAAATTGTTTGCTGTAAGGGAATGCTTTCTATAATAGTCAAGACAAAATATCGATATAAATTAGGCATGCGTGGCGTAACATCAAGGGGGTGAATTGGCAGTAATTAATTAACTAACACCTCGTTCAATCCCTTGGGTGATTTACAGTTCCGATGTCAACGACATATACAGTGAGGAAGAACTATGGAAGAGGTCAGACATTTCCTTTCTAGCTCACATTTACATTACGCCTCACCGGCTAGAGAAAAAATATCACAGTAAGGAGGAATTAAAAAGCAACTCGTTAGAAGTTCTGAATTCGAGACGGAAGGAGTGGGAATAAAATTTTTACAGCCGGTTCATAGAAAAGCTGAACCGCTGCGCCTGTAGAACCGGGTCGCCGCGTCTACAAAGCTCACCGACACAGTCTTTGCCGATCCCTTCTGATAGAGCTGCAATACGTATACAACTTAATCAGACATAGTGATCTGCGCAGATTCTAGAATTACCTTTCAGTCAATCATGGAATTTTCAAAAGAAAGGTGCCGGAACAGACTAGTTCACGACATAGCCAGGAAATTTCGGAAGACATCCATCAAATGTACCAAAACAGCAAATCTCATGTCGAAGTGAAAAGTTTTCGCACTTTGCACTGACGTCCATACCATTGCTATCAACATTGTTAAGATTTAACGGGAGGAGAGATGGCTTGCCGACTACCAAGGAAAGGGACTTTGGTATCGAACCATTTCCAACAAAATCGTTGGCAAGCCATGGTACGTTCAGTGGGAGCTGAGCAGGAAACAAAATACGTTGATGAAAGATATAGGACAATGCATACTCTGTTGAGTGATTAAAAAAAATGGTCATATGGTCTTCGTCGGGTACAGCAAAATGAAGCAGGTCGATAAGATATATCCCGAATACTTGTATAATAAGCCACGGTAGTTAGTGTTGCAATAGCTAGTGAAAGTAGTAAAAAATACATTTGTCGTGATAAGAGAAGAAAGTAATTGGTTTCATATACGTATATATGTACAGTATGTATATTACTAAAGCAAGTAGTTACTGTGATAGGTTCATATCGTTGTTAATATAAAAACTAATTAACAGTGTGGGTGAGCGCGTTAAGACGCCAGCAAAGTGGATTGGGGAGATCCAACGGTACCAGGATGGAGTTCTCATCCCCGCATACCTGCCGTACTGGTTACGGTTTTAGGAGGTCTCCCGCAACCATTTAGGCCATGATGGCGAACCATTATTGATCTACGTGCCATTTTTTCTAAAAAAAAAAAAAAAAAAAAAAAAAGAAGAGAGAGAGAGAGAGAGAGAGAATGAAAACATGACGAGCCATCAAACAATCATGACTTAATAATTAAGGGGAAAAGAAATAAAACTAAATACTATCCCCTCAAAACTTTATATTTGAAACCAGAAACAAACATTTTTGCACGCTTTATATTAGCTTTACCTGTATGTATATATGTATGAATGTAACGGAATCTTTCAACTCCGTTTTGACCCACTTCCAGATGTCCGAGCTGTTTGAAATTTCGCACACGTATTAAGAACCGGTGACAATAAAATAATTTCATAGCGATGTCCTGCTATTGACAGTAACAATAGAAAAAATTATTGAATGTGATGGAATTTTGCATTTGAATTTTAATACAATTCCAGATGTCCGAATTGTTTGAAATTTTGCTCATGTATTGAGAATCGATTTCAATACAGTAATTTTTAACAATAGAAACATTTTGCGCACTTATTAAGATCCGGTGACAATACAATAATCTCATATCAACATCCTGCTATTCTTGTTACAATTACTGTAACAATAGAAAAATGGTTGAATGCAATGGAATCTTTCATTTCAGTGTTCACCTACATTCTAACGTCCGAATCGTTTGAAATTTTGTGCACCTACTAAGAACCGATGAAAATACAATAATTTCACCCTCACTACGATGACAGTAAAAAAATTAATAATTGGTTGAAAGTAATGAAAAATTTCAGTTCAATTTTCACCCACTTCAAAAAGTCCGAATTGTATGTAATTTTGTACACGTATTAATAACCGATGACAACATAATAATTTCAAATCTGTGTCTTGGTATTCTCATTACTTTGATAGTAAGGACAGAAAAGTGGCTTAACCGTCTCATGACAGATGTGACTCATTTTCACCCACTTTCCGCATCCCATTGGTTAAACCGCAGGTTACCTATACCTGATGGGATTGCCGAATGTAGCTGCAACATTCGTGCCGATGCGTTGCAATTCGAGAAATCTTCATTTGGCTGCCAGACCCTTTGGAGATTTCCCGGTCAACATCGCTATATGAATTTCATTTCATTTTACACACGTATTAACAACGTTTAAAAATACAATAATTTCACAGCTATAACCCGGTATTCTCAGTAATTTGACAGTAACTACAGAAAAGTGGTGTTGTTGCGCAACTATTTCCGCAACTTGACGATACCTTCATACAAGTAGCTACGATAGTGTCTGCAATTTCTTAAAGTGATGTAAAAGAGTGAGTATTCGAAACAGCATTTTCAATTAGTTCGTACTGTTATAAAAGAGTAGTCTTCCACATTTACCCTGCTATTAGACCTCTGACTGGGTTGACCATTTAACTGTCCGTTGCTCGTTCCAAAGATATATGGGCGAAGAAAAAGCAAACAGTAAGAAAGATACTTTTGTGACACTCTGAACTAAAAAGTTAAAAATATAGTATAAAAAACTAAAAACACGCTTTTATAGCAATGTGAAGTGAAAGGTTAAAAACAATCTTTAAATAAAAGATTTTGTTTAACAATTCAGTATAAATTATTTTTATGAATAAGCTTAAAGAAAGAATCAAGTCACTGATTAAAAAATTAAATTTAATGAAAAAAGCTTTTGGTGCTCTCTACATACTCTTCACAATGACTCTATATTTACAAACAGCTAACGAAAAAAATTATGAGACAACTGATATCTATCACGCCACTTTTTTTTACATTAAATTTAATTTTTTAATCAGTGACTTTATTCTTACTCTAAGCTTATTAATAAAGGTAATTTATATTAAATTGCGGGACGTCCTATCGCTGTTAAACACAATCTTTATATTTAAACATTATTTTTAACCTTTTAGTTCACATTCCTACAAAAGAGTGTTTTATGTTTTTTAAACTATAGTTTTATTTTATACTAAGCAATAATAAGGGCCTTATTACACTAGTCCACCTGGCGGCGCAGTCAGACTCGCTACCACGCATTCAGTCTACTGTTCATTAGTGACGAGGTAACATGTCTGATAACAAGCTTACACATATGCTCCTTGTACTTTAAAATTGCAGAGATATTGAGTGACTGGTTATGTGACAACTAGGGACAATAATCCTGTGGCGGGAGGGAATGAATCAGAGGAGAGTCTTTCTAAAAGAATAAATTAGGAAACTACAAAATTTGAAATAAAATCTCAGGAAATTATTAAGGAACTAAGAAAGCTAAAAAAACGTAAAGGGACTGGTGTAGATAATATCACAATAGATTTATTAAAGATTGTGGGATACGACAGTGTACCTTACATTCAAATTTTATTTGAAATGAGTTGGCTGCTTACCAGAGGATTGGTACCGGTTCATAAAGGAGGGGTTACAAATAGGGTTCAAAATTACAGGCCAATTAGTTTGACATCAGTGATAGACAGAATGATGGAGAGATGTATATGAAACTATATCAGAAATGTCTGTGAAAAAAGAAACTGTTTTTGAGATCGACAACATGACTTTAGGCAAGGATATTCATGTGAATCTCAGATGGTGAACTACATGCAAGATATTTCAGATGAATTTGACAAGGGAGGCCAAGTTGATAGTGTGACACTAGATCTTTTTAACGCATTTGACAGAGTGAGCCATAAAATGGTTTTAAATAAACTAATACCTATTAGGTTGGATGAAAAAGTTACTTGCTTGATAGAGGAATTCTTAAACGCCAGAAAGCAAAGGGTTAAAGTAGGAAATACATTATCAAAAGAGGTGGAAGTAAATATGGGAATGCCACAGGGTAGTGTATTGGGACCGTTGCTTTTCATTATTCTAATGAATGTTTGTGTTGATTGGTTACGGTCAGAATCTAGGTACAGGTGAAGACTGAACAATTGCAGGGTGACCTGAATAGAATATCTAAATGGGTAAGTCAGTATGGAATGAAGATAAATGCCAAGAAGAGTCGGCTTATAAGATACACAGATAAAAACCTAAAGATTAATTATTATTATAGGGTGAGATCAGAATTGCTTGTTGAAAGCTTGAAGTGTAAATATCTTGATATAACGTTTGATAACAAAATTAATTGGGCGGAGCACATTAAGGCAAGTGGTAGATAAAGGTAACAAAATCCTTCATTTACTGGAGAGGGTGATGAGAGGATGTAACAGAGAAGTTAGGGAGTTGTGTTACAAAACTTTGGTCAGACCATTGGTTGAATATGGTGGTGTAATTTGGGACCACATTTTGGTTATCAAATACAGGAGTTGGAAGATGCGTAAAGAAGAGCCACTAGATTTGTTTGTGGAAATTATCGAAGGCCCAGTCAGTAACTGATATGATAATGGAGGTGGATTGGGACTGATTGTAGGAAAGGAAGAGGGTGAAGAGAGTGCTGGAAATTTACAGGGCATATGTTGACGATGGGGCCTAGAGGGATATTGGTGAAAGAATTAGGAACAGAGCATGGAAGGGGAAAGGCGACCATGACCACAAGCTTGCGCTCGATTTCAAGCATAAGGAAGTGCGAAAATTTTCTTTTGTTGGTAAGTGTGTCAGGGACTGGATCAAATTACCAAGTGTAGTGATGAATAATTTACCAAAAACGCTTAAGGAATTTAAAATTAAAATTTGTAAATCGGAAAAGTAAATGGGGGAGGAATTTAACATTCCAACTGTAAAAGAATAAAATGAACAGTTTTTTGTTTATCTAACTAGATAAAACTAGTGCAGCTTCTGTTGTTGCAAATTAGATGCCAAATAACCATATTATGAGGGTGGTTAAAAAAATAAGGTCTCCTATTTTTTTTATATATATATAGAAAATCACATTTATTCACCACTTGCGATACAACGTTGGATAGCTTGAAGTTTTAGCTATTTTTCTATGTAATCGCCTTCCCGTTTGATGACCTTCTGCATCCACACCACGAGCTTTTTCAACCCTTCGTCGAACCAGTCTCCCGCCGCTTCACGAAGAAATCGAATGACTGCGATCTGCACTTCCTCTTCTGACCGGAACTTCTGGCCTCCCAGGTGTTTTTAAAGTGCGGGAAACTGCGATAGTCGCTTGGGACAATATACGGGCTATATGGGAGAGGGGGGGAAGGTTTTCAACGAGATCCCAACCAAATTGTTCGACGAGGGGCTCGTTTGACGTGAGACATGTGGACGCGCGTTGTCATGGTGCAAAGACACTCCATTCGTGAGCATTCCTCTTCTTTTGTTCTGGTAGCTCGCCGTAGTTTCTTCAGAGTTTCGCTGTAGCGGTCCGAGTTAATTGTCGTTCCTTTTGGCATGAAATACACCAGCAATACCCCCTTATTGTCCCCAAAAACAATCGCCATAACCTTACCGGCTGACTTCTCCATCTTGAACTTTTTGGGCTTCGGCGAAGATGGGTGACGCCATTGTTTGGACTGCTCCTTCATTTCAGGAACGTAATGATGCACCCAGGTTTCGTCCCCAGTCTCTGTCGAATCCAGGAAGTTTTCCCCTTCCTCTTCAAAGCGGTGAACAAATTCTTTGGCACATTCCACGCGCTTTCTTTTGTGTTCATCGGTGAGCTGTTTGGGAACCCACCTGGCGGACTCTTTCCTGTATCCTAGAGTTTCTGGAACAATTGTGTGTACGGAGATTTTGCCACACTCTCCATTAAGTCTCTCGGTTATCTCATCAAGGATTATCCTCCAGTTACTGCGCACCATCTCATCAATTTTGGTCACCGTTTCGTCGGACACACTCGGTCTTCCAGGCCGCTCCTCGTCGTGGACGTTGCTGCGACAGGCAGAAAACTCCCGACACCACTTCCGCACGTTTTTAATGTCCATAAACTTTTCCCCGTACACTTCCACTAACTGACGAGGATTTCTATCGGTGTAACGTTTTTCGCGCTAAAAAATCGGATCTCTGAACGCAGTTCGCACCTGGCGGGTGAGCTAAGCAGCTGCTCTATCGTGGATGGCTGTCAAGCAGCGACTCATCGTCCAATTGAGCTCGAACCTGTACCATTCGGTGGGAGAACCAAGGAACACGGCAGTGTTGTCGGATTTTGCCTAGCATTGTTGGTTTTGACGCGGCGTCGTTGGAGACCTTATTTTTTGAACCGCCCTCATATCTTCAAACTTTGTTAATTTTTGCAGCAGTCGAATCTTCTAACAAATGGTTTCGAAGCGAATCTTTAATATTATCCTGGTTCACGTTTTTGACAAAGAGATTTGTGATCTGTTTCATAGTGCTGTTTTACAGATTATCACTGTTGTAGGACATAAAGCACACTCCGCTTTATCACCTTTATTAATCGTGCCAAATTTCTCAGTCCGCCAAGGTTTGAATTTTCTATTACACTTATCTTGCACTTCTTTTTACCAAATTAGCCATGTTGAATAGTTGCACATCTAACTGAAACAAGTAGCTTTGTTAACGAAATTAGTTTAAAAATGCTAGAACTATGAGTAACTGGTAAAAGCAGTAATGACGCCAACAAACCCAAACATGTGGATAAGTTATCTTAGCTCCCCTCCCGCCGCCGTGCCACCTGCGCTTGCTAACAGTCCGTTCGGTCAACATTCGCTGGCCGGCCTCGGTAGCGTAGGGGCTAGAGGGTCGCCGGTTCGAATCCGGCCGCGGGCATGGATGTTTAAGTGTTGTGTGTCTGTGTGAATGTCTTGTCCGTCCTGTGGCGTCCATACATTCGAGAAATGCAGTATATATACTGGATGACGACTTATACACTGAAAGGTATAATAATTACATCATTGAGCTGGCTGTATGGCCTCCGTTGCCAAATGCCATTAAAAAAAAATACATTCGCTGAAAATTTACCTCTTTTGCGGAGTCTGTAGTTGTTCCGGCACCGTTACTTTCGTTCACGATAAACTTTTTTACTATTATCATTAATTATGTTGACGAAAACATAGATTCCTTAAATATATCCATTAGGTGCCTAATTAATTAATGCTGTGTCCAAATTATTTGGTCGCGTGCCATCATCGGCATGCGTGCATTAGCTCGCGATCCCTGATCTAGGTTGATGGTGAGACGGTCCCTAATTTCCGCCTCATAAACAACACATTTCATTTACAGAAAATACACTTATCAAACACAGAACATAGTTGCACATTTCGCAGACAGATGGCAACACAATATTCGTCGAGTATTGTAAGTGCTCCGGATGTTACGAAGCTGGTTTTATCACGGGTAGGGTACAGGTCCTCCCACTCTCGAAATAAGACCCCGGACACTTGTTCACACGTGACGATGTCTCGTAAAAAACTATATATTACTCATTTAGCTGTGATTAATTTCTAATATATCTTTACATATTGTACAGATTCATCTTTTTTTTCTCATCAACATCGAGGTCATTCGTTGGAATAAATGCGGGAAACGATGGAAAACCTAAATCTCGATGGCCGGAACGGGATTTGAACCCACGTGTTCCCTAATGCTAGATCCAGGCGTTACCCTCATCATTTTAACTCGGCACAAGTTCAATTAACATTTTGTCAAATCAATCTTAACTACTTATAAATCTTGTAAATTGGAAATAAGGACACACTTTAGACATCAGGTGCTTGGCTATGCTGTACGGTATATACACTTATATGTATCGTATGAATAAGCTATCACGGCAATCGTACTCGGCAAAGAGCTCCTACAGTTTTACGTGAAATCCTAACAAAGGACCGTCCTAGTTAGGGATTTCGTGAAAATTTCGATCAAGTGCGGGAATCTAACTGACCAACTCTCGAATCAGACACCTTAGGCACTAAGCCACCATGCCAATAAACAGAATCAGATAAAGGAATAAGTAGGGCCATTTATTGATTAAATATTCACCTCGAAGTTTGGTAGGAGTCATTTTGCCGGGGCGGAAGCTGTTGTATACAGTATCGATCGAATGTTTTGCAGCGAGGAAGGTCGACAGTCGACCTTGAGGACGCGCTGGCACCATTCAGCCAGCACCGCAGTGCGCCACGCACCACGCACAACCACCACTTCTCAAAATGTGCATCTACACCTACACTAATATCACAATTTTAAACATAGATGCGTTTCAGCAACGGTGAGAATTGTACAGGTTAAAATGAAAGCCAACCAGTTGCATCAATAGGTTTATTTAACCTTGACCGCGGTTTCGATGATCATAAGATCATCTTCTTCAGTAGGATCTAAAGGACATTTTAAGAACATTTTTTTATTTACAAACTGAAATTTGATAGTAAATTGTATAATAAGTGTCATTAGATAAACAACTATACCTTATCATCAGATAAACAATATTATATGATACTCACTCGTGGAATCACATATACACAGAAAAAAGCCAAATAAATCTTGTCATATCATAGTGCAATGTGCATTTATGTCATTGGTTAAAATATAAATTTTATAACTTCAATTAAATTGTCAAACATGTTAAATACGTATGTGATTTCCGCCGACTGGCCACATCACCCACCCAACATGTACGTTTTGGACCGATGGACATACGTATTAAGCATGTTTGACAATTTAATTGAAGTTATAAAATTTATATTTTAACCAATGACATAAGTGCACATTGCACTATGATATGACAAGATTTATTTGGCTTTTTTTCTGTGTATATGTGATTCCACGAGTGAGTATCATGTAATTTTTTTTTTCTGATGATAAGGTATAGTTGTTTATCTAATGACATTTATTATACAATTTACTATCAAATTTCAGTTTGTAAAAAATGTCCTTAAAATGTCCTATAAGTCCTTCTGTAGAAGATGATCTTATGATAGTCGAATCCGCGGTCAAGGTTAAATAAACCTAATTGATGCAACTGGTTGGCTTTCATTTTCACCTGTACAATATCACAAATGTCAAAGTAACGCTGTTTGTTACGTTTTCGCGACTAAACGGCTAAACAGATCTTGATGAAATTAGTCGAAGTATCATTAGGAAGAACGCAGGATACGTTTTATGGGATACATAACAAATTCTGTCATGAAATTTTTAAAACTAACAGATCGGTGACAGCAGACAGATAGTGTGTATAAGTTTCTGTAATGTTATATCAGTCAAGCTTTGTTTCTCTCGCAGTCAGTTTGTGCGACATCTTTTAAGGAACTTACAGCTTTCTATATCCACCTCTAGCCTAAAAATTCCAAGTCCACGAAAGCAAAGTCGTGGGTAACTGCTACTCTGTACATTAACATCGCCATTTTTTTGTCACTGGATGGTTGGAAATACCAACTAACATGAGAAAACAGTTCATTTGCTTCAAATCTGGGTAATTTATAACACTTTTACGATCTATACTGCTCCTGATAGCCGCTTAATACGCCGTCTTGGATTTTCCAATCAAAATGTCTGGTTGTTCGACTAGCTTTTGGTAGTCGCAACGTTTTACTGGTTTACACAATGATTCTCACAAAATTATCGCTGTAAACTCAGTTAGTATGACCTACAAGTAATATAACTGAAACATTATTGCATCCATTTTTAAACGAGCAGGAAATGGGTATACGTTCATTCGTTGATGTCGAGAAACTTGATGGATGCATTCAAGACTTTGTTATATCGCAGTCAGAGTTACACCTTTGTCAACACTGGAGACTACTGTTGCGAGCAACAATTTTTGTGAAAAGAGAGCAAATAACATGTATGAAATGCAATGTCATTTTGATGATAGGTATTTGATTCTGCGTTATAAGATAGATCGAAATGGGATGAATGCATGATACCTTCTCACGTTATATGTTATATCTTAACAAATAAGTGGGCAAAAAAAATTTTGTTACAAAAATCATTATTTTTTGCAGTTAAGAAAAGAGTTCTGAATTTAATTGTAACTGAGATTGATTTTGACATTTAGACCATCTGATTTCAACATCATTTTTCCTCTTTGTGTAAATAGTCAGCAATAGCTGATTCACTGTTCTGACCATCACTACAAGACGGTTTGCGAAGCAAAAAAGGTAAAATTAATGAAACAAATAATTCTCCTCATCCTTAAAAAGTTAGCGTAAATATCGGTAACTTATGCCTAAAAGAGGAATTAATAGCGGTGTTTTAATTAATCGCACGGGGAAGGTGTGCTAAAAAGGATCCATGTGCTATTTAAGTTGTCCTCACCGTGGTTATTCGTTAACACTCCCCGTTCTCTGTGCATGTGTTAATCTCTATATCTGATGTGTATAGATCAAGGTATGTACTTAATGACAGGGCTAGTAATAAAAGTATTTAATTAGAATTTTGCCGTAAAAATGGTGTGGTAGAATTTTAATGAAAATCGAACCAACAGAACAAATTTCTATTTGTTGATAATGGAACTCAGGTTACACGCTAAAAACCAAAGTTGGCATTTTTTTCTTTATTAGAAACGATTCACGTTCTTCAGACAGCCGTATATACTTGTTTTTTCTCAACTATGGGCAGTTGAATACTTGGAATTGTTGTTTTTGTAGATTTCACAATTAAAGACTTTTCACCACTTTCAATAAGATCATTGCTTCCAATCGAAAGTCTATTACCAATAGTTAAGTGTCGAAAGTGTTATTAATGTATCAGGAATGCTTTTACATCTGTATTTAGTACTGCCTTACAGAAAATTATTATTAAAATAAATTAGATATCCGAGACAGACATCTGTATTTCAAACTAGATCCACTGTTGAATTTTTATTCTCGTTCGTTTTTAACGATTGTGCAAAAACTATAAAAGCAAATTGGAATGAAATTTGCAGCTCTTACATAATCGATATAGTGGGGATATTGTATATTAGGGATTCTTCTCTTACTGATATTAGCCGTGAGACTATTGTAAACTTTGTCAGACGTAACAACTCAGCGACGTGAATGTCCTCCGGGCGCTGATGTGTACGTAGCAGCTTTCTGCTGTTAGTTGCATGCGTGTGGTGCGCCGATCTGATGGTCTACTGTCCCTCGCATGCAGGCCGTCCATACTGACTCGCAGACACGTAATGAATGTTTGCACAGGTTTATGTCGCCGTTGTCGTGGCAACAACACGCTGAACTTGGAGTGTCCTTCATTGAACCAGTAACCACATACCGCTGGACTGTGTTTCTTTGCCTCAATATCTCTTGTGCCCTACCTGCTGTCCCATACAAAGCGAGAGGGGCATAGATTAGCGATACGTACCTTTTCGTTGTATATCTCGAGGAAGGAAGCCTTGAGTATGAAGTGGCAGTCGCTCCTCTCCTGCAGTAGCTGGAACAAGTGCAGGAACGAGCGGAACACCAGGCCGTGGTCGTCGGAGTACGGATTCGGATGACCGTCAAACTGCAACATGCGCAACACCCCACGATAAGCCAGGATTTACCTTGAATTCCACCTAATGCGAGGAAGCAAATCAGAAAAATCAAATCAACGTATGACGTTTTTTGTCGGGAGATCCCGAAGAATTGTTCGGCTGCCTAATGACAGAGTTTTCGATTCGCCGCGCAATGCGCCTCTTGTCGTATCTAACTAACCTAACCCGGTAATCCTAAAGCTTTAACGTAGAATCCGAACCACGGAAGCGTTCTGCCGTACTTCACGTTACAGAGGCGGAGGTCGAGTTAAGTGCTTCTGAAAATCCCAGCCTAGGCTGCCTGCAGCAGTTGTAGGTTGGAGGCAGCAGTGTTGCCCCAGACGACCGCAGCATACTCCAATATGGGTCTGACGAGAGCGACATAGAGTCGGATGCCTAGGTCCGGTCTCAGTGCTGATGTGGCATTTAGGAGAGGGTATAAAGTTCTTACCCTCCCTACAGCTTTTCCACGGACACTTGTGACATAGGGCTTCCACGTCATCCTTCTGTCTATTTTGACTCCTAGGTAGGTGGCACATTCTCTGCGCTCGAAGGCTGCAAATGCTTCCTCAGCGAGTCGGAGCAGCTGCTGAGGTGTGGAATGCCAGAAAATCAAATTTACCTCTCTTGAGCATGTTATAATTTGATAACTATTTCATTATGGTGATACTGTCTTATCTCATGACCATTCATTTTTAAAGCGCTTGATTAAGTCATTGTTTGACAACATGAATGTGTTTCGTTTATTCCTTGTTGTTTACTGTATTGTTCACCTTAGGCGAAAATTTCGGCCTCCTTGGAGGTCTCTGTAAAAACCCCTTCAATGTGTCGGTATTTTCAATTTGGTGGATGAATAATTGATAGTGGCACTTTGTACAGATGCCACCTCCTGGGAACTGTTATTCCAATGTTCTGTAGTCTGTCTTCAGTTTGGCGTAGTGTATCGAGTCTCGGATTCCTGGAAGCGTCTCGCCTTGACATCATAACTGGGATAACCTAGGTCCCAGATTGTGGGGAAGTTTTTTGCGCTTGTGCGCATCGCCTTCCATATTACTTTGTGGTTGTCCTGAGAGTGTGTGTCCTGTCGGGGTTTGTCAATATCCGTTATTTTATTTCATGGTTTGGGTTTGATCATTTCTTTACTGGTGGTCCAGGAGTTTTCTTGGCCATCTGAGAGTGTTGTCGTAAATCGGTTCGGCTCCCAGAGCCGTTATCAGAGGGTTGGTAGACGTCTGGCTTGCATTGAAGAACTGGGCTGCCAAC
Source organism: Vandiemenella viatica (assembly GCA_031002005.1). Classification (NCBI taxonomy): domain Eukaryota; kingdom Metazoa; phylum Arthropoda; class Insecta; order Orthoptera; family Morabidae; genus Vandiemenella; species Vandiemenella viatica. The sequence goes on along the minus strand of JARYHS010013630.1, from coordinate 201,657,097 downwards.
TTTTCGAATCTTTGACGAAGTCGTGGTAGTCCACTTATCTGATGGAGGACGTCTACCCTCATCTCCCTCGGCAGATGGTACGCATTCCTGATGGCCCTGTTCTGGATTACCTGCAGCAGTTGTAGGTTGGAGGCAGCAGTGTTGCCCCAGACGACCGCAGCATACTCCAGTATGGGTCTGACGAGAGCGACATAGAGTCGGATGCCTAGGTCTGGTCTCAGTGCTGATGTGGCATTTAGGAGAGGATATAAAGTTCTTAGCCTCCCTACAGCTTTTCCACGGACACTTGTGATATAGGGCTTCCACGTCATTCTTCTGTCTATTTTGACTTCTAGGTAGGTGGCAGTCCTGGTCCAATTTATGTCTTCCCCGAAGAGGGTCAGAGGCGTTAGGTGTGGCACGTTCCTCCTTGTTAAAATGATCGCTTGACTCTTCGGCGCGTTAAAGGCTAAGCGCCACTTGGTCGCCCATTGTTGGACGTTGTTGCAAGCCTGTTGCAATCTTGTTCACAAGGTATTGACGTTTAGGCTCTTTGTATACATGGCTGTGTGGTCGGCGTAGAGAGTCTTCTAAACGCGAGCTGTGCTAGGAGTGTCCGCCGTATAGAGGCTGTAGATTATTGGTCCCAAAACGGACCCTTGCGGGACTCCTGCAGAGATGTTCTTCACTGAAGAGTACGCGCCGTCCAACACAACCCGGAAGGTCCGGCCTTCCAGATAGCTCCTTAGCAACCTGATGTGAGAGAGGGGGACCCCGTGTGCAAGAAGCTTGTAGAGGAGGCGCTGGTGCCACACTGAATCAAAAGCGCGGCTTATATCGAGCAAAACCGCACCAAAGTATTCTCTGCGCTCGAAGGCTGCGAATGCTTCTTCAGCGAGTCGGAGCAGCTGCTGAGGTGTGGAATGCTGCTTCCGGAAACCAAACTGTTCGTCCGGTAGCAACCTTTCTCCATCAATAATTCTGCGAAGCCTCTTTAAGTAGATGCGCTCGAACACTTTTGATAGTGTCGGCAGGAGGCTGATGGGACGATAGGAGTTTGGTGACCTCTTATCCTTTCTCGGTTTTGGTATCGGTATCACCTCAGCGTGTTTCCATGTTTGTGGATATTCCCCTCTTCGAATTGCTTCATTGAAGGCATCCGTGATATATTGTATTGCAGATGGGGGCATTTGGCGAAGGATGCCTCCACCAATCCCATCATGGCCCGCTGCTTTCTTGACTTGTAGTCTTGCAAGCGAAGACGAGACCTCTTGGATCGTGATCTCCTCAATGACAACCTCCTCCGGGGGTTCTGCTTCAAGGAAGCGCCTCAGGCGTTGTTCTACAAATCTTATATGTTCGTCATCCCTTGGGTCCTCAACTGGTTGGAAATTAGTTCTCAGCCTTCTTCTCAGTTTCGCAGATGTAGTTGTTGCCAACCACTAATGGCGGGATCTTCAGTCTTCGCCGGAGTAGGGCCTTAGTGGTTCGCCATGCTGATCCATCATGCAGGTCCAGAGTAGAGATGAAGTTGGACCACCTGGAAGCGTCCACGCTTTAAAGGGGCTTTTTTTGCCAGGTGACGTAAGTCACATGCGTCGGGGCCAATCAGTGCCCAGGTGGTGGTGCAGAGAAGGACCTGGTGGGGCGGTCGGGTAGTGGGGCAGACGGCGTGGTAGGGGTACGCATGGCGGAGGGGGGGCGGCTGGCAGTGATAATCTTGCCACCTTGATCTCTGCCTCCGAAGATGATTTATCGCTGGATTCCATGCCGTCCTAAGGTGGTATCCTGAATCCCTATTCACAATGCGGCCCGCCAGGCGAATCTCCACGGATTCCTTTATCACACTGTCCCAAAAACCCTTGGCGAAAGATAATATTTTCGTCGCCTCGAAGTCGAAGGTATGCCCTTCTTCAATACTGTGCAAGGCCACGGCCGACTCAGTGATCTGTCCCAACCGTACACATCTTGCATGTTCCAAACAACGCTGGAATATAGACCGTGTGGTCTGCCTGATATACCGTTGCCCACATTCACAGGGAATCGAGTATATGCCGGGATGCCTCAGGCCCAACCCCTCCTTAACGTTGCGTAACAGGTCCCTTATCTTCTTAGGTGGGGCGGAAGAAAGTTTTAATCCCGACTTTGTTCAACCTTCTAGCAATCTTGGCTGAAACTGCTCCGGCATATGGAAGGATCGCATACTGGTCTGTTTGCTGCTTCTCCGTCCTCTTCTTAACTTTCTTGCGAAAAGCTCTGTTTATTTCTGCCTCACTGTATCCGTTCATACGGAATGTGCGTCGTAAGTGGCGCAGTTCAGCCGGAAGACTGTCCACGTCGCAGATGGCTCTGGCACGACGTACCAAGGACGACAACACCGAATTGCGTTGAGCAGGATGGTGGTAGCTCTGCGCCCCAAGATATAAGTCGGTGTGGGTGGGCTTTCTGTAAACACGATGCCCTAGCGTGCCATGGAGTTGGAACGGAACGGTTGCCTGCCTTTCCTGGATATTTTAATTACGTTAATTCTTGTTAATGCGGCATTCACAACAATGAAGAGTACTTTGGTTCGAACCAGACGTCCTTTCTTTTTTGCCATGGTTGTAATATTTAGAAACGTATCACAAACATAATTAAATAAACGAAATTTAGTAAACTTTCGCTTCACCTATGTAAAATTTAGCAATACAGGAAGTTTTATCCCACCTGTATAAACATTTCTTTTGTGTGCATTGATGTCGCAGTGGATTCTTCGTATTAAACCAGCTACTAGATGGATACGCAGAAGTGAAGTTCGTGTTCTGAATGGCGCGGTGGGTGTCAGTCGATTATCGTCGTCGCTGTTGGGTGGAATTACGACACAAGCTAGAGGCTTCAAAATGTCTTCAGGTTAAAAAAGAATTTACATTACTTTGCCATCCTGCTCTCTAAGCTATATGGAATAAAAGGTTTATCATACTAAGACGTTTTCAAGGATTCTGAAATGTGACCATTCTTCAAATGCATGGTGCGGAAATTTTGCATGAATACTATATATTCTCTGTACTATAGTGCAAGGAAAAAGTAAGATCTTAATAAGACAGGAATATCTGAGCTCCTACTTCTGTTAAAAGGCTCGTGAATATGAATTTATAGGTAACTGCATAAAGATGATCAATATGTTTTCTATTAACGTGCCTCACAACAAGTATCACGTTCTCACGATGAATCATAAGTTTATTAAACTTAATGCAAATTATCGATTAAACAAATACACCAAGAGAAGAAATATGCAACGAAATCAGATTTTTGTTCGGAATGAGTTGCGTTGTGTGTAACAAAATTAGGGGACGTCCATTAATTACGTGAGATATTTTTTCTGAAATCTGCCCCCCCTAACGTGAGGTGAGATCTTGAGACACCCCCCCCCCTCCCCCTACTGACCTCGTAAGTTTTTGAGATCTTTTATTGAGCTCTCCTGTTCTCAAGGGCAGTTAGACTCTCCCTCCCCCACCCCCTTTCTAACCTTGGAATCGACGTCGTTTGTAGATCCTTTTTTTATCAGCTCTACTGTTCTTCGATAAATTAAAAATATGACGTGAGAATTCTGTTGACCCCCCCTCCCCCCCCCCGGAAGAGAATTCGTCGGACCCCTTCCTCTATTTCACCACACGTAATTATTGAACGCTCTTTAAAGTTAAGCTATGCTTTCATTTGGAAATTGACAAAAGTTATATCAACGACTCTAAATATATATGTAAAAAAATAAAAACCAAGTAGATATGAAGTCGAATTCCTTGACAATTTTCTTTACATTAAATGTCAACAGTCTTCTGAAAACCACCTTTAATAACCAATTGCAATGGAAGCATAATTATTACCTTTTTGTAACATTACGATTTATAAAGGGAGCTGTTACCTGTTGAATTGCAGAAAAAATAAGACACCAAAGAATGAAATACTACAGATACAAGTCTTGTAAGCGTCTGATTAGACCGACCAACTTGTGACAGCACAGCGTTGAGCTGCAATGAGCCGCTCACAAAGACATCAGCGCCACTTATAATCAATACTTACTTCCGTGCCGGCTGGCTATCTTCAGTGAAGTAACTTCTGCAAGGAACAGCTTGTTTCATTTGATAAAAAAAGCTGTTAGAAATAATGTGTATTTCTTTTATTAATATGTGCTGGCCTGCGATTATCTGCAATTGATCCAGTCACTCTGAATCGACCGCAATCATTCCGTCAACTGTAGATGTTTTTGGACTCCCTCTGTAATTTGTATAATTGCATTTAAAGCTTTTTGCTGCCTATAGATCACAATTGAAAATGACTTCCCCAGTTAGGCTGATGATTCGTGAATCTGGCTGTTTACTGTCAGCACCTAAAAACAGAATTCTGTTGTCTGAAAAGAGAACCTAGTTTACAAAAGATTTTTTGGTTTCCGAAGCAGTTGTAATATCACCAAATACTTCTTAAAAAATACGCTGCGTCTGTGATGCTCGTTGTTTTTTTCAACCTCTCTGTTTCTTTATTTTATTTATAACGAGAAAAATGATAATCTACTTAGGTGTTAATAATTACTAGATTTTTCGGCGATATGCTGTGTTGTTTATTTGATAATCTAAACTTTCGGCTGCCACTCTGCAGCCTTCGTCAGAGATACTATTTATGTTGACATAGCAACGAGCGACAATTTTCCCAAAGTAATAAGTCGCTGTCTTCGTTGCAGTTGTTGGTATTCTTTAAAATTTCTGCTGCCTCTTTCACTGTTCGAGGCCACCACTGATCTTCTTTCCAGAGCCGCTTTATGGTTTGAAATTTTCGTAGTACGACCCGTCTCATCGATGTAATCACCGCCATAGCTGCAAGGGATTTCATAAACACCCTTAAGCTGGTGTGGGTGTAAAGTCTTTCAGCCTGCTTAATAACTGGCCAAATTTGCAATGAGCCTTATATACTATTCGTACCTCCGCCCACTTTAACAATTTCCCAATCCGCTCAGTGATACCATGTACGTATGAGAGACAGGAGAATTTACTTGGCACTTGGTATCAAGTCTTCTACGTGTTTTTTTTAGTTTTTCAAACCCTTCTAATGTCTGATTTCACTAAAGGTGTTGGTTCGGAGTGTTCTTGTAAGTGTTTCCATTTCTTCCTTCAGACTTTTCTAGGAACATACTGTATTCGCTGGTGATCTTCAGAGATATTAATGCGCTTCTTTTCGTTGCCCGGGTAATGGTGCGACTTGGCGTGCAGATATTTATTAGCGTGGGTCGCCTGCCGATACACAGTAAGACCCAAACGTCCATCGTCACGCTTATGAACAAGAACATCAAGAAATGGTAACTGTCCAATTTCTCCACTTCCGTGGGGAATTGGATTTTTAGGTAGGCACTATTCAGATAGTGTAAGAACTCCTGCAATCTCCTTACCGTGAGACCACATAACAAATGTGTCGTCAACGTACCGGATCCACATTGCAGGTTTTAGGCGCTCGTTGTTCATCAAAGACAGCGGCCTATTACTCTATGATGCTTGTCGCTCTTGCTATGTCAACGTATATAGTATCTCTGACAAAGGCTGTAGAATGTAGCCGAAAGCTTAGACTATCAAATGAACAACGCGGCATACCCCAGAAATCTAGTAATCATCAACAAAGACGACCGCGGAAGCATGAGTAATAATTCACTTAGGTGTTAGTTGATTCTAGTCACTACTAGCAGATGGCTGGTGTATGTGTTAGATACAACCTCCTAACACCGAAAAAGGTGTTTTAGTGTCAGTCGAGAGTTTACGGATACGAATCCCCATCCAACTATCCAGATTTCGGTTTTCCACAATTTCCCAGAATCACTCTAGGCAAAAGCCGGGAAGGATTCTTTAAAAGTCCATTGCCGGAATCCTTCCCTTTCCTTGCCCGCAGTCGTTTCCCGACTCTAATGGCCTCGATGTTGACGAGACTTAAAACCATAAGCAATGTAAAAAAGAGATCTAAGCATGGTCGGCATCAGTGTGGTGTTAGTAGTAGACTACTCACGAGTCCCGGGGGCCCAGTGAGCGTGTGCGTCTTGCCGGAGCCTGTCTGTCCGTAGCAGAAGCAGGTGCAGCTGTAGCCGTCGACGGCCATCTGGATGAGCCTGGTGACGCCCGAGTAGCGCAGCACGTCCTCCTGGGTCGCCGCGGGCTCGAACACGGCGTTGTACGAGAACACGCGCGGCCGCATGCTGCCCGCCATGCTCGCCGCCGCGTCCAGCGAGTTCAGCTGCAACCAACAGCCCACCACTGGTTAACAACATACCTGTTACTGCTAAAAGATTTTTTTTTTTTTTGTCACCAGCCGTTTACCTCTATTGATACATTACTGAAATCGATAAATCGGATACCATTTTAAAGATTAAGGTCTCCGCTTTAGTAAAATCATTTTTTAAGGAACGAATTTGTCGGAACTCGCCTCTTAAAATGTAAAATTGTTATTATTCCTCAATTCATTTCATTTCATTTGTATTTTTTTTCTTGAAGTGAATACTTCTATAGACGCGTTAGTCGATGTTTGGAAGGAAGTAAATCTACGACTTCAGAACTTCCCGTCACCGACATGCTGTGAGCTGTTTCGAGTATGATATGCGCGTTGGACGCTTCTTGGATTGGTAAAATCTTATGAGTTCACGTCGCCAACATTTTAACGTTAACAGTATATATCAGTATATAAGTATGAGGTGTTGCGCTTGGACAGCAGTGAAAGTATAGATTATACTTGTATGTAATATATATGTTGGTTTTTTTCCCAATGTTCTTCATGCAAACAAACAGTTTTCGTCCGACTTTGATGGAACTTTGCATACACATATTTTAAAATAAATAGGAAAATACCGGTCAAGTTTGATTTATAAAAAACTAAACACTCTCCCCTTCCAACTCCCCCAGAATCTTAATTTCTGTCAACGTTATTCATACAAATCCACAGTTTTTATTCGATTTTGATAGTACTTAAAAAAAAAAAATGTTGTCTCGTAGCTTAGCGGTTAACTTTCGAAAGTTTCTCTCTCCGGTCACAGTTTCAAATCACGTAATGAGCAGGAATTTTTAGGAGTTGTATTTGATTATGTGATCTACGCCAAATAGTTCTGTGGTTCTAATTCCACGTTAAACTGTAGGCTCCTGAAGAAAGGAATTGGCCTTCCTGCTTCTGACACAATAGCTTAGAAAATCTCCCTCGACCAACCTTCGGGTTGTGGACTAAGTTAGATTTTTAGTTTTTAAAGTGAAAACTTCTTAGGCGCGTTGGACGATTTTTTGATGAGTAACATTTTATGAGTTCGAGTCACCGACGTGCTAATGTTAGCTGTATGTCTGTAGCGGTATCGTGGCTCAGTGGTTAGGGTCCACGGTTCGAATCCTTGTCTTGGCGGGGATTTTCATAAACCCTTAACCCAACCTTCAGCTCTGGCACAGCTTGTTGTGTAATGTGAGGTACACCAGAACGCTTCTATGATTCGAATTTCCCGTTAAACTGTAGGTCCCTGTTAGCCTTGCCGTGTTAGGTTAAGGCGGAATGCGCAACCAGTAGAAACCCTGTCACCAGGTCATTACGACGACACGGATTTATTATTATTTACTATATCCGTCGCTATAAACATTACGTGTTGCGTGTATATGTTGTTTTGTTGTTGTTTTTCTCCTTTTGTCACCCGCCATTTGTTTCCCTCGATACCTAACCGACATCGATAAACCGGGGGTATCAATTTAAAGGTTAAGATCTCAGTCTTGGCAATATCGTATTTTAAGAACGGAATTAATCGGAACTCGACCCTCAAAGGGCAAAAGTATTAACTGTCAAGGTGACTCATATGAGACAGTTCAAAGACAAGCAAGCAGGTTCCACTGGCGTCGATAACGACTGATCGCGTACCCCTAGATAGCAACACCATATATCACAGGTATATCGATGTACTACTGTGTTTTTGTTCAGCTTAGTTGTAGTCCTGTGAGGTCTATGATACTCCGGCTTCCGGGAAGAGATGTCTTCAGGTGTTTATGTCGATGAAGAGTGTTGCAGATAGCATACATCAGGTGAAATAAGAAAGATACTGCTACTACTGAGTCAATTCTTCTTTCAACTTACTACAAACCACCAACCTCACTACTCATAGTATTTTGGTTGTGAAATTTTCGCACGCGCTAATGTTTTGCAATACGATTGCTATATAAACATTTTATTAGCGAAATATTCGCACTTGTCGTCTAGTTAATACTTAACGTTGCCATGAAACACTTCAACATACTGACAAACAAACTTCCGACACACAGACCTACAAAGACCTTGGTGTAAGGAACTTAAAATCTTTAGTAGACCTTACATAACAAATTTCCGTAGTCATCCTCAAGTTTTTCACTACTACAGCATATTCTCGGTACGACGGCGTATGCGTGCAGCGTGAAGCGAATACCTTCCACTTTTCATAATGCCACAGTAGGCCTACATTGTTCACTCTTTTTCATGTGGAATTGATTTTCACAAGCTATTTTCAATCAATTTAATTTAATTGTGATGGAAAATGTGTTCCGGTTGCAATTTCCCTACACCCCAACTTTCAGCTTCGGACTTTAAAAAGTGTTATCTTTCTCTTCCAGCAGTTTATAAAAATTAATCTAAATATTATAAGAATGAAAACTGTCTTCCATGACAAATCTGCTCACTATTTGTATGTTTTTTTTTTCCTAGGTCAACTTACAAACCTTAGTAGTGGTGATTTGAGAGTTGTCAGACACAATGGGGCCTGTCAATCATTATCACACCCATTGTTCTATTATTCTTGATCACGCTCCCTTCTATTGTTCTGTCAACCATCCGGGTCCCATTGTGTCTGACAACTCTCAAATCACCACTACTCACATCACTCATCAGAATTTGTTTACAACAAAAATAAACATCTGAAAAATTTTCCATATACGTAGAAGATTATTTGGGAAAAATGTATTCCAAATCAGTTAATAACAGCATATCTCCAAAATAAGATTAATTGAAATGCAGTTTTGAAATATGGGATCATGCTAGAAAAATTTTCGTGTACGTGTAAACAGGAAAAATAGTAAGACATTGGAGTTAATACGATCTTCTATGATCCTAAGTGTTAACTGTTCCAAAACATTAAGTATTCATCTTAAAGTTTTTCCATGTTGCAGATTTCAGTAACTAATGAAAAAATAATGACTTGGAAACCGATTTTAGCAACTGTATCTGTACTCGTTTAAGACAATCTTTTATATTATAAAGCATACTACCATTCTCCAATACAAAATCATTCTTACGACATGTTACGTCTTTAATGATTATAATGAAATAAATAATGAATGTGTGAGTTAAAAGTGACAGAGCGCCTCTTGGACTACGCAAGACCTAGTGGAATCAATAACAGTGTTATGTATACCCACCACGATCTGTCCGTTCCCAGGGAACTGCACGACGCTCGTATCACCTGCCTTCATCTCCTTCTTGCTCAGCGGACGAACCCTGCAACACATCATCCAAATGCGAATACACGTCACAACTCAAATCGCCTTAGTGGACTTCACGTGACTTATTAAAATTAGTAACCATGTTTCTACATAAATTTGCCTGTCAACGTATTTGAAGCATCAAATTCCAAGCCTCTTACTACTAATGATACACTATTGACAGTCCCCAAGGCAAGGAAGTAAAGTTATTATCCAGGAACACAACATTATCATAAACTTAACTCAGACTAAACGGAATAAGTTGCGTGATATTTATACAACGAAACTTGCTTTATAATGTAAGGCTCCTAGAAAGACTTTATCAGCCTATTCCAACCAAATGTCAACCTCGACTACAGCCTGTTTGCACGGACAGAAGTTCTGGAAACTAAACTACTCCCGATTTAAGGAGTCAACCACTGTCTGTCAGCGGCGTTCTTAAAGCAGGGTGGAGGAACGTGAAGTGTTCCATGGCACCCACTTGTCCTTGGCGTTAGAAATAGGCCCCTCTTGTTTTAAGAATCAGAAAAACCATTGGGATGGACAAAAGCCATCGCATTTAATGCTAAAACTCGTCTCCTGGAGTCATGGAATCCTCTTACGCTGCATAACCGATGACGGCTTCTTCATGGTTGATATATTTCCAAGGTAAACAGTTCTCCGTGGGTACCACTAAAGGAATTATCGGAATTAATTAAAACATTCTACGAGTCTTAGCTAGGAATGTAACAATCTAAGTGGTTTAGGCAACTCTAAGAGGGAGATGAAACGACTTCAGTTACTTGTTGTTGGGATTACTAGGTTTAAATTCAAGGACCGCACGATTCCTAGTCTATCAAATAACGAACAACTTACTAAAATGCTGTTGAGTTATCACAGGACACTTAAACCACAGAATCATTTTGATGAGAGTAGAATGTAAGCTTTCCACCAACTACTTCTGTGCAAAGTGTATAGCCAACTGCACAAGAATACGATGACGAATAGAAAGATACAAACTGAAATTCAACATTTAAAGCAGTATCTTTGGGAAGATGAGGAATTAAGGATCATGGGCACAGCTATGTGGCAGTGGAAGGGAAGAAAGAAGTAAACGTGGTAGTTAACTTTAACCTAGTGAATTAAAATAAGTGAGGAAGCAGAGTGTTAGAATTTGAACAAATACTATAACCTAATCACAGTAAACATAATAAATCATACCACGAGAACCTACACAAGGAGTGGATCCAGGGGGGGAGGGGCTAGGGGGCTAAGCCCCCCCCCAAAATTATCTAGGTCCACCTCCGACATTGTAATTTTTGGAGACCTTATTTTTGTCACCCGAGGGGACTGTAAATACTACATTTTGCCCGACTCAAGCCCCCACCCCCACCAAAATCCACTGAAGGCAAGCACCCCCAACCTAAACCCACTCAAGCCAAGCCCCCCCCCCCCTAACCAAAGTCCGCTCTAGCCCCTCCCAAAGCTAAATCCTGGATCCGCCCCTGACCTACACATGGAAACGTCAAGGCGATTCACTTTGACAGCACCTATATCGTATAATAGTTAAATGTAGAGTCTGAAACCATGTTCTAAATTATAAACCACACAACTTGCAATAATTAAATGCAGATCGGATTTCAAGATAATTTTGAAGCATTATTGGCCAAACATACAAGAAATGAGCAAACTAAAATACTACATGAAGCATAAATTCCCAGAGTCTGTAATTGAAGAAATAACAAAAGAAAGCGGAGTACACTGATGACGGAAAAAATGAAAGCTGGTAAAGAAACATTGGGCTTGAGAGAAGAAGGTGGCGGAAATCCTGTATCACAGAACAAGAAATTGAGTTTCTGGATCAGAGAAGTAGACAAAAAAAATTCAATATGAAGCAGGATAAAACTTAGGTATTGCTATGAATATCAAGCTGGCGGCCTATGTCTTTCTGCCTCGTCGACGTCGAAGTCATTAGAGCCAGGAAAGGAATGGGAGCAGGGTTCGGGAAGTAATTCGGCCATGGTCGTTTGAAGGAAGCATCCTGACATTCGGTGGAGTCATTTGGGGAAACCATGAAAACCCCCGGACGGGGATTCGAACCCGCGTCCTTCCCAAATGCGAGGACAGATCGTTAACGCTCACTCATCACGCTAGGCATATGACTATCAAGATCGACACGAAAGGTAAGCAAACTTTCCTGTATTGGTAGCACAAAATAATGAATATTCAAACTATCAGCTATCATAAAAGTGCCACCCCTACACTAATTTTTTAAAAGGAAAAAAAAAAACAGTACAGAGACATAAATTTCACACCAGTCATTTAAAATGCAAGCACCTACCTAACAAAAGTACCGTGACAGTGTAACAAAAATATGACGAAAATTTAAAGAGCTAATTAATTATCTTAAGTATAGGTGAAATACCGAGCGTGGATGGCCTCTCATTCGGGAGGAAGCCGGTACTAATCCCCGTCCGGGCATCGAGATTTGGGTTTTCCATGGTTTCCCAAAACCACTCCAGGCGAATGCCGGGTTGCTACCTTCAAAAAGGCCATGGCCGAATTTCTTCCCGTTCCTTGGCCCCAGTCCCATCCCGCCTCTAATGAACTCGATGTCGACGAGGAGTAAAGCCATAAGTAAATATATATACACGTGAAATCCTAGTGTTTGTGGGAAATTTGGTGGCTGTAATACTAGAAAGAAAGAACGAAATATTCTGAAGTATTTTTGCATATAAGGAAGTAATTATTTAACAATGAAGCTAAACTGTTGTTTCGAAAAAATATGGATTAGTTGCAATAAATCAAAACATTTCCAGAAATATGTGGTCACAATTACTATGTGATACTGGAAAATACTATTACATGTTAAGAAAGACTAGAAAACAGAATATTGGAGTTAAAATATACTTCGTAATGGTCATCTCCAGCCACAATTTAATAATTTTTAGGTACAAAATAGGACTGAGAAGCGTAAAAAATCAAAACAAACGCTAAAAGTGGACAAAATAAACGAAACCATCATGAAATAGAAGTTTTTAAAGACTGTAAAAGCACAGCTAACCAAAAATGGTGAAGGTAATTAACTTAAAAAAAGAGTTGAATACATGTACGATAGGTATCCATGAAGCGTCTATAGGTAATTATTTGAATAAGCAACAATATAACCTTCGCCCAAACAGGAAATACTGAGATTAATTGATCGAAAGAGAAAAAGTAATATTATCATGATACAGAAGAAAGACTCTGGTGCCTATATTTTAGAGATGGCCTACACATAATATAAAAGAAGCCAAAGAATTTTTTTTAAATTCAAGTGTTCAGATACATTAAATAAAATGATTGTAGGTATAACATAAATACTATGTACTAGATCTCGAGTACTTTTGCTGATATTAAAAAAAAACTTCTAAACTTGGAATGAAGAGAGACACTGCAAGATGAGGCAATGTGCTGAGAAAAAAGAAATATGTTAGTTTCGCATTTTGAAAACTACGGCTTTAGGGGAAGAATGTAAGAATTTTGAAGATCTGAGGCTCTAACAGGGCAGCGAAACCATGTGAGATGCCTTCAGACTTATTGAAATATATAAGTAAAGAATCAATTAAGCTGATAACAGAGATGTGAACACATTCCTTTAACCGTCATACACACGCCTGATGAAAACAAAACAAATAAATGTGGGAACTAGCATTCAAAATTACGAACTGAATTGCAGACGCAGTACATGTGGCAGGTAACCAAGGCTGTAGTTAGTAATGAGTGTGCAGAGATTATCACAGGATAACAAGTTAAGACATTTCACATGTATCTACATAGAATTCTAAAGTTACCACTGTGTCTGTAGATTGAGAAAATCATTTTTATACATTGTGTACTTTTACTGAGTTACAACTACCGATCACGGTTAAAAATTTAAAGTGGTATTAATGTTACCGAAAAAATTGCAAAAGAAAGTACTTTCTCGTGTCATCAACTTAGTTATTTTATTCCCTATTTGATCTTCGACGATTCTAAAACAAAGATTTTATCATAATTTCTGCTAAAACAAAAGTCAGACCATGATTCTCTTCACGCTTCCTGTCATGGAAGTTATCTGTTTCATTGTTCTACAATATTCTCGCGAGACGTCTTTGAACAGAAATATCTTTAAATAACGGAGATATAAAATTGGTACAGAAAGCGACTAATATATATATATACATGACGGGATGATTATAGTAAAAAGTACGGAAAGTATATGGATATGTTGCCATTAACTGCAGAGCTACGGCAGCTTATAAACGCATGATCCCCATGTCGAATTAGAGTCACGCCTGCAGCTCTTCAAAAAGTTTCCTTTAATCATGTGAAGTGCAGCGGGAATTTACTCTTCTCGTCCCGTCATGACATTTTATTACTTTAGTTTCACAAACTCCTAATACGAATCTATAAACTTGATCAAAAATGCAAGAAAGAAAAATAAGAGCAAGCAACTGAAAATCAACCCGTTTGTACGCACAACAGCTCAGAATGCTTTCGATGTTGACGTACAAGTAAGACCCTTATTTATAAAAAACTTATTTCTTATATGCCGTTCTGTGTTACAGAATATAAGATAACAAGCACTTAAATCTAAAGAGGCAAAGAAAACGAAGATTAAAAGTCGCTACAGTAAACTGGAAAAGTTTTCCTCGATATTCGTCTTTTGCAGAAAGAAGATGTACGGTAATTCATGACACCAGTAGATTATAAGTACCTTCTTTTGTTTGAAAGTTATTTGAATGTTATTTTTTTCATACTTATCACCACATTTTCGTATAAACACGTCCATGTGTAACATTATCTCACTCGGTTGCTGCGATCCCTCGCTCTCTTTAATGCTAATCCTCGCCTTTTCTATTTATACCTGTATCTGATTTCCTGTTACAGTTCGTCTCAACTTTAATGCATTGGCTTGTTTAGTTTTTTCATAGTCTATTCAATCGGACTACTTGTTTCCTCAAATTTAACAAATGCATACGCGAAACTTATAAATGAGAGATTCTTTTTGCATGTCACTCAATTGTCGGCTGACATATTGCTAATTTGAAGCGTTAAAACAGGATCAAACATTGGCGAAAAGCTAAGGAATTAATCATCAGCTTTTCAGACGACGATTCAGAAGAAATTTTAACAGAAAGAAATCTTTTGTAACATTTGGATTGCTCATTAGTCCTTTTTTTACTTTCCGTCACGACAACCGGTTAAAGAAAAATGAAATGTGCTTTTGAAACTAACTAAAATCTTAGTGGAAGAAACCTGTGCCATATTCTTTCAGATCGGAAGTGCAAGAGACACAGCAGTTTACTGACATGATTGCGAAAGAAATCAACAATGAAAATGAGAGATTATTCTGCAGATGAAGTCCTTAAACCCCATATTCCTGAGGTACTAAAATTCAAGTGGCGTACTAAAAACGCTGGCAACAGTACCGACAACCCACCAACTGAAGACTTGGCTCAACAGGACGGATGTCACTTGGAAGGAAACAAGTGGAACACATCCTTCGCAAAGCAGAACGAAACGTTCACACATTTTGGAAAGTTTCCACGCTAAGAAACGAATGTCTCATGCTATCAAAACAGTACTGTATAGTGTCTTGATAACATGAACATACTCGGAGAAAATCTGTTGGGGAAGATACGCTTGGAATTAGTACAGCTTTATCATAAATGTCGACAACCGATTATTATCAGGAATAGATGCTGAAACCAAATAATATCTCTTTAGATTCTGTAAAATTGAATGCAGCTACTACAAAATTTGGTAGCTTGTTGTAATTCACTTATCTACAAACGTCGGGTCATGGGAATTTGCGAAAATTATAACCCCTTCTTATATGTAGCAAAAGGGTTAAGTCAGTGTCTGATATAACAGATTAAATTTTTCCTTCAGTCACTAGACAACGCTAAAACTCATTAACTACACGTCTGTGCAGAAATTGCTCGCCGACAATATCGTCATCCTTCATATACTTGCTTTTTGATCTTATAACAGCACATTCCATTAATCTGCTTCACTAGCTGAACATAGCGCTTGCAATACAAATTGTTATCAATCATTTCTTAATTGCTTCTGAGACAAGTAAACAGATAAATATCACTGAAAGCTAAAACAACTTCACACACATGGATAGATTTGCCTGACCTGGTTATTTATTATAATGATGAGCAGTTTTCTCAGTGGTAGTAAACTATGGTACTTATAAACTGACAGCAAAATATCCTAAATTAACTGAAGTAGTATTGATTTTCCTGAGGCTCGGTCGGTGCATCCATCACTGCCCAGTATATGTATGTAATCCACAAGTCACGCCAAGAAAGCAGAGAAAGATCACTATTCACGGATGATACCATTTCTTGTAGAGCGAACAAGACAAGCTACATCATCGGCACTGAAAGGTAGAATGTTTACAACATCAAAATTAATTCTGGTAAATACTGAGCTAGTATACTATCTACAATTGTAACACAAACTTGCAGAGAAGTTTAAGCTGACTGTATGTGTAATTCGTAATTTGTAAATTTGAAACTTGATAAATAGAAATATACATAATTGGTATGTAAGCCCCAATTAAAATTTCTATGATACAAATGGAGAGTAACAAAATGAAATTGGACTTTATTCTCCGTCGCCATTGGGTAAATCTTCTATCTGAGCCACTGAAGGCTGGTAGTGTACAACACAACGATGCTTTTTGCTGGATAATGAATTTACAGTAACCTAGTCAATTGAAAAGGAATGATGAAAAATCAATTTAAGAAATCTGAGCACTAAAATCGGCGCCACTCAAAACACGAAGATTGAATTCGATCCATGCTTCAATGTTAAAATGACATTGATTTCCAACGGTCATTGCAGGCCTAGAGCGTCTCACTATGACAGGATTCGATCCCAATGAAACCAAGGATTTTTGGTGGAAGTTGAACGTCTGGACCGGTCCTCTCAACAGACTTAGCCTGCCGGCCTCATCGCTAACTCTGCTTTTGGTTAGTCTACAAATATTACTTCGTCATTTCTCTTTTAAATAGACCGAGGCTGGAAGGCGAGTAGTAACGTTTGGGCTCAAATCCCTTTCCGGTGATCTGTGTTTTGATTATTCATGGTTTCCGGAGATCACTCCTGGTGAATGCCCGGTTCATTCATCAGGCCATGGTCGGATTTCTTTCCTTTCCTTGGTCCATCCTCCCAAGGCTGTGACGACGTCTATATCGACGAGCATTAAACCTCCAAAATAAAATAAAAATAAATAAAAACCCTCCAGCGTGGCTGCGCGCGATAAGGCGCCGCCAGGCTGGATCTGGGAGTACAACGCGACCAGATTAGAGGCCTGGTCACCAGGCATCCGCCGCGCCGTCGTGATTCCTGCTTTAAGGTGGTTTCCCGCTGTTATGTAGGTGAATGTGACGGCTCCCAATCTCTGCCTCATAAATTACGTATTTCACAAACAAAAATACACTTATCATACAGAATACAAAGTCACACCTTTCACAAACAGTTAACAACTCAAAAATTCCTGCTGTAGGTAAAATTCTCCAGGTCTCATAAATGCGGTTCTAATTTTGCTAATTCTGGTAGGATACAGGTACCGCTCCTCTTCCACCCTCCCCCCATCCCCCCCCTTTCTGATTCACACTGGCCGGTGTCGCGGGGCTGTATCGAAGACTAAAATAAATAAAAACAACTTGAAAACATCAAAAACAAGAAAAAGATAACAACAGTCCTCAGAAACAAAGTAGATGCGCCAACCACACCTGCTTCACACTGAAGTTTGATGACTTACGTCTACGCCCGCGAGAGTGAAATCTTGAGTAGCGACATGAAGAGGTAACGCCGGAAACGAGATCGATTTAGTGCGCGGTCTCACCTGACGACGACGTTGATGTTGTCCTCTGGAGAGGAGGGCGTGCGCACTTTGAGGGAGCCCGTGGAGCTGCTGTCCAGCTGTTCGGAGCTGCCGCTGCTCCTGCAACACACCACACACTCAACACTTCCCAAAAGTATTGTCAACATTCCGAAATAATTTGTTGATGCACTTTCTGTTGCTTACTTACTTCTGAGATCTCCATTATGCTACGTCCAAATAACAGTTTTGAGGGCTATCCTGTAGATAACAAAAGCTTACTAAATACTGTATAGTAAAAACCATCCTACCTGGAATTTTTCACTAGCAGAGTAACTGTGGAGTGTCTGATAAAAATCGTCCAATTAATTTTTAACATTTACTATGTACATGTAAATTTGTTATTACGCATGTGAGTACATTTATTGTTGAAGATATGCCCAGAAAATAAACCAATCACAGTACACACAGCGATTTGAAATTTGATATTCTCGAATGTTCCTTAGATGTGCAGACATACAATTTAAGGTTTTAACCAATACTTTTCCGTCAGCATTCTCTTTACTGTGATTCCACTAACTTCCTAACTTCCTGCAGAACGTTTAAGAAATGTGACAGTTAACACACCTATCTAGTTTCCATAGTCTCTCCTTTTTTTGACAATGGTACATAAAAACCGTTCATCCAGTTGTATGGAATCCTGTTCTTAAGCCATAAAAACCATAACACTGTGTGTGATCGGTATGAACTATTTATTCCCACTGCCTTTGTCACATCGGAACTAAAATTATGAAAACCCGTTTTTTTGACCCATTTTTTATTCTCATTTGCTCTATCACCACTTGTAACTATGACGTACTACATGGCTAGCTTCCACTCCGCACTAGTTGTCAATATTGTAGGGAGCATTTAGCAATAGTATCGCCACTTCTTCATTTAACAAGCTGGTCTGTATTTCCTTATGTAATATTAAATACTTCATATCTGTGATTAACATCAGATCGTAGTCAGCTCTTATATATATTCTCCAAGACTGATTCAAACCTGTAATCCAGCTGAGTTACTACCCACCTGCTGAAACCATACATTTCGTTCGTTCGGCTACTGTAAATTCTGCAAAAACCAAAAGGAGGCAAATGTAACTTTCCTTTTGGCAAATTCATTTTATACGATTTATAACAATGCTTCTTTGAGTGATTGAGAAATTCATTTTAACAGGAAGATCATTCATTACGCGAGGTCACTTCAAAATATTCATAGATAAACGAATAAAAAACCGTGGGTAGATCACTTATTCTATGAAGAAACAATATTTTCGTGCGAACTGATGAAAACAACTCTAAAACCACTCGGTATAGATATGTTAAGCTTATAAATGCTTGAAGAATTGCAAGCTCTGTCTGGTCGACAAGCGGATATAACTACTCACTGGAGTACATAATACCGACTGCTCCACAAATATGACAGATAGCTTTTGAATGACGAGCAGTCCATAACTTTTAACTTTACTTTTGCTTCACCAGCAAAACATGTCGGAAAAAATACATCAGACTTCTCTGAAGAATACTAACATACAAACTGACACGCACTCTATTAGAATACTAACATACAAACTGACACGCACTCTGTTAGAATACTAACATACAAACTGACACGCACTCTATTAGAATTATTCCGAGCGTGAGCAGGTAGCTCAAGTGTTTACACAGTATCGAAAGATATGGTCGCACTCAAAAGCATTGACACTTAAAAAAAACAGTTAAAATGTTCTTGAAACTAAAGTAAATCAAATGTATTCGTTTTTAAATAAAATTACGAAATATTTACTAACGTTCAACAAAATTAAACAACGAAAACTGTCAAAGGTATTCCTTAAATATGACGGCTGCCACAATGTTCTCAGTACTGTTCATTAATTAATTTTCAGCGTACTGCAATACACTTAGCATTTTTACATAGCTTATTTAAATTATTGATGGCCATTTTCCACGATATATGAATCAAAACGTCAGATATTCATCCTATACATTCACAATAAATTATTTTTTTCTTTATTATACATAGACCTAGTCATTCATAGTAATTAATGGGAAACCGCTAACAGTTTGCTTATAAGGCGTTTCAGTGTTTACAATATAATTCTAACTGTATTCCCAGATATTTATAAACTTCGGAGCAGACATTACTGCGTTTAACATATACAGCTGTACCCTCGAAGAAACTGTTGTCTCTCAGTAGTTAGTAAGGATGAAATCACAGTAATTTTGTATTGATCTTGTATGTGTTCTTAAATAATAACGTAAGTCATAACCCAAAGGTTTGTCGAATGCACCCTAAGGACGCATATTAAACCATTGTGTCAGAGATAAGACGTCCTGTTGCGTTTCTGTGGGACTATGATTTAGTTTAACGTGGAATGTGTTCTTACCTCCATTTAATTCGAACAATTGTGCTACAATTACATTAATATGGAGTTGGATGAGAAAGCATCCATCGTGTATGCTGTTGTGAGTGGTTGTTATAGAGGGTGTTGGCCGTAGCTCGCCTGGCACCGCCATTCGCTGCCGCCTTTGTGCGCGGAAACGAGGCCACGCAGGGCTTTGTTGACGCCTCCGACGCTCGCGAAACGAAGCGACGCGCGCCCCCAGTTCCCACGCCTTCCACGCGAACGAGTCACCCTCCATCCACAGCCAATCAGCTTACATGTTCTCATACAGTGGTGGTAACGAACGTAACAATTAGACATTTTGTGCCAATTATACTATTTCCAAAAACTGTTACAAGCAAATGAAAAAATAGGAGCGATTACATCAGTAGAAAAAAAATCATGCTTCGAAGGCTTTAAGCTCTGAAACGTAAAGAAACTAGGTTTGTACCTTTCTTATTTCTTCCACGTTCTAGTACAGTATGCTTGCTGTCGTTGTTATTTTAAGGGCACAAGTTGCCTGGCCTCGCATTTGGGAGGACGGCGGTTCAAATTCCCGTCCGGGCATCCAGATTTGGGTTTTCCATGGTTTCCCAAATCACTCCAGGCAAACGTCGAGATGCTTCCTTCAAAATGCCATGGACGAATTCCTTCCCATTCCTTGCCCCCCATTCCTTTCCCGTCTCTAAAGACTTCGCTGTTAAGAGACGTTAAGCAAACAAAAAAGAAAAAGCAGGAGTTGCAGCGTGGTAAACACTATACAGAGAGGATACTGTTTGGAGAAGCCACGTAAATATTCTCGGTATTGACCACAAAATTTTCCCGAAGACTTTAATTTTTTTGCGTGTGGAAACGTCCAAATACACTCCAGAGGTATAATCCTTAGCAATAATTTTTCTTTCGAATGTTGTAATACTAAGCAGTTTTAACGGTAAGTTAAACGTATGATTTAAATACACATGTTTGGTCATTTTTTCGACTTGCGTAGACAGCTTAATTTTATCTGCTGTATTATTTACGTGTATATGATACTATCAGAGAGCACTGAGACGATGATATCGCCTGTGAAGTACAAGATGTTTGTTTGCACTGACGCTAAGGTGTAAGGTGAATTATTTTGGATTTGTTTTTGACAGGTACAGCCACCTCAATAGGCGAGTTTTACAAGTTTTTATTTAAACGCAGAAGGTCGCTTTCTTTCAAAGGAAGCCTGGAAGAATGGAATTTTTGTGGGGGAGATTGCTGAGTTTGTGAAAGTAATCAGAAACAGATGTAACGAACTCACTGACCAGCGCAGCTGATAGATACGCAGTTGGGTAGCTTTAGTCACAGTCGACTACATCAGGCTAGCGGGAGCTCGATTCGTATAAAGTTGATCATGTACAGGCAGGTGAAGTTGGAGAAAACTGTAGTCGTAAAGCCGCCGGAGAGAGTGTGTTACATTTAGTTAGGCTGATAGTGATCGTTGTAGTTTGGAGTCGCAGAAACTGTTAACCCAGAAGACTGAATCGAAGAGCAGCCAAGCAGAAGGTAACGAGCAGTTGGAAATGCCACCCTATAAATTATCTCAGCGAACTACCATGATAGTAACTTTCCATTGTTAGCGGGAGCTTTTCTCAATCTGACGGACATGAAAAGTTATACTACAGATATTGCTGGTAGTTTGCCAAGAAATGACAACTGAACAATTTACTATGCATGCTGTAGATGAGTAATATCTACAGATCTTAATCTAAAGGTATTAACAAAAATCAAATTATTACAAAAAGAAAACGTGATGTACTGCTTAACATGAACTGATAGCGCGTATGAAGGCTAAAATGACTACGTACTACGCTTTTAGTTTGCACATTCTAATTCTCAACCCCGTAAAGCAACAAATCAAATAAAGCACCATGTACCATGCGAAACGTAAATCTCCAGGTCACTTTATTCAGACCGTCAACCATTCCACTATATTTTCAAAACATTCCAAACCACCGTACCAGTTCCCTCGGCACATCTCTGCATATTCCTCTGCATATAGTCTCCATACTTAAATCCATTTAGTTTCGCCAAAAGATGAGCTGCGACTATTCTAACGAATTCTCACTGTACTCATAAAATCATGAAATTAGGGTAATCCATTCTTAGCTGACACAGCAAGCTTACAACATCCGGAAGCTACTAGACACGTGATGAAAGTCTGCTGTCGGTCTGCTGTCGAAACGTTGTATTTTAAGACACCATCTGGTCAAATATCCGAGAAGATTACTTAGCAGCATTGAATAAGATCCACGTACAGAAATTCCAATTAAAAAAAAAAAAAAAAAAAATCTTCATCTGACGTGTCCGTTTGCAACAAAGTGTTGATTAAATTAAAAGTAGAGAATCGTCAGCAAAAGTGCCACTCGCTATGTCCCGATCTAACTATATGTGTGTTATAGCATTTTCTTCCGGTGTGCGTTTACCTGAATGCGAGCAGGCGGCACGTTGCGATTAGCCGGGGGCAACGACCGAGGGGAGTACGAAAACCAGGGCACGCGAACGAACCAGCGGGAACGCTCACAGAAAAGAGACGACCCACTAACATATTACGCGTATCTAAAAACAGGCCAGTATTTAAAATCTGAATTATGTAACTGAGAAACAATGAGTACATAAGACAGATGACCAAATCCTATTAACTGATTTTAAATCAGTAACTACAAATTTATTCAACATATAGTTAATTACTAGATGAAATGATTTAACACCACAGTATAGAATACAACTCAATATATGACAATTTTTATCATATCAATCGCACTTGAAAAAAGTTATTAAAAAAAATGTACATAGTAAATGAAATTACGAAACAGAAATTCTTTAGTTTAATCTAAACCCGGTGCAAAAGTACCATTCATTTGTGCTCTTTGCTGTTATTTTATGTATTCCTAACGGCGTCACTGTGCATATAATTAATGTATTTCAGTGCCCATGAAATCTTTGTAGCTGCAGGTACGTCTGTACAGCCTTCGAAATTGTTCCTACAGCTGTGACACTGAACACACAATGTAAACCCTATTTACTTGGCGCCAGTTTTGTTAGGAACGTTGTAACATACTTATTTGGTTGTGGGGCTTGTTTAAAATTAATGTTTCAGATGCTGTTACGTTCTACTACCAGTATAGCTGTCCCAGCTTTTACACATTTGCAGATTCTATTGCCATGGTCGCCAGTCCAGTGGACTATGCCTAATGAAAGGTTGAATAACCAATATTCAGGTACTACTACATGTTTCAGATTAAAGTCGACCCACACAAGTAAATAAGCACGGATCACAAAAGTGTTATTAAACTCAACATACATTCACCAGCGCTAGCCATCGGACACTTTTAAAACTTCTTCACCAAAGTTGCTAGGTTCGTGAAAGGGATTGATGAAAGTGAATCGTAGCCCCAGTAAAAATTAACATGAACAGTCATTAAAACACAGTTCTGCTTCACACTTTGGGTAATATAACAACGGCTCCAATCGAAAGTTATATTCACTCGCGATTCACTACACAGCATATCCTCTCTCTTCATACTGCTTCTATTAAACACCTCAGTCATTACGCGACGATCCTCGCGGTTTACAATTCGCTTTAAACTTGTGCACTACCGGTGTCATCTTGACACGTCCGACTCTGACACAACAATCGAGACTCCTGCCCTGGACTCCTGCGATATGGTTCATCGCCCCTACGATACCATGCACTCAGAAACGTACAGGTATTTATATAATTCACTCTGTGGCATTAAATGTCCCTTAGCAGTAAGTTGGTCATTCTTACTTTACAAGTTCCCCATAGTTTATCAGTTTCTGACTAAGCGTGGTGGGTGAACGGTTAATGTTCTGGCCTCGCATTCGGGAGGACGCCGGTTCGAATCCCCGTCCGGGCATCCAGATTTGGGGTTTCCGTGGTTTCCCCAAATTACTCCAGGCGAATGCCGAGATGCTTCCTCCAAAAGGCCATGGCCGAATTCCTTCCGGCTCCTTCCCATCCCGCCACTAATGACCTCGACGTCTACGAAGCGTAAAGCCATTAATAAAAAAGAAGATACCACTCCACATATTTTAATTTTTGCTCAATGCGGAGTTATAGGCAGAATTACTACAAAAACTAATCTCTGAAATCAGTTTTCGCATAGTATAATGATCGTTGCGTAATATTTAAATTTACTACAACTGTAGTTCAATGTACTTGAAATTCCAAATACACAATAACATTTCGTGACATGCAATTAAATCAGTTCGTTAGGCTGAAGACACTCAGTGGGGCGTAAGATATTAAACGAAAGTGTACCAGCATTTACACAGCTACGGAAATAGTTATCATTAATGGCAAGAAATTATATACCTCTAAATGTAAATGAAAGAGGTGTGGTTAAGGCACTAAATCACATGAAAAAATTACTAAAATCGAGATGTGGTATGAGAATAAATACTGGCGCTTGCGGCCAAATTTTCATTGCGTTAATGGATGGAGAAAAGTAAACCCAGTAAAGAAATTCAAATATCTGGAAGTTTGATCGTAACTGAAGGAAAATGTACTCTAGAAATGAATAATCAAATTGCACAGGTGATGGAAGCGTTCTGAAAAAATAAGTATGCACTAAGATACAAGACTATTAACACGGAGATACGAAATCACTTCGTGAAAAGGTTTTTATAGAACGTTGTAAAGTACGGGTAAGAAACATGAACCCTGCGAAAAACTGAAATCTGAGATAGGGTTCCAACGAGAATGTTCTCAAAAGGTAAAATGAAATTCGTATCTTAGTTGAAACCTTTTAACCGGAGATGAAATAGCTTCGTTTGCCACTTTTTTCGTCATTCTGACTGGTGCACCCTCTTGTTCGAAGGAAAACTGGAAGGTAGGAAAGAACAATGGAATACCAAGAGTAAAATTTATAGACATCACACCTATTCCTACCTGACGCTGTTGGTAAAAGGAAGAAAACACTTAGAAGAAATGCAAGGTACCCACCAACCTAACAATTGAGGAACTTCATGGGGCCCGTAGAAAAGGCTGATAGTTGTTGTTGTTTGTAAACGTGAGGCGAGTGGAGAGCATCTCGCCCTCACAGTGCCGGCTACTGACCTCTCCGTCGCTGATCACGCGATGTCTGCCACGAGATGCTGCCTGCTCACTGCGATCGATGCCTAAAGCTGGTAGAATACAAGGAGGTGTTACAAAACCATAACATTTCATTTAATCGAACACATGGCTCGGTGGCAATTCCATTGCACACCTACTTCAAAATTACACCTTTTCTATCTTTCAAATTCTTTTACTGCTATGTCATTATCCAAATACAACTGCTCTACACTAAGTTTGATTTTAAATTGTAAAACACCCCTCCAGTAATTTATTCAAATACCTGATTCAGTTATTATCATAAGAAAATTTTTCCACTGCGTGACACCTGAAATCACGTGCCAGCTTGTGGTCATGGTAATCTATCTCTTCCCTACCCTAATTCTTCTACTAGTATTCATCCAAGCCTCATCCATAATATATGCCTTATTCGCTCTTCGGCCGACTCCTGTCTTCCAGTGACTACCACCACAACTCCATTATCATGTTAGTAACTGATTCTCTTCTGCAGTAATTTCCACAAATTTTTTTCACGCTCTGCAACTGCTGTAATAGATACCCAAAGTGTGGGCCCCATACTAGCCCAAGCAATGATATGACCACAATTTTGTCATCCACTTCCCTCACTTCCATGGCACACCCGCTCATGATCTCCCCAATAAACTAAGGATTCTAGTATCTCTGCCCACCACCTGTGCCTTGCTCAGTTGAGTTTACTATTAAACGTTATGAAAAGATAGCTTTAATGTCTTCAAGCAGCAGTTCCTCCTCCAACGTACAATCATAAAAAAACCTTTACTTGTTTATCTGTAGACCTAACAATCTGACTCCTTTTGGCATTTATCTTCATTCCATTTTTATCAAGCCAGTAGTGGTAGTATTGTATAATAACCTATCTTTTGACTATCAGTCATTGATTAGAATAATGAATAGCAATGCTCCCAAACGCTTTCACTTCCACCTCCCGCCAGGACCCGATAGCTTTGGCGTGTGGATGAGGAGTTATAAACCTGCAGTGATTAAGTATCGTCAACGTCTTCTGTTCTTCCTTTACGGACCCCGCTGTATTACTTACTCCCGTTATAATTGGGAAATATTCCTCTGACACCACTACGATTTGTTTACCCAGATCCGGAAGCTAGGAGTTGGGCCAACAGAGTGCTGTACCGTACAAGGCATATATTGTGGTTGAGGCTTGGATGAATATTGGTAGAAGAATTAGGGTAGGGAAGAACTAGATTACCATGACCATAAGCTGGCGTAAGGCAGTGGAAAAATTTTCTTATGATAATAAGTGAGTCAGGTATTGGAATAAATTACTGGCGGGGGTGTTTTACAATTTAAAATCAAACTTAGTACAGAGCAATTGTCAGATCTGGATGGAAGATGTTAGAAATATTCCCTATTTAAATGAGCGTCGAGATCATTTAACCATTATTTATTATCCGTAGATGACTGAATAATTACAGTTGATAAAGCCAGAGGGACTGGTCCACGTGGCCATTATTTTAACTTGAATTCCCTTAGCAGTAAGCGTGATTGACTAGATGAACCTTAACTAGCGCCGGGCAGCGGGGAAAACCGTGCGGGAGCTCTATGTGGATGTTACGAGAACTTCCTATCGAAGAGAGCTCGAAACCTGTGATTTGTGTCATAAGTCTGTCTCGATCAGATCAGCAGATTCCTCTGCCTGCAAACATAGAGTGATCGATCAGCGCTTCGCCTGGCTCGCTACTATGTACTGGGTCGAATATTACAATTAAATACTTCATAATTTTGTTAAATTACTATAACCCTATTTGAGCTCTCACACTTCGTTGTTATTTCATTTCCTATGCTAACGTTTCTGTTTCTACATTTTAGAAATTCCTCCACCCAGCAGTTACTTTTTATTCCATTCCAACAGGTTTTATCTTATGAGCCACCATTTTATAGCTCATTCTGTTAAATACCAAAGAGAGATAGATCTAGAGCTACAATATCAATTTGGCTCTTTCCGTCCATCTTGTCTGAAATAATTTGCGCATAGCCCACTAACTGAGATTCATATGAATATTTTCGTAAACCAGTTTCTTTCTTCGCAAATTTCTCTCAAGTGGTTGCATATCCGTTTGTACATTTAATTTATCTACCACTGATATCAAACAAATTGGACTTTTTTTAAGTTTCCAACATTATATGTCACTCCTCCTTTAGAGATCGGCACTAATATATACTTTTCCAGCCTTCTGGTAAGCATGAAGTCTCCATACTCAAGTTAAATATGGTAATATTTCCAGATATGGTACATAGTCGTATCCCATTGTCTTTAATACAAATGTAAACACAGTCTTTCGAATGGTTTGATGCATCACTTCCTATCTTGCCCTAACCTCTTCATCTCAATATACCCCTTACACCCTACGTCCTTAATAATCTGCTTCATATATTCTAATCTCTGTCTTCCAAGTTACTAGAGTTAAGAACCTCAAAAAATCGTCTACAATTCGTCAAATAAAATATTTTTCTTTCTGCTGCGCAAGGATGTCAAGTTCGAATATTTCAAGTCATAATTGAGGAAGCCAAACGAGGCAGGTCTGTTACGAGCTATTGCTTTCAACAAAACGAATGTAATGCAATTGTTTAAAAAAAAATTTTAAAAGAGCCCTCCGACTTTAGTCCCACAACGCTCAGGTGGAGCTGAAGGAGGTGTCCTGGTAAAAATTGTCAACGCTACTGAATACTCCTTAGCACTCGATTTGTGTTTGCAAGGTAGTTATCTCACACCAGCCTAATGTATAATTCACTCTCGATCAGGGTAACTGGTCATAAACTTCATGAAATGCTAGAAATTTGCCTATCAAGGTAAATCATGTTCACAAACATGATTTTTGGAACTAAAATTGTATAATTTCACCGTCAGAGGATAAACACAACAGCAGACACTTTTTCCTCTTCATCTCTCAAAAAAATAATGGAATATTCTGATGAAATTCATTGTAAGCATCAATGGCGGTGAGGGGCTGAAAATGGATGGAAGAAACGCAATCTACGCAAACACAATGCCAGTTAGCGTATTCACCTTTTAAAACAATAATATACAAGAATCTCGGGAAACTGCATTTCATTAGGCTAGCATTCAGTAAATAATATATGGAAGCATCTACTATACTCATCTGATACACGAACTTCAATACCAAATAAAAATCAGACGGGTATGAAAAAACTTCTAGAGTTTCTGCTTTAATAGTGTGAGTAGATGTTCTTAAAAAATATTTTCAGCGATTATATTATTATTATATTATTTCGATATTTATGTAGACGTATATTTATTAGGTGAGAGATAGAACGTTAATACGAACAGAGAACTATGAAAATGTATTGGCTGACATTAAGCAGCTGCTAATTCTGGCGTTAATGTCTATCGATTAAGTTGTCTGCTGGTACTAACAGTATCTTGAATGGCAATCTCCTGGTAAGCCAACACTCAGCTCACGTTAATATCTATTGAGTGTGTAGAGATCATGGCGAGGTTGCATTGCTTATGAGTTCACCAACAGGTACGAGACGTATTAATTTTACATCTATTCATTTTACTCCTCAGGCTCCTGGTATGGAATAAAGTTGATTATAAGCACTTTGAAGAATTTATTTAAAGGTGTTTTAGTGAATACAGTATACGACCAGGATTACAGCGTGTGGTGCACCGCGACAAATAGGGGTGATAAAGTTCAAGTAATTAAAATTAGGGACATATGAAAGATAAGTCTTTCCCGGCGTATTATAGATACATATTCTTCGCGGGTTTGCCGCCGGATCACATTTTCTAACCACAAGCTTTCGGCGACTTGCACCGCCGCCATCATCAGGTCTGTTGATGGTGGCGGTGCAAGTCGCCGAAAGCTTGTGGTTAGAAAATGTGATCCGGCGGCAAACCCGCGAAGAATATGTATCTAAAATTAGGGACTTTAAGGTGTAGTATTAAATAAGTAATAAGAAATTTAATTAAGGCTCTTATGTTTGCCGTAGTGGGAGTGAGGCATGGGTAATATTTTATTATGGAGTTAAACATGGTTTTGTAGCAATATAATCTTTGCGGGTTCGCTGCCGGATTGTGTAGGTGAAAGACGAGCTGTCGGCGACGAACTCTCCCGCCACCTTCAAGCCGGGAAAGCCTTCGTTCTTACATGCTATTGTAGGTTAGCCATTACGGCAGGAAGGTGACGCTTAAAAGTCTTTCACCCCCTTCCCGCCACCAGCCCTCGGACTCAAAAGTCAATTCTTGAGAGGGATATTATTTGTGGAAGCTTGTGTATTCTTTCATAACACAGAGACGTTGGAAACTGCTGTAGGGATATCAGAAGTCAATGTAGGCGGTGCCCTTCTCGAATGACACAAGAAGACCCCATTTAGAGTTACCCGAAGGGTATATAAGCCCCTCGGGACATAATGGCACTTTCAGTTTTGTTCAATTTGAAGTTATGGTCGATCGTTGATACCGCCAGTGCCGAGAAGTGCCTCTGGATGTAAATCTATTCTCTCTCTTTATGTTTCGGCAAAGATCTCACTCCTACTACGAGTTATGATGTGAAGAAAACTAATCCATTATGATGACTTTTTTAACTGCCTATATGTGACTTTTATGATCAGATAAATTGCTGATATTAAGTATCGCTAGTTCCCAACTATTATTGACTTTTGTT
>JARYHS010013630.1:201434513-201626588 GCA_031002005.1 Vandiemenella viatica | reverse complement strand
ATTCATCTCCCGCCTCTAATAACCACAATGTCGACAAGGCGAAACGAGGGAAAATCCATCAAGAAACAATGATCTGCGACACAGTTACTTAAAGTAACTGTGTCGCAGAAAATTATTTGCATACCTTATTATAGTAAAACAGTTACAGACTTTCACAAAGTCCATATATCATGGATAAAGTAAACAAAAAAAAAACAATAATAAAAAAACAATGATCTGTCACAAGCTTAGCACTGACGTCACACGGGCAGACAACTAACTAGGCGCTCGCAATACTGCAGTATGGACTATGTTATCAAATACCTTTAACAAATGTCTCTGTTATATTTTTCGGCAAATATGTGATCCACGATAAAAATTTATTCGGTTTACTTATTGCTCTATAAAATTTTTGTAAAGTTCGATGATCCATTAACCGAAATGCGATTATGCTGTCTTGAGGGAAAAGAAATGCTTTCTCCGAACATAATTTGCATGTGAAACCAATTCAGTTTAATGTTTGAAAAGACTTTTTATATTCCTATGATCCATAGTTTCGATACCCGTGTGAATATATATATTCTCTTCCAATTCAAATCAGCGGTATTAAAATGGACGCAAAGCAATGAGCGAATAACGAAACAAACTGAAATCAGTTTGTATTTTGAATCTCAGCATAGCATCTTCTGTGTTCAGTGACGTGTACAAGAAGTAAAAAAATTCACTTGGGATTGAGCCCCAAAGCTGCGATAGGTTTCTTATGGCATTAGTACGAGGTTTGTAAACAGAAATTCTGGTTTTACCTTGTAGGTTAGATCATTCCAAACGAAGAACTCTTCTTACTGACGTAGAATTTTTAACGGTGAAAAATACATTCGTTGATGTGATTGTTATCAGAAACTGGCGATAGTGTCAAATGGACTGTATTGTGAAGCGAAAATTTTTAGGGCTCTGGCAGCAAACGAAATAGACAGTTAACGCTTCGCTGCAGCTGCAAAACGGAATCTCGCGATTAAAAGAGCAGATACCACTCTCAGCATCGATTGGCAAATGGAAAAAAGACTGGTCAATACAGTCCCATGCTAACCGACTATAAAACAACTGTTATATTTATTTTATCCACAAGCAATAGTAAAAATAAACTACATAATTTTCCATATAGATGTATCAGCTGTTGGTCTGAATACTGTAGTCGTGATGTGGTTGGCTATGTGGAAGTGAGGGGCCCTTTTGTATTAAAGTGTATCTTAATATAAATATGATAAAATGTATTAAAGCTGGAAAAATCTGTATATTAGGCACACGTAATCCAAGGAAGTAACGAAAATAATTTTTATCTACGGAAACATGCTAGAATCTCAGTTAACATATATTTTCGCGTACGATTTGTACCATATCAATTGCTAAATGTAAGTGACGGAAAATGTACGGAATTGAAAAAGTAATAATCTAATCAATGAGTGAAAGTAAGTTGACAAAAATTATTCTCAACTAGATCACTAACTTAAAGGGACGAGAAAAGATATGGGAAAAGTTGAGATCCATCCAGATAAGACAGAGAATCGAAAATTGATAAATTCAAGGGGTTACAGGAACAAGAGCAATATAACATCGTCCGAATAATGAAGGAACAACCTCATCAAAAGAATGAAAATATTCCGGGAAGAGAAGAAAACCAGTTATTTACCGTGATTCAAAGTAATCCAGAATCATAAGAAGAATTAGCATTTACCCGCTGCTACGCACGCGCGGATCTTGGCGTGTATAGAAATACTCCCACTTTTTTTTTTTTTTTTTTTTTTTTTTTTAAATACCAAATCTTAATTTGTAGTCATTTACCTTACATTCGGTTTTCACACTATAGATCGAAAGTTTTTTTATGTTATACTTATATTTTAACACAGTATAATACATTAAAAATAAGAAATTGAAGCTACGTGAAACATTATCGCTTACGGTCCAATAACATTTGCTACAAGGAATCTGAAATCGCTGGCAAATTTTCGTAATACGATATGTGTCCATTCTTATGCCGTGGATAGTAAAATTTATTTCTTGCTTAATAACTTCTATGCATCTACCCAAATATCGAGCCATCTTACTTCATCGTATCGTTAGGTTGAAATGCGTCCTGGACCAGAAAACAACATGTTACCAAAGCTATACGGAAATACATGTTGGACAAGCACGACGTTTGTTTTTTCCGGGAGTACACGTCATCACTGATTTGACACTCATTAAAGCAGCTTATTAATTACTAACAATAATTGAATTCTTCATGCCTTATGTTGTTGAAAGAACATTCTGGTCCAGGCTGCATTTCGACCTAACCATAATCTATACTGATAATGCCGCTTCAAAATTAAACGATGCAGATACACCTAAACACGTGAAATGCACCGGTAAATACATTTTGGTAATGACAACATTGTCTATTTCAAGATTCAAACTACGTGTAGCATAAATTATAACAATTACTTTCATAGTACTACTTCAGTCTGTGCTGCAAGAGGACTAAAACACGCGCAATAATACATTGACTGTATCGCAATGTCAACTTTATTCTTTCTTGCTTTCTAGAGGTTGTGGTTAGGTTGAAATGCGGCCGAGAACAGCTTAAAAACGTCACTAAAAGGCACAAGGAACTATACATACAACTGATAACAGATATCTCGAGAACTATCAGTAAGCTGTATATCATAAAATATTATTCTCTACTATCGAATTGTCAATCGCTATCCACTAACAAATTTCGGTGACCTAGTATCTTGAAAACCCTTTACTGTCGAAATTAAGCACAAAATTACTTACCATAAATATTACACTCCTGTTACTCTTATTCAAGAATTAAAATATTATGTAGTGGTTTAATTAACGAATTCTGTATAATTATATTTATCAAAATTGATAAAACCGGAAAATTTTAACCAAAGATAAATATATACAATCAAAAGATATTCATCTTTGGTCAAATGCATCATTTATTCAGTAAATTAACACCGGTAACAGTAATCCTTATTACGTCTGATTCAGGTATTCCGTTTATGTATTGCATTCAAGAAAACTGAAAAACCAAATATTCGAAGTCAAAATATTAAACAGAATGAAGTTGCGTAATTTTTTTCAGTGTTTTGTGCAAGGAGTGAGCATCTCAATTACAGCGTGATCCGTATTTCATAATTTTAAGTCAAAAAATGTATTTAATTATTCCCTCGATATCTCGGTACATATAAGTTATGAGCTATTTCCACAGATTTTAACTGTGACCGTTATCTAAAAAAAATTGAAAACACCACCCAAATTGCTGCGGCAATTCTTGTGCAGTTCCCGTTCAAATAATGAGACACATGCAGCTTGCTTACAGATTTCTAATAGTATAGATATATAATCCAATCATTTTCAATAACGTACTCGAAAAGGAGTCGTTAAAAACGCATTAGTACTTGTTTCAAATAGGGGAAAATTGAAGGAAACAAAATACAATGATAAAACATTTAATTTGAGACAGTTTTCAAAATTGCATATTACAGGAAGAGTTTTGTAGCTGACATTCAAAGTGAAGGTCCCTGGTTCGATAATCCGATAGTTTTCATATTTCTTATAGATTCATTCCAAAATGCTTTCTTTACGTTCGCAAAGTACGATGGAATCGCACCGTGGTTCGAATTCCTGCTAAGCAGAGGGTTCCAGTAATACCCCTCCCGAAGGACGCAACAGACATTAGTGACGTGGACGAAGTTAAGCATTTAATTCTTACTAGCGCATTCAAAATTTTTAAAGTTTATAAGATAGTAGAAACCACGTAAAAGTGATTTCAAAACAAATTTTGGAGACACTACTTGCTCAAGAAAATAATCTCTTTGTAACCTTGACAGTTTTGTTGTCATTTTGAATAGTGCTGTAGAAAGATCAGTCTACTGTTTCACTGACAGAGAGGAGGACGTGGGTTCGAATACAAGTCTGGCCATCCTCATTTGCGTTTTCCAAGGTTTCCCAAAATCACTCCAGGCAAATGCCGGCATGGTTCCTTCAAAAGACCATGACCGAATTCTTTCCTACTCCTTCTCCCCTTTCCTTTTCTCCCTTCTTCTAATGACCTCTAAATCGATTAGGTCAAATCCAGAAGCAAATAAACCATAACTTACTAATGAAGTTTGTGATGATACTCTTTCGCAGCTGCCGATAAAGTAAAATAAAAAAATCTTTTGAAATATATGTAGAATGTCAAGAAGACAAAAAGTACTCGTACGGAAAAGCTGGAATGAATAATATATGAGCAAATAGTTATCAAATGCTGAATCAATGTTAGGTCCCCATTCACGTCGCCGAAAGAAGCAAAGAAATCGGAAACAGTTGAACCTTTGTTTAGTTTTCACAGTAGAAACCGGCAGGTTGAGCTTATCTCTTGTCGCCGACAGCCAAATACTGGAATGATGCATTCTGGTTATCTTACATTCTTCTGATGGAGGACATCGCAGTTCCGTTCAATGGTAAACACCCGCATGCACAATGCTTACCCCTAACACCGGCCTAACGGACAGCCCTCCCGCATTCTCAACACGGGGACAACAGTGAGTCTGCAACGTGCGAAAAACAAATTCTTAGTGACCCTAACATTAAAGTTACAGCACAAACGATAAGTTATATCGTCACAGAAA
The DNA here is from genome assembly GCA_031002005.1 of Vandiemenella viatica. Lineage (NCBI taxonomy): Eukaryota > Metazoa > Arthropoda > Insecta > Orthoptera > Morabidae > Vandiemenella > Vandiemenella viatica. The sequence continues at coordinate 201,621,951 of JARYHS010013630.1, read as the reverse complement.
GAGAAATTATATTCAGACTGATCCACAATTCGTGTGCTCACAATAATGTAATCGTGAGTTCAAAACTGACGGTAACTAAACGTTGAATAAATAATTATTTATAATGCTACACTCACGCATATGAGAGAGAACAACCCAATTGCTAACCAGGGAACAGTGACCCCCATATAAGTAGTAAGATCTCAGGATGCTTCTAAAACACCGTCGTAACTCACTGCCTTGCAGGGTTAAAGCTGATGTGGCCAACGATCTACATACAGCCGAAAAAAAACGGAATACATTCTGCTCTCTTCGCAAAAATATTTGTAGCGGAATTGGTATTACACCACAAACATGCGCTATTCATTTACGACAAAAAATAGTCTGCCTGTGCACCGCTCAGACATGGGATTAAATCTAGTAAATTTTGATGTAAGCTGATTCTTAGAAACTTTTTTGGTGAACGGAAATACAGCAACCAACAAAGTGATCTACAATAAACTCTTCAGTTAACCTTCCACATTATCAACTACTTTGGAATTATTTGGAAGATGATTTTTTTACGTTTTTAGAAAGAAGTATCACTAGGCAAACAAAGACCAACGACACCCGTTTGCGAACTGCAAGGTAAAAAGTTTTTTCCAATATTTCAACGCAATCAAAATTTTTTATTCATAGGCAATCGCAATCAGTAATGCGATCAGTTGGAGAAAGCCGACTGGAGTAAAGAGATCTGCATAAATGTTGCTGGCCGTCCGGTATTAGCTGCCCCCCGAAGGTAGGGATGCAAATGGAGGAGCGGAGGCAAAGTTCAGGGCCGCGCTGACTAGCGATTACGGTGGCGATATTCCGATACTTGCAGATTACACCTTGCAGAAATACGGTCACTAAAAAAATTACAGGATGAAATATTCCACCCGAAAATAAAGTGAAGCAGCCCCAACAGGAGGATAAAATTTCATGGGTTGAGAGGGTATATGATGTTATTAAGTGATCAAAATCGAGTCAAATTCACAAAGAACTTTGTAGTTTGAGCCCATCTAACAGTATCATGTTGCGCCCCCTATGCCCTGGATGCAAGCACTGATTCGGTTGGGAAGGTTGTCATAAAGCCGTTGTGTCCTCTCCTGAGGCAAGCTGGCCCACAACTGTTGTACCTGGTCCTTGTTATCGTAAATGTTGTCACTTGGACGGGGTTGAAACAACGCGTGAGGAAGCAGGATGTCTCTGATGTACCGTTCTGACGTCAGAGTTCCCTCATACCAGCCGCGACCTGAGGTCATATCTGACGGTTCCACACACTATCATGCGAGCAGTGCATAAACGCGATTCATTGCTATAGACATTGCGATTCTACAGTACCTTGGAGGATCATGATCGCGAGTATTAAGGCGCGTTTCCACGATCCCTTGTAACGAAGGTGAGACGAGACGGGACGGGACCTCATTAGCCGAAGTGTAGGGACGACCGCGGGCCGCAGGTTAGTCCTAGCTTACCTCGCCGCCACCTCCACACCACGTTGCCTAGTGTCGTTTGGCACAGAGCACTTTACAGCAACAGAAGGGGTGCGCACCGCTGCTGCAAACCGATGACAACAGCGCACCGCTACACACGCCTGTGATGTTTACCGACTCAGAGTGGGTAGCTGCGTCTCGTCTCCGCTAGCAGAGGCGGCCCTGTTCCCATGGCGTGTGGTTGAGTATTCGTCCCGTCCCTCCCCGTCTCGCCTTCGTTACAAGGGATCGTGGGAACGCGCCTTTACAAAGACCTGGGGAGAGGTGTCATTCTTCCAATGTTTTGGAGAGGTGCCATTCTTCCAATGTTTTGGAGAGGTACAACGGTGATACTCCTGGCATCATAGAGTGGGGATCCATCGGGTATGACTTGAGGTCACGGCTGGTAGTAATTGAGGGAGCACTAACTGCACAACGGTGCATCACGGATATCCTGCGTCCTCATGTGTTTCTTCTCATACTACATTACGGTAGTGTCATTTTTTAACAGGACAATGCTCGTCTACAGACGGCACGTGTCGCAATGAACTGTCCTCGTGATGCTGAGATACTTCTATTCCCAGATCTGTCTCGGATAGAACATGTGTGGAACCAGCTCAGACGTCAACTCCGTCCCAGTGCAAGTAACCAGGACGTCAAGGACCAGTTACAACAGCTTGCCTCAGGAGAAAATACATCGGCTTTATTAAACCATTCCCAACTGTATCAGTGCATGCACCCAGGCCAGAGGGGGTACAACATCATACTGACAAGTGAAATCATAATGCCAAATTCCTTGTAAATTTGAATCGATTTTGTAATTATTACCCTCTCAACCCGTATATTTTCATTCCGTTTCATCCTCACCATTCTGGGCGCTGTTTTTGATCGGGTGGTGTATGTTAAACTGTTGTCAGCTGATCGTGTCTGTTCTGATTACATCTCTACATGTTTGTAGGAACACAATCCTATGCAAATTCCAATTCACCTAAACGCTGCCTCTTTCGGCCATTAATTTATAGTTTTGTTTGTAAATAATGATGATGGAAAAGAAGAAATACAACATGCGATTTTTTTTACTTCTATCATCTTTACCGTATTAAGCGTCTTAGTTTTATAAATCTGTGTTGTTATAATATATTTTCCATCCAAATCAATAATTTCTTCTGAGTAACCAGGATGATCTGAGATCTGATATCGACGTACATGCCGCGACGTAAATGCCACGAAACTACTGGTTTGTTATGTGTGTTTAGCAAGTGAATGATTTTATCACTTGTTCTCACGTTGCAATTTTTTTTAACTCTTGGCCTTACGCCTCGTCGACGTCGAGGTCATTAGAGGTGGGATAGGACTAGGGACAAGGGACGGGAAGGAATTCGGCCACGGCCTTTTGAAGGAAGAATCCCGGCTTTCGCGTGGAGTGATTTGGGGAAACCATGGAAAACCCAAATTTGGATACCCAGACGGGGATTCAAACCGGCGTCCTTCCGAATGCGAGGTCGGAGCGTTAACCGCTAACCCACCACTCTCGGTTTCACGTTGCACATATCTAAGCATTGTGGCAGTGGCACACTCAGGTGTACACATCTATTGCAGCATAAACGGCAGCATTCCGAGAGCTTTATAACTACAAAGCCTGCACTGGATTTGCATCTCAACCAGATGCTTTTTAACCTTCTTACTATTAGATTATTAACAAATACATTAAGAGAAAGAGGAGATACCTTACAAATGTCATTACATTTTGTATGATAATAGATTATGACATCATTTCCATGTGCTAGTTTGCACTTCATGTCGTTGCATTATCAGCGCCAGGTAATTGTGAAGTTACTGATTTTAGCAACCAGTTGCTTTTGTCAGATTCTCGGTAATGTTTAAACGTATCATTTCTACCAAGAGATTTGAGCCTTAATATTTACTATTTTCAAATAGTAAACTAAATGAATGCTCTTATCCATGGAAAAGTTCACAAGGGAGATATTGTACGGAGTAGAGATCAGGATTTCGGTTACAGTATCGGCAGCACAACGCTTCACATCATCCTTCAGTCACTTCAGATCAGCTGGTGCGATTCGAACTATGGAAAATCGTTGGGTTTTTTTTTTTTTTTGTAACAGTTTAACGTCCCTTTTTAACAATGTGGTCTTTAGAGACGGGAAAGGATGGGGGCAAGGAATGGGAAGGAATTCGGCCATGGCCTTTTGAAGGAAGCATCCCGGCATTCACCTGGAGTGATTTGGGGAAACCATGGAAAAACCAAATCTGGATGCCCGGACGGGGATTCGAACCGCCGTCCTCCCGAATGCGAGGCCAGAACGCTATCCGTTACACCACCACGCTCGGTGTTGGGTTTTTAACGTATCGTATATTACAAACTTCGAGCTGCTAAACGAATAAGTTCGCACTTCATATTTACACATTTAATATGTTTCGTTGACCCTAAACCAAGTATAGTATTAAAATTTTGTAAAAATCTTATTCAATCGGCGTTTCAGAAGTAAAATTGTTTGAGAATATTTTTTTGTTTTATTATCAATCTCGCTAGTTGGGTATAGGTGTTTAGAGTTCGTCAGGTAGAGGATTAAACCATTTTTCAGTAATGTAATTGAAGTTAAATACGTGAGGGCTGTTAAAGTAGTTAATTTTAGTTTATTTTTGTAATCAGGTATTTCTCAAACACATTGTTACCAAGATACTTGGGATTTGTTCCTAGTATCGAACATATTCTGTAATTATAATATAACTACAAAAGTAACTTAACGACTAATATAGTTTTCTAGCTGAAAGCAAAAGAAGGGAAAAAATATTTTTTAAGTTTCCTTGCCACAGATTAATACTGTTTTATCGACAATCGCTCTTTGTTTAGAGTGCTTTGCATCCTAATGTACCGAACTATTGTACAAGAGGCGCGGGAATCAACACTGTGCAGCTTAGGGAGCCGTAGAGCAGAGCTCACAACCTAACCTGAAATCGTGTCAGCCAGTAATTCCTGTAGCAGGAGACTTACGACGTATGCAGTATCTAACTTCATTAACGTACGGTATGCTAGTTGTGCGAGGCTCAACTCGTACTTTCTTTTTTAATTGTTTAATATTGATTCTACATACTGTGCATGGAAGTCAAATGAACTCTTTATCCCAGTAAGAAACCAATAGCAAGTAGAAATGACCTTTTAAATTTATCCTACTTATTTTTTGTTATCAAGCATAGGGAACCTCTAACCACTTACGCATGCAAATTTATACGTCGGTGGCTACTGGGTTACTTCATCTGTTTCACCGGAAATAAACTATTATTTGTTTTTAACTGGCACTGCAAGGTCATAAGAAATATTTAGCCTTAGGGAGAAAGAGGTGCAGAATGTGTCTCCATTTGTCTGCAATTCATGCCAACTTTGTCGACTAGTGTTTTGTCTTATTCTGTTTGCGTAATTCGTGGTAGACCGTGGACCATTCCATTCGTCTAGGTCTCTATGACGTCAGAACATCAGCCAGCTTCGAGGTCGAACCTAAAGCCTCTGCACCTTGCAGTGATGAGTGTCGCGATGTTATTAACGCATTCTGAAAAATTGTCTGGATTGACGATAAAGAGGTAGTGTCAAACAGAAGATGATTTATCAGTTTCAAATTTCTCTGCAATCATATCCATCGACACGACAGAAAATTTTCATTTTATTTAAGCTAGCGGTCAGTCACGACGTGTGAATGGAGGGTGATCTTGACCTTAGCTGACCCTTTGGAGAGTGCCGCTGCGTGCGTTTGGAAATGTCTCATTTGAATTCTGACACGCGAAGGTCACAGCGGCCATACTCGCCGACTAAAGAGACCCTCGGGTTACGCAATATTCCTTTATTAAACCAACATAGGTCGGCTTATTTTGTTAGCGTGTGGAATTGGTAACTCAAGTTGATATGTGATCCCTCCTTTCGAATTCAGAATTTGATATGGTAAACAGTATCAACCATTCATACCGTAACTTAGAACATCCAATGCGTAGCACTAATGTCCACATACACTGCGAACTGGCGTCGTATAGGGAAGATGTAAAATCAAACTTTAGAGAAAAATGTTCGTCATATGCACTGTGAAATAATTTAGTAGCAAAGGGCTCATTGAAGACACTAGTGGGTACTATTATTTGGGTTGCTACACGTATTTGAGCATAATGTCTGATTAACTGTCGCTTAAAACATCTTCACATATGTTGGCTCAATACTTCGGCCTTTTCTTTACAGTCGGTAACTTCTTCTGTTGTTATCCATAGCTGTCTGATTGACCTCTCTCGCTCAGCTTTTAAACACAGCCATAAAAATCGTACCCTTCTTCCACATACTGAAACATCTCTCCATTCCCAGAATTCCACACGGTTGTTATATGATCGCTTGTATTGACTATGTCCTTGTCACCTCGTTGTTAGCATCGACCTTAGTTAGGAAGACATCAGGCATACTTCACTCTCTCCTTCTTTGCTCTAATCCTACTCTGTCATATAATGTCTGTAAGACTTTTCCTGTCACCAAATGATTCATATTCCCATTAAATTACTTGACAGTTATTATTTAATTATTTTTTAAACAATCTATTAGTTCTAAATTTCAGTCCAGATTTAAAAAAAAAAAAATAATTTGAAAGTCTTCGCTATTGCTTTAAACACACAAAAACACTTTGAAATGATTGAAATTGAGATAAAATTTAATGGTTACCGCAGGTACACCTGATAAAACTTCTTAACTAAACATTCGATAGCAGAAGTATATAATAGTTACTACAAACACTCTCATACACTTTTACAACTATTTTACATCATATTTACACCATATTCAGACTTCTTAAGTAAACTTCTACAAACTTGAATCGAGAAAAATTATCAACCTTGTCTACACGACATCAGTTAACGAAAAGAGGTCTAATCAGAAGGGAGAAGATCGTAGTTAATTTATAAAGCCTTCATAACTACTTGTAATTTGAGCAACTTCAATTAATTACCAAATTGCATGGTTTTATTCGATATGCTCCTTTGGTTAATTTAATTTTTTTATTATTATTATTTAATTGCGATGGAACACAAGCCCCGGTAGCAGTCGTACCTCGCTAGTCGCTGTTCTATTTCATAACTTTTTTTAATATTAAAATTCATTTATTGTAATTTCACCACCAAACTACTTTTTCCTTTACGAATTTTAGTATTAAATTCTTTCAGTTTTTCTGTTAAATTGTTCATCATTTCCATTGATAATTTGTTAAGTCTCTGACTGACTTAGCGACAAAGGAAAATCTTCGCAAACTCTAATGTCTTAAATCAAATGCCAGTTTGTGGTAATGGTCATCTCTTCCCTTCCCTGTATTGCTCCTAATTCTTCTACTAATTTCCATCCAAGTCTCATCTTCAATTTACGCCTGATACGTTCCAGGCACTCTTTTCACCCTCTTTCTGGTTACCAATAAATCACAACCGAGCTCCTGTTTCATACCAGATACTCCTTGTGTTCTGGTATAATTTCCACAAACGAATTTGGCTGTTCCCCTTTGTATACCCTCCAACCCCTGTATACACACCTAAAATAGGTCCCACATCACCATATCCAAGTAATAATCTGAACAAAGTTCTATAACACACTTCTCTTATCACCTTCTCCAATGAACGAAGGATTTTCGAACATCTCCCTACCATCTGCTTAATGTGTCCTCTCCAGTTATGTTTACTGTCAAATGTTACGACAAGATACTTACGCATAACGTCTTCAGCAAGCAATTCCTCCCCCATAAAGAACTTTTATTAATTTATTTATGTTTCTAACAAGCCGATTCTTCTTGACATTTATCATCATTCCATGTTGACCTACCCGTCTAGATATCCTGTTGATATTCCGCTGTAGTTATTCACTATCATCGTAAGCGTATTGTCTAACCTTATGACGTCAGCAAACAACCTGTTTTCTGACTATAACACCAACATAATCATTCTTCTTTTTTTGTTTTTTTGCTTTAGACCTCGTCTACGGCGAGGTCATTAGAGGCGGGAAAGGACTGGAGACAAGACCTTTAGAAGGTACCATCCTGTTCTTCACCTGGAGCGATTTCGGAAAACCATGGAAAACCGAAATCTGGAAGCCCGGGTGGGGATTCGAACCCACGCCCTCTCGATGACGACTTTAGAACATTAGCGCTCACTCACCAAGGTCCGTCACAATCATTCATTAGAACAATGAACAACAATGGTACCAATACACTACCCTGTTCATCAACTTACCTGCTACTTAATTAAGGCCCGTAATTTTCGAGCAAATTTGTCTCAACTAATTTGTCAACTGCTACTTCTATGACACTTTTCCATTACTCTGGTAAACAAAAGTCACCATGTCACCGGTTCAAAATGTTCACGATTGGTTTGAGGAATTTTCTGGACAAACCCGGTGAATTATTTGGCATCGTAGATCACCAGACATGAATCGAATCGAACATATCTGTTAGATTATCAAAAGCTCAGTTCTTGCACAATGTCCTCCAACGGCAACGTTTTCGCAATTATGGACGTTTATAGAGAAATAATAGCTGAATATGTTTTCAGTGGTATTCCGAGACTTGTTGAGTCAGTGTCACGTCAGGCTGCACTTCGCCTAGCAAAGGTGGTCGCTTACGGCATTAGGAGGTATCCCCTCTTTTTTTTTTTTTTTTTTTTTTGCTGTCAGACTTTCAACTGGTTTGATGCAATCCTCCATTCCATTCCTATCTTGTGCTAACCTCTTCATCTCTACATATCCCTTACAACCTACGTCCTCAATTATCTGCTTAATATATTCTAATCTCTGTCTTCCTCTTCAGTTCTTACCTTCGACTGTTCCCTCCACTAACAAATTAACCAATCCAGCATGTCTCAAAATATGACCTACCAGCCTGTCTCTTCTTTCTGTAAGCTTCTTCCACAAATTTCTTTCCTCACCCATTATTCCCAAAACTCGTTCATTACGTACTTTGTCTGTGCACTTAATTTTCATCATTCTTCTGTAGCACCATATTTAACACTACATTGTAATGATGACCATAATGTCTGTAAGTCCAACCGCGTTGATGCAGTATGTTTTTATAATACAGAGAGACCTATGTGCGTGGGTGAGGGCGAGTGCAATGTGACAGTGGACAGTTGTAGCCGTAAGGTGAGGACAGGCTGAGTCGTCAAGGTCACAGTGCGTGGCTGCCACAGTCGATACTTGTGGCTGGTCGATGGAACACTGCAGGTCCCTCTGGTAAACTTTTCCGTCCCTACAAATATGTCAGGTATAGGGTCAACGAGATGCCTTTCAGATCCAATAATGCATTTTGTTGTGGTAATGATGAAATTGCAAACTCCGTTGCACAAAACATATGTTCGATTTCTGCTTCACCTATTCCATTTCTGCCACCTTCAGGTAAAAATTTTCATTAGAATATGGGAACTTCAGACTTAACTGATTATTTACGCTATCAGTCCCATAATACAGAAAGTAAGCTTTCCGATAAAGGCTCATGTGGTCTAAATGACCTGGTGACAGAATTTTTTACTGGCTGCGAATTCCGCTCCTATTGAAGCCGCCTTAACCTAATTCGGTAATGCTTCCGGGTACAGGGAACCTTCATTTTAACGTAGAATGTAGCCACGAATGCGTTCTCGCGTACTTCACATTACGCAGCAAGCCATGCTATAGATGAATGTATGGTTAAGGATATTTGAAAATCTCCGTCGATTCAAAGATTCGGACCGGGGCCTTTCGATCTCCCGTCAAACGCCTGAACCATCGAGCTACCGAACCTCTTATCTTTTCGGTTAAAGTGTGAGTTGATGACCTCCGTTATTCTTCTAAGGATCAGCAATTTCCTGGCCTTATTAAAACAATACGAGAAAGTGTAGGTGCTGAAGACTTGGCGGCACTGGCTGGCGCTTCTGCAGTAACAGTGTTTCATCAATCAAATCACTCCTCTGTATTAGCTAGCCAACAGCAAAACTAAAAGTTTACAATGCATTAGAATAATTGACACAGTACCTCCCGAACAGTGAATAACACTGGAATGATCAAGAATTACAAGTGGGAAAAGGTATTTTATAAACATGGTAGTTGTTAGTGCGGTACTGACTGCGGGGCGCCGCGGGACCTGGGCAGGGAGCCGCTGCGGCCCTTCTCTGCGGGGGAGGAGCCCCTGGAGCCTGCCGCGGCGGGCGCCTGCTGGCGGCGAGGTCCCGAGGCTCGCGCCTGGCGCTGCGTCCCGGGCGTCGAGCCCGCCATCACTGCAACACAACACCACACCCTTCATACAGCATGTGGAGCTGTTCATTACCCTTATTTAACCTTACAAAATTATTCAAATGTAGATGAGATTTCGACTTAACTACTTATCACGCTACCTAGTACCTATACTAGCAGACTACTTCACTGTGATCATCATGGTTTTACAAATTCATAGGACGTAATTGGCCATTATTTTGATAATTTAGTTAATTTTCGTTGGACAGTCTTCTTCTTTCTGATATTGGAAGGTTTTAACTCTTTAGTTTAGATAACTCGCAGTGAAAAATCTACTTGAGTTCAATTGGTTAATCGTCTACATAAAATCACAAGAAAAGCTTCATTGAATTAGTCTATACTGTACCACCATTCTTATAAACAGCATGTGTCCTCAACGCAGAGGAAGCCGCTGATAGTCTGCCTTCTTCTGGTTCATTATTCTGTGTGTGCAATCTATGAACACACTTTTGCACTTTGGAAACCTGGGAGCCTGTTTTTTGTCAATTCAACAAGCCATCTGGGACACAAAAAAAATAATAATATTTTCTTATTGACTCTTATGAATAGGTCTATTAACTCAAATGAGTCCCCATCAAATTGATAATATCTTAACAACAACCGACTTCAAAGTAATTACTTCTATCATAAGTACAATTGTACATGTTCAATAAATACTGAGAAAAGATAATTTTCACAGATGCTGGTGGAAGGTTTAAGTAATTTTTATACAACAATGATGGCCAAAATAAAGGTTTTTGAATGGTAACTGTATAAGCAAGGAGCGTTTTTTATTAGAAAACGTAAGATCTCAATACTCATCATTGTAGTTTCCTAATTTTTGATCAATTTAATTCAAAATTCCACTTACAGTAGATTGCAATGGTACTCATATGTGTCTCTGTAAAATTGAGATTGAGGAAAAACTATATTTTGTATTATTTCCTTATTTAAATAACTACTTTGGCAAAACTAAACTACATCAACTAATTCATCAAACTACTAATCTATTCTCCAGACAACATCTGACTACACTGTAACATATAAAAATTCCACTATCATTATTTAGTATGGCCTATAAATCAACAGAAATTTTTTTTTTTCGAAGAAGTCTACTAAGGACTATCCTGAACGTGTCAATGAATATATTCTAAACACTCAAAATAAGTCCTACGATTCAGGAGCTCCTCCCTCCCTCCTCCTCCAACAAAAAAAAAGTTTTTAAAAACTGTTGGTCGGTCAGGCAGGAAGGAGCTACCTTGTTTGGCAGAGCAGCCTAGCCGCCAGAAGATGCGGCTGATGCGTGTTCATCGCGTTCGTGACTTGGCCAGTGGAGAGCGCCGGCTAATTTACACCCCATTACTTCCCTCCCTCAACACGGAACCCACTGTAGAGGAAGGTTGAATGAACCACGGGCACTGCAGTCATAACAATCCTCCTTTGAACGTGGCGCAGTATTTAACTACACCAGCCCTGAGAGTCGGGGCATTCAACTGACAGAAAGTACCTAGTTTATCATCTGTAGGGCATTCAGGTTTCTGGCTCACTTGCTGCCACTTTTCTGATCATTAAGCTGCGTGACTAAATTCACGAAATTATTTCCAACTCTTTCGGAAAATACTAAGTTACAGTCAAGCCGGACTGAAATATCGTGGTATTACTTTTAAGCCATATGCAGGCTTTGGCAGTGTTGTAAATTATACTTCATAGCTGTGAAATATCTCACAGAAGAAGTTCATATAATAATAGTGCAATTCTTGGAAATATTATTCCAGAAAGTTCCAGAATTTAATACGACTAAATGCCAATAACCTCAGGGAAGTATGTATTGATGTGGTCCTTAACGTGGTTTATGCAGATGGTGGAACACGTTTACTTTTTTAGGCCAAAACCAAGAGCTGGAACAATTATTTAAGAAATGTTCACTGCCAGGTTAAAGTCGGAAAACAAGCGATGCTGAATCCAAATGCGGTTATTTTACGTTTTATGTTTCTCCTCAATTTATATTCTGCAACGTCCTATTTTTGTAAGTTGGCGATCAGGAAATAAAGTATATCAAACTGTACCTGAGAATACACTAAAACAAAATACGTTTTAATAATTAAGAAGATTTTAAATATTTTATAGCGCATGTAGAATTAAATGACAATAACTTTGCAGTTTACTGTTTCCAGAAACACAACAAATAAATTAATTCTCTCGAATGATTCAATCTTATTCAACATGCGAATTTTTCTACTTGACTCAGAAAGATATTAGCACCATCACTGATGACATTTGGGCGTAAAGAGTATATTACAAAAGTATACAATAATTTGAATAAAAATGTTTTGGGAGATCGGAACATTCAAATATTTGCTCCGTATCGCTGGAAAAAAGAAGCACAAAATAAATAATCCTAAATCAGTTTAATAAACAACTACGACCTAAGGAAAGAGTGCTGATCAATTATGCTTAAAATGACAGGGGCTGAAGTAATTCAATTTATTTCACCATAGATCTCTGAAAAATTATTAAAACTTTCTCGCTGCGGTCATTTCAGGTTACATAGAAAAGGGAAAAGAAAAATTGGTTAAAGATAGGCATTAAGACAATTTTCAGGCATAATACAGAATTTTAACTCAAGGAAAACTGATGTTGAATTTTTACAACTCCCTACAGGATTTATTACAAAATATTTGGAAAAACAATTACGTAAGTCAGAAGTTTATTCACAAATAGAGAAATTAGTAGTTGAAATAGAAACAGTTTGGAATGTCGTTATTAAGCAAAACAATACTTTAACTAGTAGCAATAACCCGGAAATTACTGATAGTTGCTGAAGTCCTAAAGAATAACTATAAGCTACCACTTTATTTCAGGCATTAAGTAAGTGTGAAAATTTTCACTTGTTTGTAATAGAGAGTCAGGAGTAAATTGTCAATTAATATGCTAAAGAACGTAATACAGTTTAAAAGAAATTATATGGACCGGTTTATTAAGGTTAGTAAGAACATTCCGTGGTTCAATCTGGAAGTGAAACGTTTGCTCAGGAGGCGTTTACATGCCACGGTGAAGAAATCGGGGGACTCGTGTAAACGCGTTAAATTTGTCCAGCTGCGAGCAGAAGTGCGTAAGGCAATGTGTGATGCGATTAAAGAATGCCAAGACAGGAATTTATTCCAAGATCTGATTACTAATCCAAAAAAGTCCTGGTCTCATATCAAAGTGATAAGAGGCTCTCGTAAGGTTGAGCAGTCATTGATTAAGGAAAATGAGGAATTATCGGAAACTAGCAAAGATAAAGCAGAAATTTTGAATAATATATTTAAAAAAGGTTTCATAACAGAAAACGTAGAAGAGATTCAGATATTTAACAATCGTACCAACAAAATTACGAGATCGTGTGAAAGATCTCGTACTTGATGTCGAGGGAACAACAAAACGCTTATGAGTGTAAAAACCAGTAAGGCTCCCGGACCAAACGGTATTCCTACAAGATTCTATTCTAGAAACACAAATGAAATTGCGCCGTTTTGATGAAATTATATACCGCCTCCTAAGATCAAGGAAAAATACCAGCTGGATGGAAAATGGCCATCGTAAGTCCAGTGTTTAAAAATGGAAATGTTAATGATCCTCAAAATTTCTGGCCGATCTCGTTAACCTCAATTTTTTGCAGGATTTTAGAACATATCATCTATTCAAATGTGATGCAATTTGTGGATAACTGGGAGCTTTTAAACCAAAATCAACATGGATTCAGAAAAGGCCGATGCTGCGAAACACAACTTGCACTTTTAATTCACAATTCACAATCCCAAGGTGACTTAATTCTATTAGATTATGAAAAAGCTTTCAACACTGTAACTGTGCTGTTACTTAGGAAGCTTCGTGATTATGGCTTATCTGGACAAATATGCGACTGCGTTGCATACTTTCTGAACAGCAGAACACAGGGTTTAGTTCTCGACGATGAGCGTTCATCACTCACCGTCATAGTGAGGTCCGGGGTAACCCAGGGGAGCATGATAAGGCCTCTGTTTTTTCTCATATACGTTAATGATTTGTGCGACGTAATAAGGGGGAAGAAAAGTCTTTTTGCCAATGATGCTATTATTTATCGTGAAATCAAAACCAAGGACGACTGCGCTTTGTTACAAGACGATATGAAAATATAAAACAGTGCACACCGGAAATTAAATTGGTTACATACAAAGCACTAGTGCGTCCTCACTTAGAATATTGTTATTCTGCATGGGGTCCCCATCAAAAGGAGTTAATGGAGGCATTGGAGAAGGTCCAAAGAAGAGCAGCCCGATTCGTGACAGGTAAATATAGCTGTAGGCAAAGCCTAAGTGCGATGTTAAAGGAGTTGGGTTGGGAACACCTGGAACACCGAATGCGTTGCTCTTAACAGAAGCTAATTGAAAAATTCACGACTGACTTATTTCAGAATGATAGAAAACAAATATTAGGCCTACTAATTACATCATTCATATATAGGAATGGCCGAGAAAATAAGAGAAATCAGGGCCAGAACCGATTCATTCCTGTACTCATTTTTTAAACGAGCGATTAGGGAATGGAATAGGAAGGATTTACCAGGGATGAGAAGTGTAACATAAGAGCCCACCCGGAGGCAGTTCCTCAACGAGAGGAATACCTCGAGAAGCCACCAGCCGACACCTGTAGTGCAGATGTGTCGTCAACCCGGGACGGTTCTCGTATCTCGTGACCGCACACAACTTCATTTGCATTACGTATTCTCGAGCCAGAGACCAATTTAGAACTCCACGTTACAGCCATCGATCTACCCAGTTTGCGTGTTTCTCAGAAGATACAATCGATATCTTTGATGTATAAAGGATGAAGTCCAGGGTTCTTGGCACCGTGGTGTGTCTAATGAAAACATTGAGCATACCTCTGATCGCAGTGGTGGAGCTATAGCCAGAGTTTAAAAATTAAATCCACCTCGCATCCCAGCATGATAGACTCTAGAGCGTAGCCTTGTGACACGGAAAGGCCAAGCTGAATAAATATTTATTATTTCTACTTGGTGCAGAACCTCGTGTTGTGCAACATTGTGCATTACCGAACCTTAGGCCTAAGGTGATAAGTTGATTGAAAACTACGTGGTGAGTAGGAGTCTCAAGTGTTTCAGTCTAACTGAATTATTAAATAGGTATTTCAATCAAAGATGTTCCATGTTATTCCGTGTTGGAGACACATGGCAGTTCCTCCCAAATATTCGCAGGGATTATCTACAAAGGTGCTGAACAATATATTTCAAACATTAAACGGATTTAAAGCAAAAAATGAGCTCAAGTGGATGTGTAGGGAAATTGCCACCAGAGAAAAAACTCAAACGCAATCGATGGTGCACTACTCTCAGCTGATAATTTTTTTCATACATCGTATCGTTCATTCTTCATTCAGAGTATTTTTGAAACAGTATGAAAATCAGACGATTATTTTATTTCGTTCGACAATCATAAAACTAAAGAAATCTGTCAGCTTCCAGTACCACTAGTTTACTAATATTGTGAACATAAATTTTGTAGGCATTGGTGGCTACCAGTAATTTAATTTAATTGTTGATGGTGTCTATGATCTGGTATAATTTCCCCTATTCGCCGGCTTTCGTCTTTTAAGGATTATTATTTTAAATTTTTTCATTGTTTGGCTGGAAATTGACCACCACTTCCCTCGCCTGATTCGTTCCAGTCGCTCACTTCTTTATCGACAGAAGAAAATTTTTTCACCATTTTATGCCTTAAATCAAGTGCTACTTGATGGTCGTAGTCGTATGTTTCTTCCATGTACTACTCCATTTCTACAAGCCACTTTTAGATAATATATACCACACTCTCAGCACTCTCCTCCTGTCTTCCAGTGAGTCCCAACCCAGCTACTTTATCTCAGTTACCGTGTTTTGCGACAATTTCCACAAACAATTCTAGTTGCCATTCTTAGCACCGCCTTCAATTCCTGTGTTTGGTACCATACTACAACACTATATAGTAGCAACGACTTCCCAAAGTATTGGATCGCATTTCCCTCACTTCTCTGGTACATTCTCTCATAATTTTCGCTAGTAAATGCAGGATTTTGAAATCTCTCCCTACTACTTGACAGTGAGTCATGCCGAGATCAGTATATTATCAAATGATGTCATAAGATATTTTCACTTTATGTCTTCAACAAGTAACTCCTCCTTCACCTTGTAATCATTCATTTTGGCATTCCCTATTGACCTACTCAGCTAGATATTGTATCTATAATCTCCTGTAACTGTTAGTAAATTCAATTCTACTCTAGTATTACATTTTGTCAACTTCATACAGCCAAATGGCTAACCGTAAACCATCAACATTCATCGTTTGATCCTGCGTTTTGGATAGTAATTCATTACTTTCTACAATTTAAGAATTCCAAAACCCAGCAAGTGATTTTCTCATACACGCCAATGGTTTTGACCGTTTTTACCACTTTGTGGCTCACTCCGGCAAATACATTCCCGAGATCCAGTGCTTCACTACCAGACCTAGCCTCCTTTTACCTCAACCTTCAAAATATTTTGCACGGAGACCACTAACTGGGATTATTATGTATTCTTTTTTTCTGATTTACAAAACCACTTTTCTTCCTCACACGTTTCTAATACGTTTTCCAGCAACTAATAAGCGACCGAGGTCAAATTAAAAGCATAGGCTTATAATCTTGGGTAACTATTTGTCTCCCTTCTCTTATGGGTCGGTACTACTACAGTACTTTCTAATTCATGTGGTATGCAGCAAGTCTCAAATCTCACGAAGCAGTAAATGCTTTTAATCATGTCTTGTGATACCGGTTTACGCTTTTTCAATCTATCTATTTCCCTCATAATATCATCAGGATCTATTGTAAATTCTTAATCTCCTCATTCATACTTAATGTGGAGAAGATCCTGTTGTAATTTTTCACAGTCCCCATTCCAATTTTTACAACTGTAACCACCTTCAATTCTTTCTTCTGATTTATTGAACCCTCTTATATTCATCAAAACTTCTTCACTGTCACTTAATCCTGAAACCCACAAAGATACATGCAAGAGTTATTAGAAAGATATTGTAACAGCCCTCAGGCCCAGCCTTTTATGAATTTTAAATTTAGGGATTAAGTATAGAGAGATGAACGTCTTTAATCATGAATCTGTATATTTTTATGTGAATTAACATTGTTTTTTTATGGAAAGGGACTGTGTAAATGATATGTGATGTGATCAGAATTAATAAGACGTTTGAAATATTAATTGAAAGCTCGTAATTATAAATGCTGATATAAGCCACGGTGTTCTGAGGACGGTGTTCAGTCATTTGGAGAGGTTTGTATTTATAATACTTGTAAACAGATTTAATTTCCATTTTAAAGTGTTAACTAACGAATGTGAGTGATTTTGTACCATTTGTAATTGTTTTTGTATGGATTTGATTCTTAACGTAATTGTTAGCGCTCGAGAACTGTCAAGCGGCACGTTTATTCCTTTTCTCGATGTTTCTCTGGCGCAGAAATAGTCGTTATCAGTTTTTCTTAACAGAAGTTTTGGTAATCGTTTGTGAATAGTGAAGCAAGAATGTTCACTGAAATTTAATCCCTGGACATTTTTTGTAATGTTTTTTGTTACCTTTGGACGAGACTAGAGCCTTATCCGCGTTTGATGTTGTTATGAGGATTTCAATGCAATAAAAAACAGCTCGATGAAAAGTGTGTCATCGATTTTGTTGTTTCATTGAACTATTAACTCAGAAGCTGTGTTAATCACTATCCTTTGGTGAAAGGTAATGCCACTTGGCTACCGGATTACAGTAACCTGTTAATTGAAGAACTAACTATGCTGCAATCAGCATTATCTGAAACGACCATCCAGCCAATATCCAGAATTTTTTCTCCCTTTGTGCCTTATTGTTTGGAGCCGCTTTACCTCACTAAGGCATTTTTAATCTATGTTGACTTGTGTCATTAATTTTATTTCCTTCCTAGTCCACACTTGTTATACTATTCGATTCCCTCCTCCGCATTCCGAATATCAATTTATTTTCCCTCCGCGGACCTCGTCATTCTCATTACTTTTTCCAATATAACAAGCAGCCAAAACGCTTATCTTTAAGCTGGTACCCTCCCAGAAATCTACTCAAAGTAACTCATGACTATGATATATGAACACAAGCGAACTGCAATAGTCTTTGCTAACCAGCACGAATAATGTTGCGTCAATTCCTCCTTTATTTCTGTGGTTCACTCAAACCTTCACATCCCTTCCTTTAACCAAAGCCCTACCGCTGGAAATATTTCTTCTTCTTACGATCACCTTGCCCCTGCTCGGGGGTAGGTGGTTATCATGGAGGAGGTTTACCCCTCCATGGAAATGACTGGGAACATGAACTGGGGTCGTTTACCCTTGCATTCCCATAACGTGTTATTGTAAGTGTTGCTGATTGTGATAGTGTTCAGTACAGAGTGTTGTGGATGGGACATGAAAGAATAGAGATTGTCGCCAGACATAACGTGCACGTCCGACGAACCAATCTCCATCGACAGCGTCGTTTGCCCTCACCCCATAAGCGCTGCGGAGAGGTTAGGGACTTAATCCATCACTTTGATGGACATCTGGTAATAAGGAATTGTGGACCACAACCTCTCCTACATTCCGGTGATGAATACTGGTGATGAAAAATTTTCATCATTAGCCTTTACGTGCATTATAGGAACCGTTTCATTGTTTCATCTACTTCAGTCATGCATATCTGTTTGGTCAAACATTTTTATCCCTTTATCGGCAGCCTCTCACCTAAATAACTAAATAAGACAGCCTTAAAACAGTTTTAACTGAAAGTAAGCTCAGGGCCGGATTAAAACAGCGCGGGTCACGTAGCAAATGTGAAGAAAGGGCCCTTTGTTTTCGTCGTACAGGTCAGCGGTAGAACTAAAAAAAAAATATTTGCCCATCTGGCCTGACGGGGAGACCCTCGAGAATCCTAAGCGCGGCGGGGCCCCCAGAAGGCGCGGGCCCCGTAGCATTTGCTAACTCTTACTACGTGGCTAATCCGATACTGAGTAGGCTTCCTAACACATTTAGTTATTAACTCAAGTGCAGGTTGTACTTAATATAGGCCTACCTACGAATGGTGTTCACTGTTTATCTTCTCCGCCCTTTTCTCATGACAGATTTAATACCTTTGCCCTGAAGCGCTTCCATCTCCACGTTTACTCGGCTCACTACTGAGCTCAGATCAGCTGTAACCGTTCATGGCAAATCAGAACCTACGCTAGGTTTTTGGGTGTTGCGACTTGCGATACGAGAGACACCTAAATCCAATCATCAAACCGTATATTCGAATGATATCGACTCCAGGCTAGAAAAGCGACGCCAGTCCAGACGAGTGGAAGGGAAATTCCAACGGGGTTTCTGATGGCGAGGGGTTACCCATTTTGAGATTTTCTTTTAGTCACGTAGCAGTCAGCAGAACACGACCACACCGTACCTGGAAGGGGTAAGTATACCATCCAGTTTAGAAAAAAATCACGCGACCTGTATATCACGCTCGTGTGTAAAGGGCGACGCAGTAATAACTCGCGGAAACATACTGGAAAAATGGATGTAGCAACTAGGCTACAAACATAATAGAGTCAAAATTCTTTTGAATAAACTAGCATCATCAGCAGGCTAAGAATGGAATCAAAATAATAGCAACGCAGTTTGGTTCATCCTGGACAGAATCCATCTTTAATAATACGTAAGATTTAGGTCAGCTGGAACCAAAAACCAGATTTTGCGTCTCTGCACAACGGAACCATCTGTTTGTTTTTATCGTTTTGCCACTTTTCTAGTATTATATGTGTGTGCTTTATATGGCGCCTCCTTACTGAACACGGCGCCTTCAAACCTCAGCAATTTTTCGTAAACATCTAGGTCAAGGCTGCCCAACCAATTTTGAAGAGGGGGAATCATTTCGATTCTAAGTTAGCCTGCGGGCCACATAATACTGGCTTATAGTTACAATAGATATTTAAATATTAGAAACATATAAGTAACACAGTTTAATTACAATCAAAAATAAAAAACCATCAATGAGACCTGTGTAGAGGTTTTTATAATTATAATCAAAAAGTAAAAAACATCAATGAGACCTTTGCAGATGTTTTTGAACTAGCACATTCTAGACCGCTGGTGTTGGCGGGCCTGGAGTCTGTGTGAGTCGCCGCACGATCCAAAATTTCCACTTCAAACCCATCACAATTCACAAACATACAAATACTCTACACACAGAACAGAACTAACGGGGTTAAGAGACAGTTGGAAACTCTTAAACATGACAGCTAAGTGTTAATTACAGTCAGGCTGTGTGGGGATTACTCAGGAACTTCCGAGCAGTAAGCTCGACAATAAAGAAAAATAGAATCCCGCTGTTCTGGATGCAACGAAATAAATTTTAGTAATACTTGAGAAACGTTTCTGTAGTCTACTTAGTAGTGCTAGATAAATCACCAACAATCGCTCTAACGTAAGTGACACTGCGTTTTGGTAATTGCTGCTCGTTATAATTTACGAGCCCAGTATTCGTGCAAAGAGCCTCAAGTGGGACGACATTTCTTGTTTATTATTTATATTTGTACTTTCACAAGAAAGTACAGCTAGTTCTTTTTACACATAAGCAATAGACTTTGTATATAAATGATTAATGTGATGGTATTTTTCTTCAGACTGGTTGGTGATGAGAGCCTGTAAGTAACCGGCCGAACCTTACAATTTTGTTCAATCTGAGGGCCTGATACTGTATTTGCGCGTGTACGGTGAAGTAAATGTGTTATCTGTACTGTCTCTTATGGCTGCATCCTTGGATAATTAGCTAGCTGTAAATTGGAATTATTTTTCATGGTTGTCATACAAGCGAGATACGAAAGAGTAACATAAGCAAACTTTCCCAAATTTATTTGTAAGAAATGATGAAATTTCTAGTAGCCTCAACTTCAGGATAAGTTTAGAGATACTCGTTAACTAGACTGAAAATTTGCTCAACACTATAAATGGTAATTAGTATAAAAGACATGTGTGAGTGTGTCACCCACCTGCCTGCTGCGCTGGTGGCCGGCTGCCGACTGGCGGCGGCGATGGCCGAGCCCTCACGAGGCCGCGCACCGCCCCGCCCCCACCCCCACCTGCGCGCACACCACAACACAGTCGCCTGCTTCTGGGTCTGAGCACCGTACATACACAACTGACAATATGACAAGCCTAACGCAGCGAAATTAAGTTTGTTTACCAAATGGAATAACTTTCCTGACATATCTCAAGAAGTTTCAGTTATTTTCTGTAGAGAATATTTTCATGACTGCAACTTTTTTCTGTAGGGACCTGGGCCTGATTGCCTATCTGCTAAAGAACACAATGTTACTAAAAAAATATAGCTGATAATACTCGTTACATAGTGTTTTAAAAATGATTTTCATCGACATTGATATAGGAAATAACAAATTGGTTGGTGTATAGGTCGTTGATTGACATTAAAGAAAAAGTATGATATAACCCTAGGAAAAACCATCCCAGAAGGCATTACTGTCTGAAATTTTGTTGTCGACACACATCAAGAAAACTCAAGTAATAACATAAACGAAGTTAAAACTGAAACCAGACACCCACAGGTGATATAGCCTGTAGCTTAGTCGTTAGAACTGCTGACTGCAAACTGTGTTTTAAACTACCTTTAGCTGAAGATTTATCTTCGTAGTTAAAGGTACAGAACGGGGTTCTAGGTCCATGCAGCGTCCCACCAGATGAATACTGTGGTATCCTTAGGTGACAAGGATCACAATTATACCTCCTTATTGCTGTCAAGATTTTAATGGGAATACACTGCTGCACCTCCGCCCGTACCAGTGACCTAACAAAAGAAATTGGATTTAATTTGGTCGGGGTAATGATAAGCGTTTATAATTTTGACACCGTAAATAGGCAACGAACACTTTATTTAAAGTGTATTGGAAGACGGGGTTATAAGATTCTCCGTCGGCGAGCTTCTTGAGGATATAAACTTTTAGAGCACCTATTCACATTTGATATTTAAGTTTTGCTACCTTGTTTTATCGTCTTTTCCATCATGTCAGCGAGCACATTTTTCCTCATTGCGTTTCGGAACAACTCATGTATGCTCATATTATACTATTTGCAGTTGTCTTCGTACTTAAAAAATACTTATCCTGTTGTTTCCTTTAATAGTTTATTCTCCATTACTCAGTTTAGAGTAATTACGCCTTGGAAAACTATTAAACGCCTTATTTATTGATCAACTTTACATCTCTCATCTCGTAACATATTTATTTTTAATTACAACACTTGATAGTAATGCTCAGTATCAGCCGAATACAATATTTCGTAATAGTTTTATTTTATTACTAAAGTCTATCATCGACATTCTACATGACTTCTATTTTTTTGAATCATTCTCTTTTAGCGTTCTCACACTATCCACATTTTATATACACTCTTTGTTGTTGGTTGTTCTTCGTTCTCATTATTCTTCGTCATTCCGTATAGTTCCTTAAATACAATCTGATATTAATTATCTTTGCATTAATTTTCATATTAGTACAATAAATACAACATCATCATAGGACTTTTACGTCTGTTATGAAGTATGTTTAGAATTATTTACGAGAAGTAAAAACCAATGATAATTTTCAAAAACAATAGACAGCTGGTACTACTCAAACAGTCATTTCCTAGTTACGTTCTATAAGACAAGCCTCCAGAATTCTGTTAGCATAGGAGCTATTTATGTCAGAATTATACTCGCACGGGGTGTAAGAGCTTCACTCATCATGTTCACAAAATGCTAACGGTCCTAATAGTTGAGACTGTGTAGGGTACACACTCAGTACCTCTTTCGTTTCTCTTCACCATTCTCACGATCAAATCGAGAGAAATCGGCGCTCTACCCATTTTGATGTTAGTATCGATACCGATACTCTTTTGTGGTTCTGGTTACCAAAAGACTGCTAGAGATCCGTCCCAGCGCTATGTAACTTCGGTGCACCATTCATTCGGGTATCCCCAAAACCAAATAAACTAGCGTCACAATCCACTTACCAATAATACACTCCTGGAAATTGAAATAAGAACACATTGACGCCGGTGTGTAAGACCCACCATACTTGCTCCGGACACTACGAGAGGGCTGTACAAGCAATGATCAAACGCACGGCACAGCGGACACACCAGGAACAGCAGTGTTGGCCGTCGAAGGGCGCTAGCTGCACAGCGGCAGTTTTCCGTGGCATACGGAGCTCCATCTCAGTCTTTAACACTGGTAGCATGC
Source organism: Vandiemenella viatica (assembly GCA_031002005.1). Taxonomy (NCBI): domain Eukaryota; kingdom Metazoa; phylum Arthropoda; class Insecta; order Orthoptera; family Morabidae; genus Vandiemenella; species Vandiemenella viatica. The sequence continues at coordinate 201,598,885 of JARYHS010013630.1, read as the reverse complement.
CGCGACAGCGTGTAAGTGAACCGTATGTGCAGTTGACGGACTTTGAGCGAGGGCGTATAGTGGGCAGGCGGGAGGCCGGGTGGACATACCGCCGAATTGCTCAACATGTGGGGCGCGAGGTCTCCACAGTACATCGATGTTGTCGCCAGTGGTCGGCGGAAGGTGCACGTGCCTGTCGACCTGGGTCCGGACAGCAGCGACGCACGGACGCACGCCAAGACCGTCGCATCCTACGCAGTGCCGTAGGGGACCGCACCGCCACTTCCCGGCAAATTAGGGACACTGTTGCTCCTGGGGTATCAGAGAGGACCATTCGCAACCGTCTCCATGAAGCTGGGCTACGGTCCCGCGCACCGTTAGGTCGTCTTCCGCTCACGCCCCAACATCGTGCAGCCCGCCTCCAGTGGTGTCGCGACAGGCGTGTATGGAGGGACGAATGGAGACGTGTCGTCTTCAGTGATGAGAGACGCTTCTGCCTTGGTGCCAATGATGGTCGTATGCGTGTTTGGCGTCGTGCAGGTGAGCGCCACAATCAGGACTGCATACGACCGAGGCACACAGTGCCAACACCCGGCATCATGGTGTGGGGAGCGATCTCATACACTGGCCGTACACCTCTGGTGATCGTCGAGGGGACACTGAACAGTGCACGGTACATTCAAACCGTCATCGAACCCAACGTTCTACCATTCCTAGACCGGCAAGGGAACATGCTGTTCCAACAGGACAATGCACGTCCACATGTATCCCGTGCCACCCAACGTGCTCTAGAAGGTGTAAGTCAACTACCCTGGCCAGCGAGATCTCCGGATCTGTCCCCCATTGAGCATGTTTGGAACTGGATGAAACGTCGTCTCATGTGGTCTGCACGTCCAGCACGAACGCTGGTCCAGCTGAGGCGCCAGGTGGAAATGGCTTGGCATGCTGTTCCACAGGACTACATCCAGCACCTCTACGATCGTCTCCATGGGAGAATTGCGGCCTGCATTGCTGCGAAAGGAGGATATACACGGTACTAGTGCCGACATTGTGCATGCTCTGTTGCTGTGTCTATGTGCCTATGGTTCTGTCTGTGTGATCATGTGTTGTATCTGACCCCAGGAATGTGTATATAAAGTTTCCCATTCCTGGGACAATGAATTCACGGCATTCTTATTTCAATTTCCAGGAGTGTACTAACGAGGATCAATTAAACTGTCTAGGGAAAAATAGGAATTTTCCAATAAAAATGAGGTAAATAAATAAAATTATAGCTCATCCTCTCAATTCTCGATTGTTTGCAAAGTTATGTGAATAAAATGATGAAACTTTCAACCAGTTACTTTTGCACACTGAGGTAAGGTGGTTGCCGAGAGGTGATAGTTTGCTGAGGCTCATCTGAAGAGTTTCCAGGGAAGGTTGATCCATCGACAAGTGACAAGTTAAAACCGTGCAAGAACCATAAGTTGTCCATGGCAGACCTTTATCTGAAATTTATTCGATCTGTCCATAATTTTGTTATTATTTTCTGAGACAATAGTGGGAATATCTCCTCTTTTTGTTCTACATATATACTCTGCAATTCACAAAATTGTGGGTGGCAGAGGGTGCTCAGCACCAAAGCTAATCTCTTTGCTGTGAATTCCAATCCCTAATGGTACGAGGGAGAAAAGAATTCATATAAGAATCAGTCCGGCACCTTATTTCTCTAATTTTATCTTTCCTGTCCTTCCGACTCAAATAGGTTGGTGGAAGAAGTATTTCACTACACTCAAAAGTGAACGAAACGTGTGTCGTCTATCTACCAGAGACTCCCAACCTAATCTACTAATCAGCTCTGTGACGCTTTCATAAGGACTGTAGCAAGCGGTCACGAATCGAGCGGCTCTTCTCTGTACTTTCTCTATACTTTCGATCAACCCCTTACGAAACGGGTCCCAAATGGCACAACAATAATCCAAATGTGGACGCACAAGAGATTTGTACGTTATCTCCTTTGTTTGTTCATTACAATTTTTCAAGATTCGACCTATGAATCGCAGCCTAGAATTTGCTCTACCTACTAACGAATTAATGTGTATGTTCCATTTCATGTTCCTTTGTACTGTTACTCCCAAATATTTCATAGAATCGACCATATCAATAACTGTCTTGTTTAACTCGTATTTCTGAACAATTGGATTCTTTTTGTTAGTTATGCTCATTGTCCTGCACTTTTTACAATTTAGAGTAAGTTGCCACTCAGCGCACCAAGCCAAAATAACATCCAGATCGCGCTGAATTTCTAAACAATCGGCCAAATTTCTTACTTCCCTATAAATAACCGCATCATCAGCAAACAATCCGAGATCGTTTGTCAATGTTATTAGGTGGATTTTGTAACATATGAAAACTTTAAATTATTTCGTTGGACTGTTATACAGATCTCCTTATTGCTTGGCTTTAGAAATGCCAAAAATGATTTAATGTTTTTATTAAATATTTAATATGGGGGTCGATAAGAAGACAAATATCTTATGTGAGTCGTCGAAATAAAAAGTTTGGGGGTCCCTGAGTTAGACAGTGAAGGGAGACATTGTACTGGCTCACTGCTATACCTGTGTAGGGAGGAGTATCAACAAGCCAATACATTTTCATTCTTCGATGTTATAGTGAAAGTCAACAGATACGTGCATAGGGAGGTAAGAATCCAAAGTACCTGTATAACAAAAACAAAATGGATAAAATTAACGAATAGTTACAAAAGTATGAAATCATAACTTCATATAGCTTTATATAACATTTAGAAGCGTTTCCACTACAGCTTCGCTAATTAGTTACAAGCACCAAAATAATAGCTACACAACCTTTTGTATGATTATAAATGTTTTGGAAGGACAGAATCAAGAACTAACAGAATAAAACCAGACAGATTCACCCTGCTTGTTAGGCAGAAAGAGAGACATTAAGAAAGTTTATCGACAAAAGTATTGTCAATAATATTGATCGTGTAAGGTAGTGGCGTATTGACATTGACTGGTGCGAGTATTGACGGTTGTATTGTCAATACTGATATTGACAATACTATTGATCGTGTAGGGTCCGCTTTACAAATTACTTTGTGTTGGAAACGTCTACGCTAATGTGACGACAGATGTCATGTAAATTGCGGCATTTACTGGCCTATTGATCAGCAACATGTAGGCTAAATTCCGCCCGTCGGAGACATAAAGGTTGTCCAAGATGGCGGGGAGTACAGGGTACTCTGGCGCCTTAGCTGCGTGCTCTGAGCCCACACGGTTTTGAATACTATCCACGTATCCACATCTATATCTAAACAATGCGCAGAAAACTGTGGGTGGCAGAAGTTGCTTTACACCAGAACTAATCTCTGTGCATTCCAATCACTAACAGGACGACGAAAGAAAGAATTCGCAAAATATCTTATTTCAACTGTCTTATCTATTCTATCTTTGCGACCCACGAGCGTTGGTCGGAGAAATATTTCAGTGTCAACAGATATCAGCGTCGTTTGAGAACAAAAACACTTTCGTAGAAACTGTACAGGCACACATACTGAAATACCAACAAAAATAGTAAGATTTTGTAATTCTTTTGTTCCGTTTTTATTCCTTTGTCCACAGATTATAAACAGAATCGATATGTGTACTGATATTTAATACATGTTTATCGCACTTTAGTATCAATAGGTAGTAATAATTCCAGTAATTGATTTGTAAAATACTTTCAGTGATTTCTGAGAATGTCATTAAAGCCGAAAAGAGAAAGTTAAATAACAAAGTTTAATGAAAAAAAACCATCACTCACCAAAGTTGAAGGCTGCGACCAGTGTACAACACATAAAACAAACACAAACATACAATAGTTTGGTTTAAAACCTTATTAATGTAAGAAGTGTGGAATAAAAACGAGAAAAATGTGGAAAAAAGATAGCAGAACGCGAGAGAGGAGCAAGCTGGACAACCACAAGACAACCCAAGATGGCCTTTAAATAACGGAATAAGTTGGAGCCTTAAAAATTGGACATATTATGTAGTTCGATGACCCAAAACCGAATGTGGCATTTGAGATTTTGTAAATTGTACGGGGTTACGAAGAAATAGAGGTGGACCAAACAAAAGACTACTCGATCATGTGCGGTGCTGATGTTACCAGCTTAGCAAGTAGAGGACTAATATATATGGCCGTAAAAGTTATAAGTTTTGAATCTTTTTTTTTTTTTTAATCGGGGCTATCTCAAAAATAGCATTAAATAATAACTTTAAATTTATCCCAAATATTTACTGTAACGCATTTAAACTAAAAATCCAGAAAACATTCATATCTAACATACTTTGTAAGATGTAAGCAAAATAGGCGAGGTGTTTATTCTTATGTTACTTTGCCGTATACTAACATAATTTTGTGAAAAATTCTCTAAATTCGAAGTGCGTTGTATTCTAATGTATTACCAGCCTAACCTGAAATGCGTCAGACGTTGATTTTTGTGCCAAGCGGCAGCCGTATGCTCTAGCAATGTGTTTGATCATTACAGAACGGAATTCTAAATGCGCCGTGTTCAACTCGTATTTTCACAGTTATTATTTTGGTATCTATTAATCCCAATTTAAACATAACAGATTGAATATTAGTGGAATACATAGATACCTTTATAAACAGATATTACAACTTCTTTTTACCGAAACATGGAATTCAGAGTTGCAGTAACATCCTATTTAACTGACGGCTTCTATGTTCTCTTCACGAAACTTCCCAAAAGCCGACGCTCTGAGTAGTACAATTATTTGAATGAAATACGTGTTACAGCAATTTTTTGCGGGTATGTAATGACGAGGTAAATGAATTCTATCCTTTGTCAGTCTGACATTGGCTGCAGTGACACTGCTCTGAATAGAGCGGTCTGGTAGCTCAGGGGTTAAGGCGTCTGGTTGAAGGTCGAATTCCGGTTTAGATTTTGAAATACCCTTAACCCGACCCTCAACTCCGGCAGAGCTTGCTGTGTAATGTGAAGTACGCCAGGGCGCTTCCGTGGTTCGGATTCCACGCTAAACTCAAGATCAGGGGTGGCCAACCCGCGGCCCACCTTGGATATTTTTCTGGCCCGTGAGATTCATCACACTTTTACAAAATATATGTATTTTATAATGGCCGAACTAGTTAAAACCAATGTATTAAAAAAATACATTATTTGTGCATCCATATATACAAAATTTATTTCATTTACATTTATATATTTTTTATATATCATTTTAGTGTTATATATTTCTTTAAAATATGCATTTTTTATCATTATTATTATATTATCTATGATTAGATGTAAGAATAATAGTAAACACAATAATAATAATTCATTATATCTCAACTTTTTACTCCTAAAAATGTCCCTAGTGGGTCTAAATCTAATAGGGGCATATGGAATTTTATATGCGGCCGGCGGAGTTCTCATGCATTTCCAGAGTGGCCCGCAAGATCATTTGGGTTGGCCACCCCTGCTCTAGATAGTCTGTACCCGGTAGGATTACCAGATTAGATAGGGTGATTACGATAGGAGCAGACTGCGGAGCTGCTAAGAAACCTTATCACCAGATCATTACGCCAACACTCATCAGAGTGTGTTGCATTATACTACGAGTGAAGGAAAATCGATAATAAAGCTCATCGATGGTTACATAAACAAGTTGAGGTACATAATCGTAGTGAAGGAGATTGTGACATTGCTTTATCCGACTGCAGTTAGTAAACCGTAAAAGTATGGTGTTAAATATTTTGAAAGCGCTAATGTTCCTTGTTAATTTTCGTAAGAAGTTGTTATCGAAGGAAAACTGCCTAAATCGCAGCCATCTAAGATTGATGTATCGAGCCATTCTTTTCAAAATCCTGTTAATACGGCGCCTTTCGAGTTTCGTGTTCCATAGAGGAAATGTTGAACTGGAATACTAGCATCGACCATTAACAGGAAGTGAGGAAAGATCATTTGTCTGTCTTCAATAAGCCATTAGTTGCATAAAAATCTGTATAGAATGTTCACGGAAGGAAAAGATAATGAATTTACAGTCGATTGAGTATACTTTGACTTCTTCCACTGCTTTTGAGAAGAAGGGGAGAGAACAATAAGATTTTATATACATCTACATCTATACTCTGCAAATCACAAATACTGTGGGTGGCAGAGGGTGCTAAGCACCAATCCTAATTCTGAACATTCCAATCCCGAACAGATCGAGGAAAGAAGGAATACATAAATGAATCAGTACGGCATCTTATTTCACTAATCTTATCCCTCCTGTCATTGCGACCTAAATAGGTTGGCGGAAGAAGTATTTCGTTGCACTCGTAACTTAAAGATTTTCGCATATTCTCCAGCAAATTCAAACGAAAACGACGTCTTCTGTCCGCCAAACAATCCAAGCCCAACCCACGAATCAGCTCTGTGACAGTTACGTAAGGACTGTAACTAGTAGTCACGAATCGAGCGGCTCTTCTCTGTACTTTCTCTAATGTGTCAATCAATCCCTTGCGATAAGGATCCCAAATTCCACAACAGTATTCAAAATGCGGACGCACTAGTGTTTTGTACGCTATTTCATTTTTATGAGCATTACAACTTCTCAAAATACGTCCTATGAATCGTAGTTTGGAATTAGCTTTGCCTACAACTGAAGTTATGTGCAAGTCCCATTTCATGTTGCTTATATATACAGACCTAAATAGGATTTCGTTCCTTTCTCTTGTGGATTCTTAATACTTCACCCTGTTTAAACTGTGAAAAAAATGATAAGACTATAAAATCATTTTCAGTTTGAAGAGTTGCGTGGAACCATTTTCCAAAATACGTTATCTTTGTGTTGGTTTTCTGACGAATTAAGACAAAATATATTTTATAATATATTTTTTCAATGTTGAATATTTGAACATATTTTAATCTAACGCGTTATTTCATCCCGATATTCGTCCCCGAATGTTTATGTCTTTTACAATTCCGAGAATTCTTGAAATCTAATACTTTATCAAGCGTTACTGCGTGCGCCTTATTGCAACACTCAGATGTAGCCACGGTTGCCTGATTTCAAATTTGCAGGGAAACTTTTTAATTTTCTCAGCCAAATACTAACCATTTTCAATCATTCAAAATAGCGACCTAATCTTATCCAATAAAGTATCCAGGTTCTCCATTAATTGTTTTGGGCTAAAAGTCGTCAGGTAAATTTATGGTATAATGATCGGGTCGTATAGGGACTTGATTGTTTCCAGTACAACAGCACAGCAACTATCTCATATTTGCGACTTCTCATTTTGCCGTCAGCCACTAATTTGATACAATCATAACTTATTTCATATTATTTAAACTGTTTGGGATATATTTCTTTGTTTTTAACAATCCGTTATTAATTAAATATGCTGAAAATTAAGTGGGCAGACGAAGTAAGAAATGAACGACTTTTGGAAATGAATGGTGAGGAAGAAGCTTACAGAAAGAACAAACAGGCTGGTTGGTCATATTTTGAAACATGCTGGATTGGTTAATTTACTGGTGGAGAGAACAGTCGAAGGTAAGAACTGTAAAGGAAGACAGAGATTAGAATATACGAAGCAGATAATTGAGGAGGTGGGTTGTAAGGGATATGTAGAGATGAAGAGGTTGGCACAAGATAGGAAGAGATTGAGGATTGCATCAAGCCAGTCGAAAGACTGATGACAGTAAAAAAAAAAAAAATGTATATCAGTCAGACAGGTTATTATATCGGTATTATGTAAGCATTAGGTGAAGCGTATGTTGGCGTTCCCATAACGCATCACGTGTGGAACCGCATGGACCCAGTATACAAATACTTTTACGAAAATGGACGGAGTTCATTTTCCGAAGAAGGAGAGATGTCTATCGCATACTGTATTATTAGATCCCCTTTCGACCCCCGTGTATTAATCGACCCTGGAGATTTTCCATCGACTCCAAGTGTTCGATATCGACCGCTTTGGGAACCCTTGGTCTAACTGAAAGTAAGTAGGTGTTTCATATTCGGTATATGGTTAGTAAAGTGAATGAAATAGAGAAATGTCTTAATTACTTGACCAGAAGTATGTATATTGAATATAACAGACAGTACAAACTAACTAACTAAAAATTGAAATACTGTAACTATCAAATATTAAAAAACTGGTGTTAATGAAAAACCTCAATCAAGCATTTAACAACGCCAATACTCATAACGTGTGACACAGTCCACGAATTTGGAATGTGGCATCAGTTTTGTAATACGGTGTGTTAGTTGGATATAACATGTAGTTACAATGAAACCAGGTAACTCGGATTGCTTGTGTTATAATTAAAAGGAGTTTTTCATTATCGTGTTTTTTGCTCTTGATGATTTGAAGAAGTATTTTATAATGGTTGATGTCGGCATGAATGATCGAAATTTGTAAGGAAGGGTAGTGTTTTGTTCCAAACTCGGAAGGAAGGAAAATTGAATTTACCCTCATCTGCACCTTTGCCGAATATACCTGATCTTTTCCCATGTTAATTTATTACAGAAGAGGCATTTTGTATTACACAACAATTTATTGAAACCCTACTCTCAAAGGTTACCGATTGAACCTGGACAAATTTTCAATAAGGGGTTGTCACGAGCTCGCGTATTTCGATTTCAGGCACACTCCCGCGCACTGGGCCACCTGGCAGGCTATAAGAACTAGCCTTTCCGCTGCACCCGGCACTTCACCAGAAGATGGCGGCAATGAATCTAGTCGCCGAAATATCGTGTGACAACGCACTCTTGACTCGGCTAGTCACCCGAGAGCAGTTTATACATTCTCAACGCCGAGAAAGACTTCGTTCTTATATATCGTACCTCTACGGGGAGGAAATTCTTCGTCAAGTTAAGCGGCTGGAGAAACTTCGCAAAAAGAAGTCCAGACTTCTCTGTGCGCTTGCTTTTCTCCAGCGGTGCCGGGACCAGAACATCGTCCCTCGGTTTGCCGAGATCCGGCACCCGATTGATTCTTCGGCAGCGAAGAAGATTTTACGACGGACCAGTTTGGCCCTAGTGAGGGAGAGGATCCGGTACACCAGACGCGAGCTAGACACCGTGGCTCGAGCATTATATCCAGTCCACCTGTTTCTGTCGAACCACCTGCACCGTGACACCTGGGATTGGATAGACGGCTGTACGGAGGCTGAGAGCTACAGGATCCAATGCCGGGCAACCGCACGTCAGTGCAGCAAGTTCTCCCGTCTTGCCCTTAGCTCTGAGGCCTCCTCTGAACCTGACAGAAGATCAGTCATCAATCTTAGCGGTGAGGAAATTGATCCTGACACCAGGTCGGTGCTAGCAAAGGGGCTCATATTTGCCCCAGTACCGAAGTCCATACCCAACAAGGAAATTCTCACCGGCGTGGAGCAGGCCGTCCGTGGTTTACCTACGGAGGTTGCAGAAGAAATGAGGCGTGAAACCTGCCGTATTTTATGCAAGTCCAAGCCGCCGCAACCTAACATCACAGCCGCAGAGCGGCGAGCACTTCGGTCATTGCGGGAGAACACAGGCATAATTGTCTTACCAGCAGATAAGGGCAACGCCTCTGTGGTTCTAACTACGAAAGGTGGATGAACTCCTTAGGGACGCGTCCTACCGCAAGATTGCTCGGGATCCAACCAACGCGGTGGCAAGGAAATCAATAGCACTACTGAAGAGTTCCGGTCTGCCTGAAGATACAGTAAAACAGCTACAACCCCGAGCACCTGTTCCTCCAAGGCTTTATGGACTTCCAAAGATCCTTAAAGAAGGCACCCCACTGCGTCCTATAGTGAGTACCATCGGTTCAGCTACGTACTCCCTTGCCCGGTACCTAACTGGGCTACTGACTCCACTTGTGGGTAAATGTCCTCACCACGTGAAGAATTCCACGAGATTTGTTTACATCATCAAGGATCTCCGCCTGGGTCCACAAGACGTATTGGTGAGCTTTGATGTGGTGTCCCTATTCACCAGGGTCCCTATCGCCGACACGTTGGCTCTACTTGAACAACATTTTGAGCCCAGGTTGGTGGATTTATTTCGGCACACACTCCAATCATCGTATTTCCTATATGATGGGGAATATTATGAACAGGTTTATGGAGTGGCTATGGGCAGTCCCTTGTCGCCGGCTATTGCTGACTACTTCATGGAGCACTTTGAAGACAAGGCACTCGCAAGCGCTTCCCTGAAGCCCAGCGCCTTTTATCGCTATGTGGACGATACCTTTGTCGTCTGGCCACACGGCAGGGACACCCTGGAAGCTTTTCTCCAGCACTTGAACAGTGTAAACGAGAACATCAAATTTACGATGGAAGTGGAAGAAGACGGCCGGTTGCCTTTCTTAGACATCCTTATAGAAAGGAAACCCGACGGGACTCTAGGACACTCTGTGTACAGGAAACCTACACACACGGACCTGTACTTGAACGCGCGTAGCCATCACCATCCAGCGCAACGCAAGACGGTGCTCACCACACTAGTTCACAGGGCTCGGGCGATATGTGACGCTGACAGCCTACCGGGGGAACCGAACCACTTGCGCCAGACCTTCAGACGCAACGGGTGTTCTGAAAGTCAGATAGGACAGGCTTTCCGCGAACCCAGACGCAGGCTTAATAACGCCGATAAGGAACCACCGGATCGTCTGGCCTTCCTGTCGTACTCTGGTGCCACAACGTCGAGGATAGGGAGGGTTCTAGCAAAAAGTGGGATTAAAACCATATACCTTCCACCGCCGAAACTAAAAAACATCCTGCGATCCTCCAAGGATGACCTTGCTCTGCGGACTCCTGGGGTACTGCATCCCTTGTGAATGCGGAAAAAGGTACATCGGGCAGACAATACGGTGTATCAACCAGAGATGTTTAGAATATACTCGGCACGTTCGTCTAGGGCAAAAGGAAAAGTCAGCGGTGGCAGAACACAGCCTCGAACAGGGCCACGGATTCGATTTTGAAAGCACCAGAGTACTGGCGCACGCTAGAGGTTTCTGGGGCAGCATTCTCACGGAAGCTGTTTAAATTCGTCTTGCCTCAAACCTAGTAAACCGAGACGGCGGGTACCAACTCAGTGATGCTTGGACGCCGGTCATCGAAGCGATGCGTCAGCGGCGCTGCCGAGACCCGCACGACGCGAGGCACCCGACTCAACTGAGCACCAGCACAACCCCCCCCCCCACTCCGGCGGCCGGGCGGTGCCTACGCCGACCAATCACGGACGCGCTCAACACTCCCGCGCACTGGGCCACCTGGCAGGCTATAACAACTAGCCTTTCCGCTGCCTGTCGAGGAAGTACAGACTGCCCTCGTCAAGGCTGGATTCACCATCGAGTCCGCTGAACAGCTGCGGGCCCCAGCGGACCCTACAAGAGACTTACCACAGCGACCAATGCCGTTGTTTATGATAACGCTGAAAGACTCACCAGAGAACAGGGCTATTTTTGATCTTGACCGACTTCTCAACATGGCGGTCAGGGTCGAAAAGAAGAGGGCAGATAAAGGACCAGTGCAGTGCTTTCGCTGCCAGGCGTTCGGTCATGTCAGCCGGCATTGCCGATTGCCAGTGGCATGCATAAAGTGCGGCGGGGGTCATACCTCCAAGGAATGCTCCCTTATCAAAGGGGAAAGTCAGCCTACATGTGCAAACTGCCTTGGCCCACATGTAGCATCCTACAAAGGATGTATCAAATACCAGGAGGCAAAGAAGAGGCAGACTGGACGACACATAAAGAGAAAGACGAAACCGAGCCAAGATGATCCTGATCCACCACCAAGAAGATCTCAGAGGAAGGAGTCAACCAGAGCAAGTGCGGACGCCAACACCCTGACCGCTAATCCCGACACTGGGCCGCAGGACATGAGGTCATTGATCATCCAGCTCGCAGAAGTGGTACATGTGATCGGCGCCCTTACTACCCAGCTTCAAACGGTCCTTCTGGCAGCGCTGCAGTCACCCACAGCGCAATCCACCGCAGGTCAACAAAACGAAGATGGCTGTTAGACCACTCGACGGCCTCAGGATCTGTGCGTGGAACGCCAATGGGCTGCACAAACAGCGGATAGAATTCCAAAGCTTCATTCAAGACAACGGAATCGACGTTTGTCTGGTGAATGAAACGCACCTCAAAGCTGGAGTTAGAGTAACTGTACCAAATTACCTGTCTTATCGGAGGGACAGGCCTACAGCTGGAGGAGGTGTAGCAGTGTACGTGAGGAAGTCACTAAGACACCACAGCACACCGCTACCAAATCTCACCAGCATTGAGGCAACAGCAACTGTCGTCTCGACAACAGTTGGTGACATCACCCTGATAGCAGCTTATCATCCTCCAGGAACCACGCTCTCCGCTGCAGATGTGGCGGCGATCAGCAATGTCACAGGGCGCATAATCCTGGGCGGTGACCTAAACGCCAAGCACACCGACTGGCACTGCAGGACAACTAACCCTAGCGGGCGGGTGCTGCAAAGGGAAACACAGCGGAGGGGGCTAGCGGTGTGGGCCCCTGAAAAGCCAACCTTCTTTCCAGCAGCAGAGGGACGCAGGCCGGATGTCCTTGACGTCTTCGTCACGAAAGACATTCCTGCGCGGCCACAACTGCAGTCGGTGCCAGAACTATCATCGGACCACAACCCAGTGGTGGCGGACTGGGAGATGGATGGCGTGAGAGATCAAGACGAAGGCAGAAACTACACCAAAGCCAACTGGGACCAGTTTCGAGCCGAGCTCCAGCAGAAGATGGAGGAGCAAGTCCAACAAACCGCTAATGACATAGAAGAATCGGCAAAGTGCTGGTCAGATCTCACTCTCAGAGCCGCGGAAAATGTGGCGCCACGGAGGAGAAATCGCCAGCCTGGGCAACTGCCTGCAGATCTTCTAGAACTCATAAAAGAGAAGAATCGGGTGAGAAAAAGCTGGCAGCAAACCCGGGACAGAGTGTTCAAGACGCTGCTCAACAGGCTCACACGCGAGGTGAAGGCCAAGCTAGAGGCGCACAGAAACCAACAGTGGGACGACCGGGTGGCCCAACTGCGGGTAGAGGATGGAACCGCTTGGCAACAAACTAGGAGGTTCACACGCACCAGAACACGCACCCCGGCGCTGCATGGTGCGCAAGGCCTGGTGTACACCGAAGAGGACAAAGCCAATGTCCTTGCAGACGTGTTCGAAGAAAACTTTCGCCCTGTACCCGAACCCTACGATGATGACCACATAGAAAGAGTGCACCTTCAGATGCGGCGCTACTGGGAAAACAACGAACACGAAGACGAAGAAATAGAGCCTGTCGATGTGCAGGAGATACAAGAGACGCTACGCAAATCCCAGGCGAGGAAGGCACCAGGCCGCGACGGGGTGAATAACCTCATGCTGCGAAACTTACCACCGGCCGCAGTAGGGCGATTAGAGCAGATCTTCAACAGCATACTAGAGCAGAGGAAGTTCCCGGCTGCCTGGAAGGAGGCGGAAATAGTTGCCCTTCCTAAACCTGGCAAGGATCCAACGTTTCCGCAACACTACAGGCCAGTCTCACTACTGCCAGCGGTGTCAAAAACCTTTGAGCGGCTTCTGCTGCGTCGACTAATGGTATATGTGCGGCGACTTAACATCATCCCAGAAGAGCAGTTCGGCTTCCGCCCAGGACACGCGACGACCCACCAGCTGATGCGAGTGGCGGAAGAGGTGACGGACGCATTCAATCGACGCAGATATTGTGGAATGGTGTTGCTTGACGTTGCGAAGGCGTTCGACACCGTCTGGCACGAGGGTCTTCTGTTCAAACTGAAGTCAGCTGGGGTCCCAAGAAGATTCGTTGAACTTCTCCGCAGCTATCTCAGGAAGAGAACCTTCAGAGTGCGTGTGGATAAATCTTGTTCTACGAGACGACGCGTTCGGGCAGGCGTACCGCAGGGATCAGTCCTCGGACCAGTGCTGTTCCTTATCTTCGCAGCTGACATCCCCAGACTCGCCTCTATCTTTACTGCACTCTATGCCGATGATACGGCTTACTTCACCTCGTCATGGAGCCTGCCACTCATCGCCAGACGACTGCAAGAAGCGCTGGACCTGCTCGAGGAGTGGGCGACCACATGGCGGGTGAAGATAAACGCAGCGAAGTCACAGGCGATCGTCTTCAGTAGGCGAGGCACACCGAGACCAATGGGCCTGACGCTGTTCGCGGAGCAGATACCCCAGAAGTCAGTGGTGCGCTACCTGGGGATCACACTGGACCAAAGGCTGACATGGCGACACCACGTGGAGGATATCTGCAGCAGGGTGAACAAGCGACTGGGTGCACTATACCCAGTCCTGAACCATGCCTCATCACTGCCACCAAGATGCGGCGTCCAGGTCTACCAGGCTCTTGTTAGACCTATCATCGAATATGCCAGTCCTGTATGGGGATATGCGGCTGCAACACATATGAAAAAGTTGCAGGTATTGCAAAACCGTGCTTTGAAAAGAGCACTGCATCTACCCTTTGACTTCCCAACGGAAGACCTCCACCACCTGGCAAAAACACCGAAACTCAAGTCACGGATGGTTTCCGCGGCCCAAAAGTTCTACGAAAGTGCCTCCAAATGCAACAATGAACTCATACGCAACCTGGGAAGCTACGAACATATTGAACTACGCCATAAAATGCCCAAGTCTCTACTAAACGGGTAATTGTTTACGTATATATTAAAAAAAAAAAAAAATGAAATGAAACTCACCCATAGAGCAAATAGCAATGGACCAGCCCAAAAATGTAATGAAATTTTACTGCTAAAGAAAATGTAGGGGCAAATACTGCCAAAGGGCAATAGGTACCCCTCCCCAAATACAGCCAACGCCTTCGGCGTTGGCAGAAACTGCTTGCCTGCTGCACCCGGCACATTCCGAGTTAGTGTTCTGCTCAGTGAAGACGTATGTCGCATCAACTCGTAAAAAGTGAGTGCCACACAGCCGTGACAGGCGGGCAGAGTGCTTCACCACACTCTGCTTTGCCGGCGACTGCTGTGGTACAATTGACGACCGCGCAATGCATTACGGACTCTGCTATGTTTAATATTCGGACCACTAATGATACGCAGTTGGCGGACCGGCAATTCTCAGAGATCGAACCGCGTAATGTGTCTTCCGGTACGCGATCTTTGTCGCTCGACCGAAATAATATCGAGGGATCTAAACCGTTCACCGCGGAGGAGCTGAGACTTAAGTCGTTCTACTCCAGTGCGGAAGGAAAGCGTCAAGTGGCTAATCTATTAACAAAATTTATCTGCAGTAAAAGAGAGGCCAGAAGTGCAAATCAGTGTGACAGTGCGGTGATTCCATTAACCGGCGAAACAAGGACGCAACACTCGTTATTAGCTCGCGGCGAGGTGACACCGGGTGCCGTGAGTTTGGCCGCGAATACAGCAAAACGTCGAGCGGACTTAGCGATAAGCCCGCCGGTAATAATCCAAGAAACAAAGAAGAGCAAGGCTGTCGTCGAATCATCCGCGTCGTGCGATATCGACCATAAGGCCTCATCCGCGCCGTGCGTTAATGCTACCCCAGCCGCGCCGGTTGCAACAAGCGCTGACGGGACCGCATTCCAAGGGCGAGTCCACCCTGAGCTGGAGGGGGTGTCAGAGACGGGACCAGTCCACTCGGTGCCTGAAGGGGAGGCCGTGCCCGTACAGCTGACGGGTGAGGTGACGGCGCTGCGCCATGGAGGGGAGAGCGGTATTATCGTGGTGCCCAGCCACAGGTCAGATGCGACTCAGCCGCAGGCTGAGGCGGTCGCACACGGAGCTGCTTCCCGGCTCCCGACCGGGTGAAGGGTGGGAGTGGAGCAGAGGCGGCGCCGAGTAGAAAGGGGGGCCATGTGGTGGCGGACCTCGGTGGCAGTGTGGAAGCTGCGCCTCGACCACAGGCCGAGCAGCAGGCAGCTGGGGCCGTCTCCCGGACCCGGTTCGGGGGCGCGGGGCACCACGTCCTAACAGCGGTCCCAAGCGCACACTCGACCGACGGCCACGGGCCGCAGCGGCCACCAAGGGAGCGAGATCGAAACTCCCTATCGACAAGAAGGCGGCTGCGACCTGCCCAAAAGGCAAGAAGACCACTGCAACCAGCCAACAACAGCAGCACCTCAAAAGTGAAGCCACGACTTCCATCTCGAAGGATACGAAATGCGAGGAGGGAGGCAGCGAAGGCTGGCAGCAACCCCGAAAAACGGTCAGACCCAAACAGTTGATAAACTCAACTGAGCAAGCGGCAACAGAAAATCCGTTTGGCGCACTGGATGAAGACATACACATAGAGCAACAGCAGCCAACACTACCTGAGGCTCCGACGGGGTACAGTCGTCGTATCCCTCCAATCATAGTCCACTATGAAGTAAGCGTGCATATCCTTGGACAAGAATTGGAGGCATTCTGCGAGGCCGCGTTTGACTTCAAGCCTATGGAAAATGGGCTACAGATCAAGCTAAGAACAGTCAAGGACTATAAACAAGCCACCACATACCTACTGGGGGAAGGGATACAGTATTTTACGTACTCACTAGCGTCTGAAAAGAAAGTGCAGCTTGTGGTCAGGGGACTGCCACTGTGGATGCCCCCAGCGGATGTGAAGAATGCTTTGGAGGCAGGCGGCTATATCATAGAAGCAACAGAACAACTAAGGGCACCCGCCAATCCAACGAGAAACCTACCTGAGCGCCCCATACCACTCTTCATGGTGACTCTAATGGACACTGCTGAAAACAGGTCTATACTAGACATTAATCGTCTTCTTAACATGAATGTGAGAAGATGGCGGCAATGAATCTAGTCGCCGAAATATCGTGTGACAACGCACTCTTGACTCGGCTAGTCACCCGAGAGCAGTTTATACATTCTCAACGCCGAGAAAGACTTCGTTCTTATATAAGAAAGTATTATCAATATTATTGATCGTGTAAGGTCTGCTTTAGGCTATATTGACCACTGTTAACTGTAGTACCCCAGAACATAACAATTCATGCGTGCTGGTAAGGGAGCGAGCATAAACCACGTAGCTCCATTGTGGCCTCCTGTGAACCCCCCCTCCCCACACGTAGCCCTACGTGATATATGCTTCTAACCCCCCCCCCCCGCCGCTTCCCCCCACGTAGCACGTAGCTTTCTTCCCTTTTGATTCCAGAAGACACTTTATACTGTTTTCTGTTGTCAGACGATTATAAATTACATAAGGAGATAATTGACTGAGGGAAATATATATTCACATGCTGTTGTGAGTTCTGTTCCTCATTTTAACTGTGAAAAATGTGATGAAAGGAAAGCTACCTGGCCTGGCTCGAAACCACCCCTCCCCCCACGTAGCCTAGCGTAGCCTTCCAGCCAACCCCTCCCCCCCCCCCCCCCCCTGGACCGAACCAAGTAGTTTGTGCACGGTCCCTAAGCACATGCAACAGTGCAGTGCGCACAGTTGTTCTTTGAATGCGGCTCTTCCATTGGGCCCTGGCATGCAGACGTGGACAGTGGCCCAAATACAGATTGACACTGGGTAAAAACTACTCCACACGGTTGTCAGAATCATATGATTTGCAAATGTGACTAACACTGGAAGCTGGGACTGTAATAAATTTATTTCTAGTCTACTTAAACTACTAATACTAATGATGTATTTAGCTAATATAACAAGTTGTAATAATATCAAAGCCTTAAGGTTGACATAAGACAGATAAGAATCTTAAATTAATTATCTAACAAATAAGGCAAATATCGCAAGATTACTCTTTAGTCAGGGTGGAGTTGGTAGAATGGCACCTGCTTCTACCAAAATATAGGTCACTAGCTGACCCGGCAATGCTTCACTATTGCTAGATTTGAGTATACATATAGATTTAATGAACAAAACTGAAATTTTGATATTAACTTCTATTAAAATTGGATATTTACATAGAAATTATTAATCTTATGTTTTGGATGTAAGAGTTTGGGAGAGGCTATACTAGCCTTTTCCAACCAAATATCAACCTCTCCTTCAGGTGGTGCACCCTGTTTGCACGGACAAGGCTCTGGCGTTTGAAAGATTCCCGGTATAAGGAATCACCCACTGCTTGCCAACGGCCTCCGAAAGGAGGGCGGAAGAGCGGGGAGCGGTTCAGGGCACCCTCTTGCCCTTGGGGTTGGAAACGGCCCCTAAAGGCGGATGAATCAGAAATGATCAACGGCATGAGGATGCAGAAGGCAACGGAAAACAACTGCATTAAAGACCCAAAGGGTATCCCGAGGACATGTAATCCTCTCAAATTACATATATCATGATGGCTTCTTTCTGGCTAAAATATTCCGGAGGTAAAATAGTCCCCCAATAGCTATGTCCACACTTGTGCCTCTTCCGTTTCAACTTGCCTTTTCCTCTTGCCCGTTCCTCTTGCAATATGTTCATCTTGAGGTATGCGCTAGAGGCACGCATCAGAAGGCATGCCCTTTAGTGTCCACATTCACGCCTCTCGAGGCATGCCCTCAGTGTTCCGGTGTAGCCGCAGCGAGATTGATGATTCTTTTTGTCTGGCGGGCATTACAGCTGCCATTCTTATATTAGCGAAATCCCGGGGGGAAAAATCGCGGAGGAAACTGTGGGTAAAGAATTATTTGAAAACTCGAAATGTGCAAATTCTCCAAAAACTGCAGTTCAATGACAATGCGCTGTTTAAAAACTTAACGTGAATATCGAAGCAAAATTTTTATACTCTTCTAAAAATGGTGAAACCCGCCATTCAAACGAGACACCAAATTCAGAGACACAATACCTGCCGAAGACGTACCGTTGAAAATGCCTTCGGCCTGCTTGCTTCCGTGTTCCGAATTTTCCTAAGGCCAAAATTAAAAGTACGATTTTGGACATAGTCTTATGTTGCGTATATCTGCACAATTTCCTTCGTATAAAGCCAGATTGTACAAGGTTTTACTGTCCAGTGGGATCTTTGGACATTGAAGATGCCAGCAAAGGAACTACTATTCCCGGAACTTGGCGCGGAACTACCGCAAAAGACACTGGCTTCGCCCCACTTCGGAGAATTCCTCTAAGACTCTCTGAAAGCTTCCGAATTGCGGGATGAATTCGTAGAATATTTTATGTCACCGATAGGCAGCATACCATGGCAAGATAACTACTTGTAAGGAAGTTTCATCTTCAATTCTAATAATATAACAAACATTTTCAACTGGAGATGTATCTGGAAAATGTAGCTGAGTAACATACTTTCAATAAATTTAGTTTCTGTAAGAAAGAAACCTGCACATTACCTACCCGCCTTTTATCTAATATATTAGAACGAATTGCTCTTGATCGGAGAAAAATAGCATAGCAATACGTAAGTTAAGATTAAAAGGTGTTGATTAAGTTAAATAGTTGTCCATTGTGTAAGCCTCTTGATGTTACAGCGCTATGCCGAACTCTGCATTTGACATCATAAAAAAGTTGCGGTTTTTGCTGTAGTTATGATGTAAATAACTTCGCGAGCGTAAATCTCGCGAAGTTATTTACAACATATAAGCTGACCGACATCGACTAACATAGAAAGCATTCCCTTCCAAAGAATAATCAGAAACTTTTAACTAGAAGACATTATGCAACTGTAAAAATGATTTTTGTTTATTCACAACATTCGTTGATACTTTCACAAATTCATGTAAATGCATCTGACAGTTTATTACAACAAATGTTGTTTACTGAATAATACAACATTTAATGCTCTTTAAATCTGCCTATGGATATACTAAGTACATGATGAATCTTGAGCCTTCCCACCATTCGTTAAACGAGATTAAATATTTTCTACGTGAAAGTACTGTATACTGCACTCTGAATTTTACGCATCCTGCACCGAATGTTTGTACAATAATTTTGCAAAACACAATCCAACATTGTCAAAACTCTTCACAAAAATCAACCAGTGCAAAATGTTAATTAAAATGAGCATAAATTAATTATAAATGATGTGGAAAACTACTAAATATTTATTATAAGTACTGTCACTTAAATGGATATAATCTTTATTTTTGACGTCCCATAACAATGAAAACGAACGTTAATCTTCGAAAACTGAAAGCGTTTCGTCGTTGGAGAGCGACATATTGCAAGCGGAGACGCACGAGAATCCACTTCAGCTGGAAACGCTTGCAATACGCCGTGCCTCCCGGTTTGTTGAACGGAATGAGGATCTCGGGCATGCCCCTGACGCATGCCTTCCGAGCCTCTCCCCCGTTCAACATGACGCATGCCTTTGACGACCGAAAGTTGAACAGGTGTGGACACAGCTAATCGGATCTCCGGGTGGGGGCTGCTCAGGGAGGAGTCATCAGAATGGATAGAAACATTCTACGGGTCGGAGCGTGGAATATTAGACGTCTGAATAGGGCAGGTAGGTTAGAAAACTTGAAAAGGAAGATGGAACAACTTAAGTTAGATGTTGTTGGGATTAGTGAGATTACATGGAAGGATGCACAGGATTCCTGGTCTGGGGAACACAGGATTAGCACACAAGCTGTCAATGGAGTTACTGGTGTAGGATTTGTAATGAACAAGAAAGTAGGGAAACGGGTGAGTTATTATGAACAGTTTAGTGACACGACTATTTTGATGAGGTTAGAAACTAAGCCCGTCCCAACCACGTTAGTACAAGTTTATATGCCAACATCACAGGTAGATGACCAAAAAATAGAAAAAATATACGCTGAAATTGAAGCATTAATCCAATATGTGAAGGGGGAGGAAAATCTAATAATAATGGGTGATTGGAATGCAATAGTGGGAGAAGGAAAAGAGGGGAATACTGTAGGAAGTTTTGGTCTAGAAGAAAGAAATGAGGAAGGAAGCAGGTTGCTAGAATTTTGTGAAAGTTATAAGCTAGTAGTGGCAAACACACTGTTCAAGAACCATGCAAGAAGAATATACACCTGTAAACGTCCTGGGGATACAGGCAGATATCAGCTGGATTATATTATGGTCAAACAGAGATTTAGGAATCAAGTACTAGACTGTAAAGCGTACCCAGGAGCAGACATAGACTCTGACCATAGTGTGATAATAATGGAGTGCAGGCTGAAATTTAAGCGAATAAGGAGGCAGTATAAGCAGAACAGACTGGAAGTGAATAAAATGAAACAATCTAGCACAAGAGAAAAATTTGCAGAAATGGTAGACTTGGGTCTAAGAAGTAACTCTGAAAGGATCTCAACCAAGGACGAATGGAATGCATTAAAGACCGAAATAACGAAAGCTGTTAAAGAAACATTAGACTTTAAGCAGCAAGCTGCCCGAAAACCTTGGATCACAGAAGAAATTTTGGAACTGATGGATCAGAGGAGAAGGTACAAAAATGATCAGGATGAAACAGGAAGAGAACAATACAGGTAATTTAGAAATCAAATAAATAGGAAATGCAAAATAGCAAAAGAAAAATGGCTACAAGCAAAGTGTGAAGAAGTAGAAAAGGAAATGGTCGTAGGTAAAGTAGATGTTGCCTACAGAAAGATCAAACAGAATTTTGGAGAAATGAAGAAAAGAGGTATGAACATTAAAGCTTCCGATGGGAAACCTCTTTCAAGCTCAGAAGATAGAGCTAACCAATGGAAGGAATACATTGAGAAACTGTATGTTGTGGATGACTTGAACAATAGTGTAATGGAAAAGGAAGGCGATGTCGGTATTGATGACTTAGGAGATCCTGTTTTGAAGACAGAATTTAATAAAGCCCTGAATGACTTGAAAGCAAATAAGGCAGTTGGAATTGATGAGATCCCTGCAGAACTTCTTAAATCCCTAGGAGAGGAAGGAATCAAAAGATTATTCAAGCTGATATCAAAAAATTATGAAACAGAAGAAATTCCAACTGATTTTAATAAAAATATCATCTTCACACTTCCAAAGAAAGTGCAAGCCAACAAATGTGAGAATTATTGCACCATTAGTCTAACATCACATTCTTCAAAATTACTGACCAGAATAATATACAGAAGGATGGAAAGGGTAGTAGAAGAGATAGTAGGTGAAGGTCAGTTTGGGTTTAGGAAAAATCGCGGTATAAGGGAAGCAATTCTGTCTTTAAGATTAATACTTGAAGGGCGGATCAAGAAAAACAAAGATACTTTTATGGCATTTGTTGATTTAGAAAAAGCTTTTAATAATGTTAGGTGGGACAAGATGTTCAAAATTTTAAAGAAGTCAGGTCTAAAGTATAGAGATAAAAGAATACTCTACAAACTATATAAGAATCAAGTAGCTATAATAAAAGTAGAGAATCACGAGAGACATGCATGAGTTAAAAAGGGTGTGAGACAAGGTTGTAGTCTATCCCAGTTAATATTCAACTTGTATGTAGGAGAAGCAATGAAGAAAGTCAAAGAAAAATTTCCATGCGGCATAAGTTTTCAGGGAGAAAAAAATCAGTATGCTACGATTTGCTGATGACATTGTCTTGTTAGCAGAGAGGTCTAAGGATATTGAGAAGTTATTGAATGGCATGAACAAAATACTGAAGGAAGATTTTGGACTGAATATAAATCAAAATAAGACAAAAGTGATGAAATGTAGCAGAAATGATACCAATAGTAGCAGATTAAATATAAAAATAGGATCGGATGCTATAGGAGAAGTGAGTGAGTTCTGTTACTTGGGAAGCAAAGTTACAACCGATGGCCGAAGTAGGAATGATGTTAAAAGCAGAATAACACTAGCAAAAAGAGACTTCATGAAAAAGAGAAATCTTTAGACTTTAGGGTTACCGGAAATAAAGAAAATTGAAGCATTTGAAATGTGGTGCTACAGAAGAATGCTGAAAATTAAGTGGACAGACAAAGTAAGAAATGAACGAGTTTTGGAAATGATGGGTGAGAAAAGAAGTTTGTGGAAGAAGCTTACGGAAAGAAGAGACAGGCTTGTAGGTCATATTTTGAGACATGCTGGATTGGTTAATTTGTTAGTGGAGGGAACAGTCGAAGGTAAGAACTGTAGAGGAAGACAGAGATTAGAATATATGAAACAGATAATTGAGGACGTTGGCTGTAAGGGGTATGTAGAAATGAAGAGGTTAGCACAGGATAGGAAAGGATGGAGGATTGCATCAAACCAGTCGAAAGACTGACGACAGCAAAAAAAAAATTGGATTTCATAAATTGTAATTAAGGTGTTATTCAATTTTAAATTCATTGCAATTCTCTTGGAATACGTTGTTTTGGCACATCCGTTTCCAATATATACAAAAAAATACCTCGGCTTTCCTACGCAGGAGCATGTGCCATATAACTACACAAGAAATAAGTTTAATATTTCGAATGTTCAATAATATTATAGCAAAATATACTGCAGAAAGGTCGTTTTGTAATTTAACACGAGTAGTGGACACATATACTAACATTGCCGTTCAAAAATATATAAATGCAATCTTTTTTGTCTATTTAGTTTTACTTTCTTTCTATAGGTCTGTTCGAGGATTTCAATAGCTTTAAACCTTGTCGAGACAACGCGGACCATTTAAAAAAAAACACACAGACACACATACACATACATACACACAGCAGCAGCAGCAATAACAAAATCACAACAATTACAACAACCAAATTAACCACAATCACCAAAACTTCCGCGCGTAAATCGGTCAATTAGTTTTTTTAGTCTATAGAGGACACATATGAACATTGCTTTTTATATACCGATACATAGATACTTTAGAGATGTAAGCGCGGCACCGGACGGCGATACGAAAGTTAAGTGCTGGTGGACGTAGCATGACACAATGTAGTTATCCAGCGAGGATGTAGTTATCCTCGAATAATATACCCAACAATCAAACTACTTTCAACTAATCTAATGTAATTAAAATAAACCGAGACTGGACCTTAAAAATCGTTTAGAATTGTGGAAAATCGTTTAGATTGTTGCAAAAACTAATTGAAGTAATCCCAGTAACTCCAAAGCATCTGCAACAATGGAGATCAATTGCATATTTTTAATAAAATTAAGAAGCGACTTAACTTGAATGGCAATAAACCACTCGATAAGTTTCAAAGAATATGTGCGGCCCTCTGAGAAGAGCTGTCAGTAAACTGCGCCTTGTTCTGACTACAAGTGGGAAGAATACATGAAAGATTCTCGAATGAACATTCATAATAATTATGTTGAATGAAGAGTTAGTAATGTAAAGTAGAAAGGTCCAGTATGTCTGTTAGTCAGCAAAGTATGAACATGTTCGTTTGGTAATATCGTAAATTTTGCTGCACCCACTAATGCACGCACCTCTACGTTAGTCACTGATTATCTAGAACTATGAATGCGTGATGTCATATATCGTCACTGCCTGATGTTTGTTCCGCTACCTGGCTACCGCCAATGATATAGGAATATTCACTAAACATCGATGCATAGTATCCATTCGATCTTTACCATATGATATATCGGACTGATTCGATGTTTTGACAAAGACTTTTCCTGTTCGATGCATCGATTTTTTTTTTTTTATAAAAACATCGAATCAATTTTAAAAAAATATCTCTGCCTAATAATAACAAAAATAATTGAAATAAATGTTAACATTACTAAATTTATTCAAGATTAAAATAAATTATTTCAATTTAAAGTAACTGTCATTAACAAGTGGTGACACTTCTGAGCAATTGGCGGGAAATAACAACGGTGAAGATGAATTTCTCTTGCGGTTGGCTATCCTGTCCGCATGAATGAATGAATAAATAAATAAATTCTTAGGTTCACTCCTACTTTTTGCCGGTGTTTGCTGTGAATCGAAATAAGATATTATTTATTTAAAACAACTAAGTATTACCTGGTACTACTCAATATTTAGATATAAACCGGGTTGAGATAACTTCTAATTGACTATTGTCGATACTTCTGTTGCATCCTAACGTTTATTTTCGAAGGTTGCTCAAATAGTTAGCAAAGGAACTTCTGCAAAGTTTGTCTAAACGTCATTGGTGTTAAGTGTTTAAATACTTAAAATTAATATTTTTTAGGGAGATTTAGACTTCGGTATTTAATGTCTGGTTTTTTATTGTAATGGTCTGGTATCGTAATAAAATATTTCTGTTTAGTCTCTGTTCCACTCACAAAGCTTTATCTCACTAATACAACACTAACTACATAATCAACACAGAATATCATAAAATTAATTTGTTAATGTTGGGTGAAAGGTTACCCTCTAGCCTCGCATTCTGATGAACACGGGTTCGAATCCCTGTCCGAGCATCCAGATTTGGGTTTTCGATGGTTTCCCCAAACCACTCCAGGTAAATGCTTTAAAAGACTAACGGCCGAATTCCTTCCCGTTCCTTGCCCCCAGTCCTATCTTGCCTCTAATTACCTGGACGTCGACGAGGCGTAAAGCCATAAACAAAAAAAAAACATAAAATTAAACACATACTAACAGCTACAGGACGACACTGCTGGTGTTACTCTGTGTTCAACGACATGGACCAAACGAACGACAACGAACTATCTACGTTCAACTGGAAATGGCGTCACATTGTCTCTTGGCGATTTTAAAGGAACAGGTAAGAGATAAATGAAACGACATTTGCCGACGAATATTGTTGATTTGTATTTGTTGAGCTGAGAAAACATAAAAGTATTCGATGTTGAAAAAACATTGATGTTTGCAAGCGATGCATCGAAAAACATCGATGCAGGGTTCCGATGTTTTACATCGAATAAAAACATCGTTGTACTTTCTAAGTGGACAGCCTTACAATGATAGAAACGAATACCTCACTCTATATCAGTGGTGGTTCGCCCTTATTCCAAGTTACTATGTTCTCCTGTAATTAAACTGTTCTCAACGGTGAAAGGCTACACTAAACCAACTTACTGAGGTTTACACTTTGAAATATTTTTATTAAAGTTCACTCCAAATAGCACCACCGATCTTCGGCATAAAACTAATCAGAAAATTTTGACCATGCGAGATATTGTCAGGTTAAAAGTTCGCATATAATCTCAAGACTTCCTACTTACACTCGCACCTATCAGTGTTCTACCGACTACATTTTTTACCTTCACCATCACATTAAGTAATTTAGTTCTGCGACACTCAGACGTTCGACTCGTAATCAAGACAAAACGAAAGTCTCAATCGAACATAACACTGTAAACGAGTCAACCCAAAGAAAATGACGAAACAACAACAACATGAGTAATTTAACGCGAACAACTGATGAAAGACAACAGCGAAGTATGGCGAATAACCGATGAACAAAATAATAATGAGCTATCGTCTTCCAATTCCGAGTCCTTATATAGATTCGAAAGCTATCTCATCAAATGGTAGAACAATTGCGTGAAATATTCTGCCTCAAAGTCACGTTTTTCCAAATATGCTATCCCCGCGCTGATTTCGAAATTTCGAACAACCTACAATTCCTGACTGAACTCTTTTATGGACAGAAAAATTCCTGAATAGCATGAGTCATCACCAAAGCAATGGATCCCTCTAAAAAAATATATAATAACGTAACATTTTTGATTTTGTGTTGCTTACGGGTTTATGCCTCGTCGACATCGAGGTCATTAGAGGCGAGAAAGGATGGGAGGCAAGGAATTCGGCCGTGGCCTTTTGAAGGATCCATCCGGCCATTCACCTGGAGTGATTTCGGGAAACCAAGGAGCCGAAATCTTGTTGTCCGGGTGGAGATTTGATCTCATGTCCTCCAGAATTCCTGACCAGAGCGTTACCGCTCACCCACCACGCTCGTTTGTTATTGACATTTAATATTCGTAACCTGTTCCTTCTGTCCACAGTCATGATTGCACGTCGAATTACCGAATGAACGCAACATACTGGAAAAGCGTTGGTATTTATATATTCACACGTTTCATTTGTAATTGAAACTTTAACCTATAAAATGCTGCATCAGCAACATTTAGTGATATTATTCCCGCCTGATGGTGTAGACTGAGACATATCAGAGTCTCTTACGACATACCCCTCACCGGTCACTCGCTCGTTCAGTCAACAAGTTAAGTCATACGAATTGTAGCTTTCCCACTGTCACACGTTTCGTAGATAATAGCAGTGACGATAAGAGGGTCACAAACAATGTGAATCACTCACAGCAAGTGGCAGATTGTCCATCCACGAGAAGCATCAGTTGTCTTGAAGATTTTACAAAGTTGCTGTTGAGACCCGCAGACCTCCCGAAAGGTATTAATAAAATTGAAACATAACAGTAGCCCACATCATTCAGTGTCGTTATGGAACATTTTTATTTAGTTGTGTAAGTCGTAAGATAGTCGTAAGATAGTCGTGAGATAGTCGTGTGTTGATAATTTATGACGCAGTTGCGAATACTTATGACCTCGTCCAGCAGGTGAGCCAGGCATACTACAGGACTTGCCTTCAATCCCGTCCAGCCATCCAGATTTCGGTTTTCCGAAATCACTCCACACGAAAGGTTTTAAAAGACCATGGCCAAATTCCTTCCAGTTTCTTGCCTAGCCGCCTCTAATGATATCGATGGACGATGCATAAAGCACGCATAAAAAAGAAAACAATGATAATTTAGTTACTTATTTTTTTATTCGAATCTTCCACATTGGAATCCCTATTTCTTTTTTATAATGGCCAGAATAAGCTAATTTTGGTAACGTATTTTAATGTATTATATTAATATGAATTATAATGAGAAGTTAATTATATATCTGAGCCAAGGGTACTACACCATGGAATATTGTGAGTGGTATAAAGCGACCGACTGCAAGGAATAAGCAGATGAGAATGAACAAAGGAAGATAAGGTGAAGGATGGAGGATCTTGACGAGAGAGATTGGACTGCGTATGAAGGACACGCCAAGACTTAACAATTGAAACGTTATCTATTTTAAAGTTGTATTTAAGGTTGTGTAAAGAGTGGTTGTGACCGAATATATAGAAGTTTATCAGTTGTGAATGGAAGTTTGATAGGCAGAATAGTAAATACACTGATTACCATTAAATACAGACTGCATCAATACTGAGAGACTAAAGGAAGAGAGATATCAAGCATTAAAAGAATAAGAATTCCATTTGACGTAGTACGGAGTTGAATGTAAACTAAAACTGGTCACCTAATAACAGATATGAATGCAAAAATGATACCCTTCGGCTTAAGATAAAGCTACATTTTAGGTAAATACTTCTATTTATATTTTATTCGAGATCTGGAATCTCATAAAGTGTTTCTTAACAAATATTGTTATGTTTCTTTTGTGTTCTTTTAGAATTTATTTGACTCCATTCAACAGCTACAAAAAGCACGAATCAGAACATACTATGCCATCTTTTGCGAAGATGCTATACTGCACACCAGGGGCGGATCTAGGATTTTGTTTGGGGGGGGGGGGGCTTGAGCGGACTTTGGTTTGGGGGCTTGGCTTGAGTGGATTTTGGCTGGGGCTTAGCCCCCCCCCCCCTGGATCCGCCCCTGCTGCACACCAGTGATACAATCCCAGCCAAAGGTTTCACACGGCGTGAAAGATAAACACACATCATTAACTTATTCCCAACGACACCATTGAAATGTTATCATCATCACATTAAGGGTAATTCCAACGTAGTGCAGTGCGTTCGCATGAAATCTTAAGTGAGATATCAACAAATAAGTATTACTTTATATCGCGACACCGTTGTAATTAATCACGTCAGTAACATACAGCCAACGAAAGCAAAAAAATTAAAAATAAATACTGAAAATCTAATATTTTATGCTGTACCCTGTATTGTTAGTTAGAGATCTGTTCCAAGAGGGACTTCCAACCGTATGCTGTAATGACGTCAATAACAAGACGCTCGTGAAAGAAATTTAATAATTGAATCTTAATTCCTTGGGCCTTGTGCTGCAATACTGAATATCAGTGATGTAGAAACAATACTGCCATGTGCGTCATCGACAAGTATCTAGTTATCCGAATTTACAGTGATTACGTCGGCATTTTGTGATCGGATTCTTAAATGCGTATATCAATAACTGAAACTTCGAATTTTCTTAACTATGCAACGATAATTTTCAGTCAAACATTTAAATAGCCATTAAATTAAATTTCGCCGCCAGTCGGAACCGCCAAGATTGTAGTGCCATCGTGTGGTGACAGAGGCAACCTGACCACTGAATAATGCAGTATTCTATCTGGCAAGATTATGGTGCCATCTCGTGGTAACAGGGACAACTAATTCCGGCTGCGAAAATCTTATCCCCCCTCTTATCGCCGAATAATGTGCAGTATTTCACTTGGTGCAGTAATAATTGTCCAACAGCAGTCCACTGCAATTATTTTTTGTTCTAAAATATTCTATTTACATCCTTATAAACCTAAACAAACGTTTTAGTTACACGGTACAGAATAACAGTATTACCAAGGGAAGTGGTGAATACTCTAGCAAAATGCTGAAGGAATTTAAAATTATAATTCGTATATGTCGAAAGTATTTATATTCAAACTAAACAAGATAATAATAATGAGGGGTAAATAGATCATTAGGGAAATTGCCACCGGAGCATGCAATCCATCGCAATTAAATTTAATTCAACACAGAAAGTTCCTTCATTTTAATGTAAATCATTTACATTAGTCCCAGAAAGAATCATCTTCTCAATATTTTCCTATTCACTAACAGAAAAAAATCAGTTTCACAAACAAAATATGTTTGTTGCTGAATTTTTTAGAAAAGAAAATGAAAGTCGATTTCTTTTCTTGAGGTATTTTTGAAGTTTCATAGTCAGTTCTATAGTGCACTGACAATTTTTTATCGCTTTAATGTTTTGCTACAGTTTTAAGCATCACAAAAATGATTTTTAATCATAATTTGCTAATTAGTTTTCACATTGAGCTGGTGTTAGTGAAGGGAACATGTAAGAGAAACCAGGCTGAAATTTAAAGCATGTTATTGGTGCAACTGGTTTGTAAAACAGGTAACGCAACCAACAGGCGCATGCAAAGCAAAGGTCGCTAAGCTAACAGTGACAATTAAATATTAAACCAGTTCACGTCCACCAATTGCACCGCGTAGTTTTTAAATGTCTCAGACTTTGAGACGCGCTACTTTATATAAGTAAGTTTCCAAGGCAGAAAAGCATTTTCAAAATTAACATTCAAGCATCATTCCAATCATTAAAACTCTGTAAACTATAAACAACGGACTAGAAAGTGCGATCAGTAACTGTGATGAATGAAATGGCATTCAAGTTCGCCTTAAGCTTTTTTTTTTTCTTTCGATTCGCTACATATAAGTAGCAGATAATACTTTAGGTCGGACCGTTAAACTTTACTGAGGCAGTTTGTCGAGGAGAGGAATAGCTTGCGTCTGATCCGTAGCAAGTCATCGAGAAGCCAATGGATAAGCTGAGTGTGAAAGGCCAGAGAGTGGTACTAGCCAGAACACTACCACAGATGTAGACTTTCTATCGGTCTGGGAATCAAAAAAATAAAAAAAAACATGAAAATATCATATAATAATTTTAATTCATTCCACTGCGTCAGGTGTGTATCTATCCCGGTATTTAATCTCATTTTAAGGCATTCGCTGATAACGGTCTTTTTTATCGTGTGGAGTAAAAGCATTGTAATAGATAACATTAATAAGCAGAGCATTATTCCTCATCGATTGCAGTAAGAAATAAACCTAACAGTAAAATTAATGTAGCTTCAAGCCATATAAATGTTTTTCTTCACAGAGAGAATATTGAATTTAAGTGTATGTAGTAGTTAAAGTCAAATGAGATGGTTTGACATGCGATACATTCAATTAACTTGCAGTTTTTTTTTTTTTCTCTAAGCTCTATTCTAATTGATATTTAGAAAGATTACCACAAAGAAAAATTGTATAAAAGTGAAGGATATTATCTCGTCCTCAATTTTATTTTCTCTAGCAAAGAATTTCTCACACGTAATTTCATGGCCTTAACAGTAAACACCAAAATTTGTGTAATGATTTAAACTTTCAACTGTTAACCATGTATCTAAAAAAATGAGCAACTCATTAAAAATAAAATTATGAATCTATACGAGGAGTTGAAACACAGTTCCGTCTTAGAGAATAATACGATTATACTATTCTAAAGACGTCTTGAGTTGCAGATCAGTTCATTATACAATTGTACTCTTAACAAGTATCACGGATGTGCTGACTTGTGGCATTCCGTTATTCGGTTTTGCCTTGTCTGATTGTCACGAGAGTTAAAATTAACATATATCATTCCCACTTTTTAAATTGAGAAAATTATATGAAACATAAACACCTAAAACATTTCACTAAATTTTGAGCTGCAAATTTAACTAGTCCTAAAAAATACAAATGTCAATCACCAGGGAATCTGAGATACTATAGTTCTACAAAAGTGAGAAAGTATTTTCCAATTTTTTAAGCATTATTAAAGACAGGCCTATAACCTTTGAACTTCCCAAAAGGCTTGAGTAAAAAGATTATTATATGGACTGAAGGGAATAAAATATAACAACAGATTAACTTTCTGTCTTATTTATTTCACAGGATAATAAAGTTTCATTTCTTCAGCAGACAACAGGAAAAACAAGTTGTTTTAGGTAACGTCAAACACGCGTCTCATCTTGTGTGGTTAATCCCTAATCGTGTTCTTTGATTGCTCTTTGAACACATACTTATCACAATCTTTTCCTGCAGACAGCGTTTCAGTGCTGTTATCTCATCGGCTGTAGTTGCCGCAACAGCTGACTTCATGAGCTGCCGAGGTGTCCTCTGCATGCTACTTCTCTCGCACTTTCTCTCTGCTTCGATAATTATCACATACTTGATTACTGCCATTTCTGAATTTTTTGTTAGGAATCTTGACGATTTAGCACAAATCATTAACAGACGACGTGTTACTTTCATGGACGTTTAAATCACAAAAATTATTATCATACAACATGAGCATTTGTGTCGTTAGCTGAAATTTTAAAGCAGGCCTAGTAAAACTGGTCTGAGCACGTTAATTTTTGTCTGTTTTCCTGCTGTACAAGTCAATCAGAAGTCCATTACGAAATCAGACGGAAGGTAATACCACGACACGAATTTACCGAGCGTGGTGGTGTAACGGATAGCCTTCTGGCCTCGCATTCGGGAGGACGGTGGTTCGAATCCCCGTCCGGGCATCCAGATTTGGGTTTTCCATGGTTTCCCAATCACTCCAGGCAAATGCCGGGATGCTTCCTTAAAAAGGCCATGGCCGAATTCCTTCCCATTCCTTGCCCCCTCCTTTCCCGTCTCTAAAGACCTCGCTGTTGAGAGACGTAAAGCAGTTAAAAAAAAAAAGACACGAATTTACAGTGGCTCTTGTTATTGTGCTGCTGTACTTTTGTTCTCGGTTGTTGAACGTTAATGATAATTTGTCATGTGATTCAGTTGGGGATAACATTCATCTGATTTGAATTTTCCGACAGACTCGAGTTTTCTCAAAACTCATCACATTTGACGAAATTCGGAAAAATTTCTACCCTTCCTCTCTGTAACAATTGAAAAAAAAACTTCATTACTGCAATGATTAGAAACTGTATAAACCATTGCATGCGAGACTTGCGGGTAAATGTATCTAAGGAGACATCACACAGCGGAAGGTGATAAAGTTGTTCACAATTAATAAAATGTTATGCGGATTTTCTTTGCGTTGAAACCGTTTTACAAATATAGCAATTACATTATCTGGTGACTTCAATTATATGAACTGTAGTAACTAACAAGGGATGATATGTATTTTCAGTTTACAATGAAAATTGATTATACTCATGGGTTTTTAAGTAGTTATCTGGTTATCAGTAGTCGGTAGTATTAGTGATTTGTTAATAATTGTAATCTGTTGTTCCACATCCTCGAGACTGTTTCATACATAATTTCAAAGTGAACATATCTAACCTAATCAAACACCAACGCTTCACGAAAAGGGGCACCGGCTTAACAGAACCAAACTATTTGACTTACTCGTCTTTTTAATTTCAGCTAACAGGGTTCAGTTACATTGGTATGGCTGCACAGACGAAAGTGAAAAAAAAATACATTTTGCGGAGGTAATAAAGGTCTGTCGTCGTAATGACAGTTCCCCCTCCGGCTCTCCCTGAGGGCACTATTAGGTTAACCCGGGCACGCAGTTGTGGGTTTGAAGGCGCTCGTAGAGGTACGCGAGAAAAAGCGCGTCTGCTTCAGTTAGAAGTAGCTCAGAGGAGTTTGATGGCATAACCCGCTCTCCTCGTACAGTCACTGCTGCAAATGGAAATGCGGATCCGATGATTCATATAAAACTTCGAGAGCGTGTTAGCTACAGACTTCAAATTATAAATTTCAGACACACATGCTCAACGGTTATACGAAAGAGACAAGAAGATATATTATGCAGCACATCAAGCGCGAAAAGAATCTAATAGTAATGATCGCAGTTCTTGTAAAAGATAAAGGAGTCAAAAAAAACTGTATGAAAATGGTTTTGATAAAACTGGAAGTCCGCTGGTGAAAAGTGTCACAAGATCTGTATAATGTCCGAAAATGAGCTTAAAAACAAAGTTCTTCACTGTACAATATTTACAGTATGGAACGTGCATTATGGTCATCAGTCATTGGAAAAGAAAAATATGTTGAAGGTGAAGAGATGGAGGAAACCAAAGCATGAAATTTAATCAGATTCAAACATTAGATAACCTGAAGACAGTTTAAAACCGCAGGTCGATATTATCACAGCGGAAAATGGTGAAAGGAACGCCAGAGATAGAATAAATAGCTGTGGTAGCATATTAAAAAAACATTGAAGAAACCAATTTGAGGAAAAAGTCCGTAGCTGACAGAACTTGTGAAAAAAAGAAACCACAAAAATGAGGCAACTGAGTGGACAACAAAAAGTAAAAGCATTTGGAGAATGGATAAGATAGCCAAACATGATACTGTGTGAGAGAAAAGGGAAACTGGGACATACACCAGACTTTCTGAAAAGATTAACGAAACCTTTCTGAAAAATTAAAGAAAATATAGCACGTAGGAAAAATTTATGAAAGATCTGAAGTGCAATTCAACTTGAATGAATATAAAGTATTTGTTACTATCCGAAATAACACAATATTTACTGAGTTAACATATAAAACATTTCGTTTAAAAAGTCTTCCTCGAAAAATACTAACGAGAACTACTGACCAAGTATCGAATAGCAGATAGAATGTTAGGTGTGTGAAGATAAGCCTGCTTTCCGGAGTGATGTACAAACACGTGAGGCTATGATGACTAGGATCAAATCAAAAATGAGAAAAAAAATAATCCCATACTTATTAAAACTGAAAATATTCAAAAACTTTTGATGAGTGGAAAAGACTCCTCACACTTATGAGATAACACACGGAGCGCATAATAATTTACGATCAGCTTGCAGTGATGAGTATAAAGAACATCAAAATTTACACCCGTTAAAAATGAACCGAGATAATTTTGTAGTAAATTACTCATGATTTTTAAATCTATAAAACAAAAATTATCAAAGCAAATAAACAGAAACTTTGGTAAAGAAGTCACATTCGAGAAAATAGAAATTAAATTTTTAAGAGTTGCTGATGAAAGTACAATTTTATTTGAGTCACTAATTGATTTGGTAGATTTGCTGAATTGATTCGATAGTGTGTTGAAAATGAAAATAAGTATCAATAAAAACAAAACACAAGTAGCAGTACTTAGTAGAATACAGTGATGCGTCAGAAAATTTTCAGAACAGCGTAAGAAATCTTTTCTAACTTGTTTATAGAAACGGGCACGATGTGCATTCGCCAGGAAGAATAATTTCTTAGCATCAAACACTGATTTAATTGTCAGACTTGCAAGCGAGCTGGCAGTGTTAAAACGTAGCCGTAAGGACACGCAAAGCTGCAATGGACTTGTTATTCATAGTTTGCCTTTAACCTACCGGCCATATTAGGGATTTTGGAATGATAAAGTCGTCAAACATCTGATTGGCCCCTCTTTCGTCCTCAAAAACTACACAAAGCATAAATACATTTCTTAAGGCAGAATATGACACATCAGCTACCTTCACGTAGATTACATTGTCCACAATGACCCACGTAGCTGACAGAAAAAAGGCGCCTCTTAGTATAGTAGAAGGGGAACTTAAACTACGACCGGCAAAGAGGAAACAGTTGAAGTCATTGAAATATAGTTTTACGGAAGAATGATACAGTTTAAATGGGTTGATTGAATTACAGATGAGTTGATAGTTAATGCTATTATGATAAGAGAACTGTACAGCCAAATTTAGCCAAAAGAAGGAATATTTCAACATGACGCATTTTGAAACGTTTAGAGGCAAATCATTTGGTACCATAAAAGAGTGCAAAACTTTAAAACTGTATATGGAGATCAGGCGATGAATCTATCAAAGAAATTCAAGATGTATCAGTTAAACAGAGATAAAAAGGTTAGCATAGGGAGCAACATGAAACCAGTATAAAGCTAAGACCTACAAGACAATAATGAAATAGTTCTGTAAATTATTCGAAATTATTTATCTCTCAAGTTTCTGAAAATTAAATCTACAGTTAAATCCATCCATGTGTTGAAGTTGTGGCGAGGATGTCCTCTAGATGGCTCCTCGCGTTCTCTTTGATCGTCAGTGTGTACGTGACGATAGGGAATCTTGCCTCTGCAGTAAGATCGATACTTGAGATTACTTAACGTATTTCAAGGAGATAAGAAATGCCGCACACGTTCACAAGATACCACCTTCACGAGTAATCAGAATAAACTGAAATAAAATTCTACTGATACACATAAAACCATTTTCTGTAAATTAAAAAAAAAATTGTTTTTACTTTGTAGTATTTTTTAGATATAACTTTATTTATGCACATAGTGGTAACATATTAGTTGGTAATGTAATCAAATAAATAATTCTTGTCCACAATACTTTCAAATTGCAGGAAAATCCGAAGATATATATCGGAAGTTATATAATTCATGTTCTCTCGCAAAGCAATAAAAAAAGTAAAAGGTTAATATTCGGTGTTTCCAAAGCATTGAGTGAGATGAAAAGTCTCTCACTTCTTACCACCTGGCTGCTTATACGAATCGTTTGCAAAGGATCCTCAACCGACGTATGGATTTTGCGCAATTGAATTACGAGTTAATATGTTTGTAAGAGGCACACAAAAAAATTATGTCGCCCTGACATAGAACCTGCCATATACACGTTTTATGTTCGTTTATTCGACGGTAAGATAAGACGTTATTTTTTCCGTTGTTCCTGGAGCCTCTTACGTGTGATTGTCGGAAGCCGCCGCGTGTTGTGTCGGGAAGTGGCGGATGCTTCTATCAGCAGCTCGTCCTGTCCTAGCCGCCACTCCGTTCCGCGTTTTCAGACTCGGCTACTCTTGTGACGTAAACTGCCTTGTAATTCGTGCTAGGAAATTAAGCGGGACGAAATTACGCACGATATGAACCAATATATGCATTGCGCTCATTTGGGTACTAGCTGTTACCTATGACTTCATACTCGTGGACTTAACATTATACTGATAGAATTTGATATAGAAAGGTGTAAGCTACGTAAAAAATGTCACAAAAAGCGCGGAATCGGGATAACATAACACGAAGCCATCGCCACGCAACTCTACCACTGAACTTGTCTCATGAAGAGAACGAAATTACAACCTGTTTAAAACCAGCAGTAAGCTAAGGGGAGGGGAAGGGGTTAACTGAGGGAGATTACCTACCACAGTGTCTCAGGCAGATTTTTGTTTGTGGTTTAAAATTATGTCACTTTCTTGGGATATCTTTATCAGTACTATTTTACACAACATTTTTCGTTATGATGTTCTTTGCTGAGATGTATAACCTTTGGAGTTTGGAAACTGGTCAGTCAGCTATATATAAACAAAAAATAATGGTCTGGTGCGACGCAAATCAATATAAATACTGAATAATACGTTGAGTGTGTAATGAAATTTATGAACAGATCATACACAAATTAACTGCGATGGAAACAAAGTCCGAGTGGCCGATATAACATTATAGTGACTGACACACGCTATCCCTTTGTTTTTAACGTTCGGTCAATTTTTAAAATTTCATGGCAAAAAATGTTATCTATTCCGAAAAACATATCCTATGTCCTTAATAACAAAATATAGAATGTCCTTATTAGATTAATTCAAGATAGGTTTAGCACTTAGTCATAAAAACAGACATAGCGATAGTTACTTTCGTATTAATAGTATCGGTGTAGATTAACATGTCAGACATACCCTTCCTACACATCCAGACAAGCTGGAAATGGGGAGGTAGAGGATGCTGTTGATCACAGCGCTGTGGTGTGCAGGGACAACAGAGGCACCAGTCCAGGAAAACGAGGCGCTGTGGCTACTGTCGTTTCCCGATTTTGTTGCAATCAACTGCGTTCGCTAAGAAAGTAAAGCTATTTTATCTGCTGAACATTGATATTTAAAAGAAGGATTCTATGTGGATGCTATGAACGTCTAAACAAATATTAACGGAAAACATAACATCATGTTTCAGTGGCCAAGTCTCTCAACCCAACATTCAGGAATAATTCTCAAATCAATATACAGAGAATTAAGAAATACAAGGAAAGTCAGCTGTGTGCGGGTCTGACCTTTCTAGAAAATTCACCGAAAGCAAACAGCAAGTTGGGTGCTCAACAGAAAAAGGGCGATGTAGGTCCCCTACTGGTCACATTACCAATGATTTTACCCCCAAATGGTATGATCAACAGACAATATCTAATGACGGGTGTAAAATGCGGAGAAGTAAATAGAATTCTGAAGGACACGGTTTTAAATTCCCGTGCGACCATCCAGATTTGGGTTTTCCATGGTTTTCCGCCGAATGCAGGGATGATTTCTTCAAAAGGCCATAGCCGAATTCCTTCCCTTTCCAAACAGCAATTTCTGAGCTGGGAAGGCCAGCTCCATTCTTCCGAGACCCGTGGTTTAACGTGGAATGAAAACCAACCGTGATAACACGCCAAACATTGTCTACAGTTCACAAAAGTAACTACGGGAAGGATAATTTCGGTACAAAAAAATAATCTCCAGTTACCCATTGGAATGTTCATCGACGTCATTCTATACGGACCTGGTACTATTATTATTCTATTTAAGGATCACACGCTGTTCCCCGTAACGTTTCAGGGGAAACCGCGCTTTTGGTATCAGAATAACAAAGCATACATTACTGTAAACTTACTAGATTAACAAGTAAATTATCCGTAGCGAATAAGAAATGTGCCATCGCATTTCGCCGCTTGGCCTGTATCCTGAAAGGTTATATTTAGCCTTTTCATATTGAGAATTATTTAAATCTATGCTCAGAACATGATGTATGCAACTTCCATAATGCAAGTTACGTGTACCCATTGTTCTTCAAAAACCATGTTTCTCGGTTCCGAGGTGAATCTGCATATCGTATGGTATTGTTCATGCCTGAGGACGCGTTGCGCAGTGCAGTCCAAACAGGAAAGATTGCGGAACACCTCCTCTTGACTCCGTTATCATTTTCTTGCAACTTTCCCTCCGCTATTAGGATCGCACGCAACATTTTGTGACGCACATAAGCAACGAGCTGCACTACAAAAACAAATGAAGCGGGAGGAAATATCTACTGGTTATTCATCCAACACTTATTATCCTCAAAAGTGTCTACAATCGCATTCCATAATCTATTAATAGTTCTGTTAAGTATCGTTTTGAACAAAACCAGTAGTTCACTAATTTGGTGTGCGTCTACATGGCTGCTACTTTTTTTTTTAACTGGTTAACGTCTCTTAACAGCGAGGTCTTTAGAGACGGGAAAGGATGGTGGCAAGGAATGGGAAGGAATTAGGCCATGGCCTTTTGAACGAAGCATCCCGGCATTTGCCTGGAGTGATTTGGGAAACCATGGAAAACCCAAATCTGGATGCCCGGACGGGGATTCGAACAGGCGTCCTCCAGAATGCAAGGCCAGAACGCTAACCGTAACACCACCACGCTCGGTGTCTATATGGCTATTAAAATTATAAACATACAAACATCACGATTTCAAAATTGGTACCATCGAACTGTATACAGAATGTTGTACCTAGTATTTTCTACGTCTAAAATGTATGTTACAAATCTTTATTTTTGTTTATTGTGTTAGAGGCATCAGTGCAAACAGTCGTGTGTTATAACTATATTCTTTTCCTCATACTGTTAAAAAACACAAAAAGGTTGGCACTTTTCATGTACACAAAAGATCAATTGCGGTATTGATTAACAGGGCAGTTGCTTACAGTCACTTGTCCTTATTCCCAGAATCACAATTGAAAAACAACAGGAGCTTCAACTTACGATTCCTTCATCGAACACGTCACAAGATTTCTGTACGAAAATCTCATATACCAGATCTACATAGGATTCAGATACATAATACGCCTGTAATATATCTACATAGCTGCAATTATTTACAACGACATCACCAGATAAATTGTTTTAAGGTAGCTGTAAATGCCTTTTCAAAAAGAAAAAAGGGACGTAGAACAATCCTGTTAACAGAACGTAACGCCCTAGTTAAAAAGAAAGTGGATTGATAATTTTAAAAAAACGCTGAAGTTTTAAATCAAGGGAAACAGTAAATTTTTCCTCTCGAGAAAGCCATTTTATTTCCAATGACTTTTCATGTTACTCTATCGACAGGAAGCGAAATAAACACATGTAAACCTGAAACGAGACTATTTGTAAGAAAAATGTACAGAGGTGTACCTACAAGTAAGGACCTCCTTCACTTCCACCGTTTCTGCAGAATAACATCTTCAGAAGGAGGTTTCTTGTTTCGTTTTATCTACCGATACGTCCGTACATTATACTTCTTATTATAGTAAAGAAATGAGCTCATAAATTTGGAAGTAATTATTAACCTGGGCAGATTGACCCAAATTAGTCTTTCAGAAGCTGCTATTAACAAATGACTTTGAGCAAACAGTGTACGAGAGTTTAGTTCCAGTAGCCATCTATAATGATAGCACATGAAATCAGGTGAGTGTGGTGAGCACTGAGGTGTATTATAAAGACATGCTGTCCTCTGCCCATCCTGTAATTGCTCAGTATGAACGTGGGTGTGGAGTTCCTTTCCTGCATTTACTTGTATGTATGTGGTAACATATAGAATTGTGGTGTATGCATGGACATATGTGTGTGTGTGTGTACGTGTTCCTATGTGGTTGTGTGTCTAATTATGGTGATAATCTACTCCATATCGAGATTTCACCATCAATGGCCACCTATGTGTTGATGATAGATGTAAACAGTTGGGTGTGATGAGTACTGATGTGTGTGACAAAGACATATCACACTTGTCACATGCTGCAACCATTCAGTCTGGACGTAGGGTGTTCAGTCCCTTTACTCGAATTACCTGTGTGTGTAGTGATGTATGGAACTGTGTGTGTACATGGACATGTGAGTGTGTGTCTTTCTATGTGGATGTGTGTCTATCATGATAGGATTATACTCGACTTTGAGATTTCACAATGACGGGATACCTATGTGTTGATGATACATGTGATCAGTTGGATGTGTTGAATAATCCGTATGGCATAAGTACTGAGATGAATGGCGAAAACGTGTCATCCTATGCACACACTCTAACACTTCTGTCTGATGATTTTTGGCCAGTCATGGGGGGTCTGTCCCACTTTTTCGTTGTCATGATTGGGCTAGTTGCTGTGTCGAGCTCGCTGTAGGTATGGAAATGCACGTGTGTGTGCGTCTTTCTGTGTATGTATGCGTAAATATAGTGATACCTTCCTTCAACTCGTTTGTCTGGATGTATGATGTGCTGATCCTATACTTATGTTTGTGGTGATGTATGGATTTGTGGGTGAGACCTAGTATGAATATGGGTGTTATGATATCTGTCTGATGACCAAGTGTCTATTGATACTCCTGGTACCTGGGGCATATGTTACTGTATGTCAGAAAAGGCTTAGGTGTGGGATAGACGTGGTGGTGCTGATGTAAACAGTTTTGTACCTAGGACCCATGATACTGGATGGCAGAGAGGTCTGTAGTGTGAGATAAATGAGGCGATGTTGATGTGA
Source organism: Vandiemenella viatica (assembly GCA_031002005.1). NCBI lineage: Eukaryota > Metazoa > Arthropoda > Insecta > Orthoptera > Morabidae > Vandiemenella > Vandiemenella viatica. The sequence continues at coordinate 201,557,846 of JARYHS010013630.1, read as the reverse complement.
AGAGTTTGGTACCTTGAAAACGTGTTGCTGATGATTTTGTGGTCAGTCATGAACCATTGGGGTTCTGCACCACTTTTCCGTTGCCATAATTGGGCTGGTTGTTGTGTCGAGCTCACTGTAGGCATAGAAATGTGCGTGTGTGTGCGTCTATCTCTGTGTTTGTATGTGTAAATATGGTTATATATTACTTAAACTCGTCTGTCTGGATGTATGATTTGCTGTTCCTCCACTTAAGTTTCTTTGTGCTTGTGTGTGGAGACGTATGGATTTTTGGGTGAGGTCTGGTATGAATATGAGGGTTCTGGTATCTGCTGATAGTCAAGAGTCTATTGCAACTCATGGTACCTGGTGGCACTGTTAATGAATGGGATGAAAGGGTTGCGGTGTGGGGGGAGACGTGGTGGTGATCTATGTGTTGATGGTACATGTAATCAATTGGGTGTGATCAGTGGCGGCCTTAGGGCGGTGCGAGCGGTGCGACCGCACCGGGCGCCGTCATATGGGGGGCGCCGAAAATGCAGCGAGAGATCGTCTGCGCAAAAAATAAAAATTCTACAATAACCTAGCTTGCTGTTCATATATTATTTTAACACACATCATTCAGAAGAGTTTATAAAAGTAAGAGCTTCACCTTAATGCATAGTCGTATGTCATCATAAAATAAAGTCGAGTTGCTACTGGAGTCAGTTCGAGTTACTCGAATCATGAAAATCACAACTCGTTCCAAAGTTAGCACTCTCCCGTGCCACATCGCTCCTCCCGCACCTGTTTCCTGCCTTTTCATCTGTAGTCTTGAAGTTAATGCATACGGGTACCTGTACATGGGACGAGATTCAACCTATTTTTCTCTTTTTACCATATTAAAGTATGGCGCACAATGCTTAAAAAAACCAAAGCGACACTGGGAAGGCTTCAAAATCGCTGGCATTTTTTTTTTACAAGTCAGCTGACTCGTCGTCACTAGAACTAGTTCAGCACGAGACGGAAAAAAACTTTTCATGGAAGTTATTCAAACGAGACTCATGATAAAGAGCAGTATGTGCGAGAAGATTTATCTATGGCTGGAAAGTCGTCTGCTGTTCAACATATAAGAAATGGGTATACAAGCTATACCACTACCGTCTACTCTTCGAAGTAAAAATTAGGACTATATTTCAAAATTGTCGCTCGTTACCTCTGCTGGCACAGATGAAATAATTATTTGAGCAACGAATAAATCCAAGGAAAAAAACATGGACTTCATTTTTCAAATACGTATTTTCAAAGAGTAACACCAAATGAAGAAAGTTATAAAATCAAATAGCTTGTTTATTCTAAATCTGCAGATAAAATATATTATTTATTCAGCTGAAGGTCTCATTTTTATTTTGGGAAAAGAAGGATTTGATGACTGGATTTACTTATCAGATCGTCTCAAAACTCACGAAACTTGATCAGATCACAATCACTCCATGCTCAGTTGGATAGAAGCGTTGATTCCGTTAAATAACTTCAATCTACAAGACAAGCATTTGTAAATACAGACTGCAAACGAAAAATCACAGTGGGTTGCTATCCTCTAATCAATGATGTCTTGTTTAAAGGAAGCTTTGGCTCTGAAATACTAAATACTTCTAATGATGGTAACTTCCTAGGTATATTACAACTACTAGGAAAATATGATCCTGTGATGATGGAGCATCTCCACCGTATTGCTAATAACGAGACTAATCTACACTCCTGGAAATTGAAATAAGAACACCGTGAATTCATTGTCCCAGGAATGGAAAACTTTATATACACATTCCTGGGGTCAGATACAACACATGCTCACACAGACAGAACCATAGGCACATAGACACAGGCAACAGAGCATGCACAATGTCGGCACTAGTACCGTCTATATCCTCCTTTCGCAGCAATGCAGGCTGCAATTCTCCCATGGAGACGATCGTAGAGGTGCTGGATGTAGTCCTGTGGGACGGCATGCCAAGCCATTTCCACCTGGCGCCTCAGCTGGACCAGCGTTCGTGCTGGACGTGCAGACCGCGTGAGACGACGTTTCATCCAGTCCCAAACATGCTCAATGGGGGACAGATCCGCAGATCTCGCTGGCCAGGGTAGTTGACTTACACCTTCTAGAGCACGTTGGGTGGCACGGGATACATGTGGACGTGCATTGTCCTGTTGGAACAGCATGTTCCCTTGCCGGTCTAGGAATGGTAGAACGATGGGTTCGATGACGGTTTGAATGTACCGTGCACTGTTCAGTGTCCCCTCGACGATCACCAGAGGTGTACGGCCAGTGTAGGAGATCGCTCCCCACACCATGATGCCGGGTGTTGGCCCTGTGTGCCTCTGTCGTATGCAGTCCTGATTGTGGCGCTCACCTGCACGGCGCCAAACACGCATACGACCATCATTGGCACCAAGGCAGAAGCCACTCTCATCACTGAAGACGACACGTCTCCATTCGTCCCTCCATACACGCCTGTCGCGACACCACTGGAGGCGGGCTGCACGATGTTGGGGCATGAGCGGAAGACGACCTAACGGTGCGCGGGACCGTAGCCCAGCTTCATGGAGACGGTTGCGAATGGTCCTCTCTGATACCCCAGGAGCAACAGTGTCCCTAATTTGCCGGAAAGTGGCGGTGCGGTCCCCTACGGCACTGCGTAGGATGCGACGGTCTTGGCGTGCGTCCGTGCTTCGCTGCTGTCCGGACCCAGGTCGACAGGCACGTGCACCTTCCGCCGACCACTGGCGACAACATCGATGTACTGTGGAGACCTCTCGCCCTATATGTTGAGCAATTCGGCGGTATGTCCACCCGGCCTCCCGCATGCCCACTATACGCTCTAGCTCAAAGTCAGTCAACTGCACACACGGTTCACGTACACGCTGTCGCGGCATGCTACCAGTGTTAAAGACTGAGATGGAGCTCCGTATGCCACGGAAAACTGCCGCTGCGCAGCTAGCGCCCTTCGACGGCCAACACTGCTGTTCCTGGTGTGTCCGCTGTGCCGTGCGTTTGATCATTGCTTGTACAGCCCTCTCGTAGTGTCCGGAGCAAGTATGGTGGGTCTTACACACCGGCGTCAATGTGTTCTTATTTCAATTTCCAGGAGTGTATTATTATATTGGCAAATGTATTCAAAACGAATGAAGTTCGTAATTAAATTTTGACTATAGTTGGGTCATCTAAATATTTTTCCATCATATAGAATTTAACTCCTGATGTAAGTCACGCCGAACAATTTTCTTTGACATTGCTGCTTTTGACACTAATGAAGACGAAGTCTAAGTACGTGAGTATTTCGCTGTGCTTACAATCCGGGATGGGCTCTTTGGGACCTGGAAGCTGGACTCGCTGCCCTGTTTATTATTGATACTTTGCATAAGTTAAATTTGGATATGTACGTTTGTTGAGGCCAAAGATATTACAGTGGATTCAATTTGGCAGGAGGAAATAAATGTGTCCAAGGCAAAATTCTGAACCAGTATCTTCTAGCATTTTTTAATCCATGTAACTGTCATTAATTTGGTAATAGCAAGTATCGCCAAAACATCAGTTAAATCAGTTTCCTTGTCGGGACATCTTTGAAGAATATTTGTTTTATTATCTCGATCAAAAATGCGACGGGGAGTGGAATTCAAGCACTTAGAAGGACTGTCGCCAAAAAATTATCGAACCTCGTTTTGGGAATAGAGTTTGTAGCATCGCTACAGTTCGCAGTTCGTTATCACTACTCTTTTGTTCGTGACGCCCTTCTGAAACGAATTATTCAGTTGCAGCAATAGATGACTTGTCACTTATACAGATCATGGAGCAATTTGAGTTCATAATTACAGTGGTGACTTGGTATAATACATTGTTTCAGATAAACATTGTAAGCAAAGGCTATGCATGTAGAAATTGGATTTATGAAACTTTTCACAGTTGTTGAAGACCAGACAGCTAGAAAAGTTGATTTTCGGACTGGAACATTTCCTATTATTAACCCAGTCAGATGCCGAAGAAAGTAAAGACTTTTTTAGTATGAGCTGTAAATGACATAGCAACAGATCCAAAAGAATTGTTTACAATAGCGCATGATCGATACAATTGAGAATGCGTTGGTCGCTCTATTAGCACAACGTTCAAATGGCATAGCCAGGATTAGCTACAGAGTGGGCCAAAAACAATGAAAAATACTGGTTGAAAATGATTTTACCTGGGGAAAAAATACATTAATTTAACCTGTATAAGCATCAGTCTACGAAGGTTCTGAAAAAATGTTGGTAAAGTTTAGTTTTCGGTATTAAAAGTAGGAACGTTTATTTCCATATATTTTCTATTTTTATTTGTTTAACAAGATATTAAAAACTGTGAATTTTACGTATAAGTGAAATGAGCATTGTGTTCGCCATAGTAGCTTAAATAAACATCTTCAAACATATAGTATTCCTTTTTACTGTTGTTTCTCTTTCATACCGCTGCTATCATTTACTAATCTTTCCAAGGTTTCAGTTATTATTATTATTATATAAAGACTATCTTTTGCTAGAGTGGAATTCCTATTCATATACATATTCGTATCCAAATCCCACAGGAACTGCTATTTGGGATAAAAGTAGATGGCCAATGCATTATTTCAAATTTATCCTAAGCAGTTCAGTCCTTTCGACGTGAAACAGTAAAAACATCCAAGTAAACAAACTTTTACATTTATGATATTAATAGGATGTAAAACCTGTATGTTATCTTAAGTTTGTCTATATGGACACCTTAATCACCAATAAGCTATAGCACATTTGGGGCGCCACAATGAGATCTCGCACCACCTGAAAAACGTGTAGGGCCGCCTCTGGGTGTGATGAACGCTATTTATGGGATAAACACTGACATCTTTGGCACACCCTCTCTCTCGTCAGGCTGAAGATATGTGAGGATTCTGTTTTTCTGTCAGTCATGAGGCAAGAGAGTACAGCACCACTTTTTCGTTTCCATGATTGGTGCAGGCACGTAGTTGTGCTGAACTCACTGTAGTCATGGACACGTGTATCTGCGTCTCTCTTTGTGCATGTGAGCGTAAGTTTGGTGATACCTGACTTTAACTCGTCTGTCTGATGATTTTTGTAACGAGAGTTCTGTCCAGTTAATCAATGGTAACGACAATTTTGTCCTACTTCATCATTTCCATGATGCTTGCTGTTGTTTATGACGAACTCGCTGTATGCATGTGCGTGTGTGTGTGTACGTCTCTCTCTATGGGTATGTATGCGTAAATATGGCCAGGACTTCCTTTAACTCGTTTGTCTGAATGTATGATGTGCAGTTCATTTCCTCCACTAATGTGTGTGTGTCTTCTTCCTCTGTGTGAGTTCTATCTTGGTGCTGGTTGTTGTGTCGATCTCGTTGTAAGCATGAAAATGTGGGAGTGTGCGTGATTCATCTGTGGATTTGAGTATATAATATATGGTTATAGAATTATACTCACCATCAATGTGTGCTTCTAACCATTGTTTCAGGGCTTAGGCACTCTCCCATTCCATTGCGCTGTTTACAGTTTACTGCTGTTTGTGTTGGCATACGAAATGTGTCTCTCACGTTTTTCAATGTATGCACTTCGGGGTAAAAATCATTTAATGGAGAGGGTGCTGATGGGGTGTGCCAGAGAAGCGAAGTACTTGGGTACAAACCCACAGTCAGACCATTCCTTGCCTATAGTGGTGTAGTACGTAGTCCACATTTTTTTTTTTTTTTTTTTTTTTGTACATCAAATGCCGGGTGCAAAGGAGGGTAGCTAGATTTATTAGTATAATTTTGAGTGGAGTATGGAGCCTAAGTTGACCATGACCACAATATGGTATTAGACTTTAGGTGATGAGGCCTGAGTGGCTAAAATATCCAAACACGCAGTTTCATATACGAATGACCTAATAATTTATGACAGTTCAAGTATGGGCACTATCTTCTGAGTAATAGAACTAGTGTCTGCACCTTTGGTGACGTTTTGGATACTTGTCAATGTGTGGAGATCTTCTATGAAAAATGTGGGTTATGATGTGTGTTTGATGACCATGAAACTATCAGTTAGCTAAGAGCATTATGGTAACTTTATCGTGTGTGCTGTGTTTTTTCCATACTTTTGTCTGTGAATGAATTTTTAAAATTATGTGTTTGTCGCGGCTATCTTAACTTCCCAGTCTACCATGCATTATTACTGGCACATAGCTGTCGTTACACATGACAAATTTCAACGACCATCCAAAATTCTAGTATTTCCAGCATATCAGGCTTTTTTCAGGATTTTGTGTCTCGTCGATGCCATCGTCATTAGAGGTGAGAAAGGATGTATGTCAAGGAACGGTGAGGAATTCGGCCATGGACTTTTGAAGGTCTCTTTCCCTGCATTCGTCTGGGGTTATTTCAAGAATCCAGGCACTCAACCATTTCACTGTTCTGTTTACAGTTTGCTGCCGTTTGTTTTGGGGTATGATCTGTTTTTCTCACGTTGTTCACTAATTTTAAAAGTTAATTTATGGTAATTTAACAATTAATGAATTAAAATAATTCAATATATCAATAACACATGACAAAATGCTAGGAAGAAATCTAATAACGAACGTTAAGAGCAAGCAAGCGGATTTCCTAATGATACTCTTGATAGCGGTTAATGGTGCGTTGAAAATAAGCTGGCGTGTGACACTTGTTGACTAGCGGTCTGTGACGTTCGCCCGCGGAGGTGTTGTGTCAGAAATACTCAGACTGAGTGTCCTGCTGTCGCGTCATAGGTTAGCGGTACACCCAGAAATAACTATATGCCCGCGGGGATGTGCCGGAATTGAGGTCAGCTGGGGTCTCGCCGCGGTCCGGATCCTGGCACTCACTCCCCCACCTTCCCTATGACGTCACGGGCAATTCCAAAAAATTCCTAGCCTCCCCATTGTCTTACTACTAAGGCAATTTTACGTACGACGAAAGATTGCAGAAAGCAAGACATCTTTGTTAAGAATTAAGCCACAGCTAATCTTGTAGATAAACTTCAAGTTTTGGTTTTAAATGCAAAGGGGCTCACATAAGTAAATAATTGATTTTTCCTCGCTATGTGGTAAGATGATTGGATTTGTTTAAACATCTGTTGACTGTAATAACAATGTCAATCAACTGCCTCTTGTCATTTGGAAAACACATACGCAAAACGACTTCCAAAATAATTGCGGACAGATAAGTGCATTTTTATACTTATTGAGAGAATTATGCTGCCTGTGCAGAGGTAAGTTGGAGTTCACTGAATAACAAAAGATGAAAAAACAATCACTTCTGAAGAGCGGATGATAAATTTTATACTTTGTGGAAGTTATAGCTACTCACAATGTGATTTGGCGTTGAGTATGAGCACTTTACAGGTATGAAAGGATTTAAGGAGTATATGCATTCGCTAACGACGTAAGGGGAATCAGTTTATGAATATATATCACTTAGAGCCCGTTTCCGTTAACAATTAAGAGATGTAAACCAAAGAAAAGATTTGTCGAGATACTTGAATGTAGCAACTGTAAATCTTCCATCGATTTTTGCAGCTGTTTTGCATCTATTTTCTTTTATTTTTTCCATTAACAACAGGATAAAAGCTAAAATGATGAGGGGCTTTCATAGCTTTCATCGGTTTCCATTTTTATCAGTGTAAATAGTGTCGTTCCAGACTATTTAGAGAAACAATGTCTAGTATCTATTATAGGTTTTTCTTTTCAGCCCGTAGGTGCCTCCCCGACAACTAGAAGAGAGCAAAAAATTTTAATCGCAAAGGACAGTAATGGTAGTGGTTGAACAAAACGTAATTCGCATGGTTATTAACATACACCTCTTGTCATTTGCAAAGAAACTCTAATTGAATTCCCCGTGTTAGCCCCTGGAACCAGTCGTTAATAGATGTGATGGAAGCATCTTGTTTGAGCGGTCGGGTCAAAATAGCGTACTCAATAATAAATTTAACGTGAAAAATGTGACGATGATTGCATTTAAAGTACCCAAAAGTGATAAAGAATCAAAATACCTTCACTACTGTCTTGATAACCGTTGGCTATCATGTAGCTATCACATAGCTTCTGACAGGTCTTCTCAATGGGGAAGAGCATGGCTTGGTCTCTTTCAATATAAAAAAAATTGCGTTACTTACGCAGTATGATTACAAGCGTAGAATTATTTGAATATCAGTACATCCCAGATTCTTTTAATAACAGATTGTCACTTATGCAATGCACTCCAGATGACTCAAATGTAGCTGGACAAGTTCTTAATTATTTTAGAAAAATCCTGTAAAAATATATGCTATTTCAGATAAAGCATGTGAAAATAAAATGAATAGTTATATCGTGATTTAAGTCGTGAATCGACAGTAATTGCAACTACGAAGCCTTCATCTCAAACTGTCTGATGCAAGATAGAAGCTTGAACAGTTCCCCCTCTCTATCGGCAAGTGTTTGGTTTTCCCATTGCGATAGGAAGCTGTTTCCTAAACTTGCTTCTTTCAAAATGATTAGATCTTCCTTTCAGTAAACGGCAAGTTTCGTCTTGCCTTTTGCATGTACATTTTACAATCACTGTAGATTTGTAAGCAGATACTTTGAATCTCCTTATAATGTTTTCTAAACGATTGTGGAATTTGAAACTCTTCCTTTTTGTTACACTGCGTTGGTCATCAACGAGAACTCGATCGATTTGTTGTTTCGATACGCGCTGGCCTTTAGGCGCAATAACGCTGTCGTTTCAAACCGTTTATACATTGTTTGGTAGGTGGTACAGTAGACGTCGGATTATCCGAGGTAAACGGGACCGAGACCACCTCGGATAACAAAAAACTCGGATAACCGGACGTCAAGGAAAGAGGTTACAATGAATCAAAAACGTATTAAAACTGAAATAAAACAATTTATTTATAGTGTAAAACTAATTTGTGAAGGAATAAAGTTGTTTTTTGTACATTAATTACGATCACTTCCCAAAAAAATCTTTAATTGTCTTCTGTGTCATAATTTTGTTTCTCTTCTTAGCGGAACTATAGCGCCAACGCTATAGCATCATTATGTCGGCTGCTGTGCTTTCCCTAACATATTTCATCATTTGCCTCGGTTAACCCGGAGGCTCGGATAATCGGAACTCGGATAACCGGACTTTTACTGTACTTTTACGAATACAATTCACGTTGGTAATTTCAATAATACATTATCAGCTCTTGGCAGATTTCTAAGCTATTATGTTAGCGCAATACTTGGTTACAATATTACCAAATACACCAACTCTTCTTTTAAAAGATCTGCTTTTCCTGAATGTAACTAGATCTAAAGGTACCGAGCGTGTGGGTGAGCAATAACACTTTGTCCTCGCATTCGGGAAAGCACGGTTTCGAATCCCTTTCCGGACATCCAAATTTGGGCTTCCACCGATTCCCCAAATCATTGTCGACGCGCCCTAAAACTTAAACCTTAAACCCCAAATCATTCCAATCCTGGATTGTTCCTTAAAAAGTCCATGGCAGATTTTTTTCCCCGTTCCTTATATAACAGTCCTCAGACGCAGCCCTTTATGAAATTTTGTTTTAAGAATTATGTACAGTTGATTAATTTGAATTTTTATATTTTTCGTGTATTTAATTGTGAATTTGTGTATATTCGTCATGTAAATAAACATTATTTTATGAAAAGAAACTGTGTATATGTCAATGATATGTAAAACAATTAAGTACAGTATAATGTATGAAACATTAATTAAGAGTGTAAAATTGTAAGAAGCTTTGATGTGAGTCACTAGGATAATTCTCAACTGTATTGATTTTATGTGCAAATGCATATGTGAACAGTATTAACTTTCATTTTAACGTGTTTTCTAATGACTGTGAGTGATTTTGTACAATTTGTAATTATTTTTGTATGGATTTAATTGTTAACTTATTGTTAACGCTCGAAAAACGTCTCTCGACACTCTTTGTGATGTTCTGGATGCTTCAAATGCGATTATTTAAACGCTCTGAGATGGTTAGCAGAGTCACTTGCCTGAAGGATTTTTTTTTTTTTTTTTTTTTTTGGTCGTCAAGCAGTATTACACCGCTTAAATATTTGTGCGTTTGTACTTTAGTATCTTTGGACGAGCCTATTGCCTTACCCGCGTGTAATGTTATTATGGAGCTCACAGAGAAATAAATATGAAGTGAAAAGTAATCCGTCGGTGTCGTTATTTCGTAGAACTACGTAATCCATTAAAAAGCACTACTAATTTTCAACATATGGTGGAAGATAAAGCCACCTGGCGACCAACGGCAGCAATCTGTGAGTTGGAGGACGAAGCAATTAAAGGTAATCATCATTAACAGATGATATGACCAATTTGTTGATTACCAAACGGCGTATCTCTTTCAGATTCTAATGACCACGACGTCGACGATGCGTAAGTACAGGACCAAAAAAATTAGATAAACTGGGACTTGTGAGATGAGAACTGTTGCTGACGATATCTCGATGAGAGGCAAAACGCGCACGGCAATAATTCATTGAAATTCAATCCAACTCGTTATTTTGTTTAATTTGTTCATATGCACCACTTAGCACCACTACTAAACTACTGTACTAGCTTTCTGGAGGATCCGGCTTGAAACACCGAGATTAGGTTTTCTATTACTTCAATTTTAATTTAATTTCATCGCGATGGAGCACATGCTGCGGTGCCTACTTTTATCTTAAATTGTTTCAGATACTTTTGTTCTTCATTTCCCTCGTTAATTTATTCCATTACTTGATTTCATTACCTCGAACTAAAATTTTGGCATTCCCTTAAGCCTGAAATGAACTTCGCGCTTATAGTTATGGTCATCTTTTCACTTCCACGTGCTACTCCCAATGTTCATTTGAGTAAATCATCGTCATTGGTTTCATCGCCATTAGTTGTCTTACACAATTCCAGAATTCGTTTACACCCATCTCTTATCTTTCAGTGACTGCCAAACCAGCTCTTTTATCATATCAGTTACTGATTGTGTTCTGCGGTAGTTTCCATAAATGTTAAGATTCTGTGTTTACCTGGAACTTCCTCGATTTTCTTCACACAACAATTCACTTAGCCCTAATTTCCCAAATGTATCAGAACCTATCAGCTCTTTAGTTCAAGGAGAAATCAAAAAGTTTGTATACGATTAAAAAATTAAGTTATTGTTCCATATACAACAAGATATTGTGAATTTTCGATATGTTTGCAATAACGAAAAATTGTTCCAATGCGTAAAAAGAATTGCAGTATGAGATAGTGACTAAAAATGAAGAAATAAAATGATAGGGAACGTATATTGCTGCGTTAACTGGAAGAACGAATTGCTCAGGTGATGAAACAGTAGCGACGTTGAACAAAATGTATTTGCCTTATAGCTCTCAACAGATTTACTCAATGGTCATCTTCCTTGGCTCTAGTCTCAGGTGACGCATGAATGTCATGCTATACCTGTAAGCATTGCTTTAAACAACTCGTGTTGCTATTCTATCAGCAATAGCTGTTGTCTTGCGTTAGCCGTGGTAGCGTTATTAATTTAATCCCCGCAGATTATATTTGTCTGTTTACTTTACTCAGAGCTACGGTATTTTATGGATATAATTGGTTTCTGCACAGAGTGCAGCGGTGAGGTATGGTTCTGTGTCGTTAACATCCTACCGTCTTTTGCCACCGGACTAGCGCTCAATAAGTTGCATCTCTTACTGAAGAAAAAAAGGATTGAAAAATAATTGCCTTTAGGAACGATTTCAGTGTTAAATCTAAACAGTGATATACAACGTGTGAGAGTTATAAAATGCGATTAAATTTCACAAATTAAGTTTTCCTCTACTCAAAGCATCACTGACAACGAAAGAAATATTTCGGTGCAAGAAAATATGATCCTGTTGGTGGTTTACAATCAGAACTTATGTCGTTTACAGATAACTTAATTTTGTATAAAAGATTTAAAAAGAGAGGACTGTGAACAGATACAGACGGATATGGACATGACGTCAACTGGAGTAGACCAACTTCGAATCGAGAAAATACCAAAAATGGAAGACTTATCACGTACACTAATAGAAAAATAAAGGTTGTTTACGTTTACATGGAGGAAGGATAATTGTTTGTTGGCACATCATTTTGTAACAGATTCATTTGTGCACTACACATTGCGAAGGGGTTAGATTTGGGTTTTCCATGGTTTCTCCAAATCACTCCAGGCTAATGCCGGAATGCTTCCTTTATAAGGCCATGACCGAATTCCTTCCAGTTCCTTGTCTCCAGTCTTATCCCACCTCTGACGACGTCGACGAGGCGTAAATACAGAAGAAAAAAAAATAGGTACAATTATAAAAAGGCACAGATTTCGAATTTGAAGAGATATTTCAGAGAACGTTTCAACAAATGGAAGGAAGGCACAAGTACAGTAGAATCAAGGTGGGAAGAGTTCAAGGAGATAATAAGAAAGGGGAAGAAGAGTGGATGTAGGAGAGAAGTAAAGGAACTGGGTTACAAAACTTTGGTCAGACCATTGCTTGAATATGGTAGTGTAGTATGGGACCCACATGTTGAGTATCAAATACAGGAGTTGGAGAGAGTGCAAAAAAGGGCTGCTCGATTTGTTTCTGGAAATTACCGCAGAATGCAATCAGTAACAGATATGATAAAGAACTGCAATGGGATTCATTGGAAGACAGGAGGAGGGTGAAGAGGGTATTGGGAGTGTAGAAGGCGTATATTGGTGATGAGGCATGGTATGATATTGGTGTAAGAATGAAAAGTAATGCATGGAAAGGAAAGATTACCATGACCACAAGCTGCCATTCTATTTCAGCGATAAGGGTGTAGGAAGATTCTATCTTTTAGGTAAGGGTGTCAGGGATTGTAATAAGTTACCTAGGGAAATGATGATGTATATTATTTCTATAAGGTGTTATTTGTCACAAGCCATTATCCTTCCATACAGAATCGAAATTGATAAATGAAGTATCATTTTAAAGCTTAAGATACCAGCTTTTGTTACATCGTATTTTAAGAAACTAAATTTTTCCAAATTCGATCCATAAAGGGCACAAATGTTAATATTTCTAAAAAAAAAAAAAAAAATTGTTTCTAGAGTAATTTATCTCCCTGGATACCTAACTGAAATCGTTAAATGAAGTAGGATTATGAAGAGTAATTTCTCCGCTTTGGTGACATCATATAAAAGAAATAATTTTTTTGTAACTCAACCCTTAAAGGGAAACAAATATCTATGATTATACAACGCATTTTTGTGTCATGAGCCATTTATCTACATTAACCGAAATATATAAATGAGGTATCATTCTAAGCATTAAGGTCTCCGCTGTGGTCACATCAAATTTTAAGAATGGAATTTTTCTGAATTTAACCCTTAAAGGTAAAAAATATCAGTATTTCTAAAATGCGTTTTGTGTGTCTCGAGTCATTTATCTCCCTTGATACTTAAACAAAATTGATAAATGATGTATCGTTTTAAAGACTAAGGTCTTAGGTTTCGTCACACCATATTTTAAGAAAGTAATTTTTCGAAATTCGATCCTTAAAGGGCAAAAATATTAATACTTCTATAAAGCTTTTTTCTGTCACGAGCCATTTATGTCCCTTGATTCCTAACGGAAATCGATAAATGAGGAATCGTTTTAAAGATTAAATAATTCACTTTGGTCACATCATATTTTAAGAAAGAACTTTCTTCAAATTTGACGCATAAGGGGCAAAAATTTAATCATTTATAAAACGTGTTATTTTTACCTCGCTTGATGCCTAACCAAAATCAATAAAACAGGTATCATTTTAAAGACCAAGGTGTCCGCTTTGGTCACACCATATTTTACAAAATAATTTTTTTTAAAAATTTCGAGCCATTTATCTTCTTCGATACCCAACCGAAACCGATAAATGCCATATCGAATAAAGGTTAAGGTCTCCAATTAAGTAAATAATAATTTAAGAAAGAATTTTTCGGAATTTGATGATTAAAGAGGTGACGCGTTTGAGAGAATTCAGAACCAAGTCCCTAGATTGCAACAGCAGATGCTACAGAGATGTCAGTAAACTGTTTTTTTATACAATTAGTTTTTCGGATAATTTTTTCCTGATACGCAAACATTTCTGTTGTGCTGTAAACATTTTATTCGTAATTTTCTCACAGGTTATGATAACAGCAACACATACCACAGAGATGTTGATACGCTGTGTGCATTTTGTTCAGGTTGGTTGTATTCTGTTAAGGCCAGTGACAGTAGGACATACATAGTGTGTTTTGAATTTTCCTAACTGTTTCGTAAAATGTTGTAAGTGTTTTGACACGTACGTATTACACTAAACAAATAAATATTTACTACAACAGAGGCGGTTCTACTTTTCATTATATTACAAACATCCAACCTCACTATTCATCGTATTTTATTCGCAAAATTTTCGTTCGGGTCGTCTAGTTTACCAAAAACGTTGAAAGAATTTAAAGTTAAAATTTGTCGAGAACAAATGTAGGTGCGTACGGGAAAGGGGGAAGGTGGGTGTGTAGGGAAATTGCCACCGGAGCGCGCGTTCCATTGCAGTTTAATTAATTAATATAAAAAAATTACGTAACAGAAAAAAATTAGAATTTATTTTATACACGAGTGGTGTGATCGCATGTGGATGACCCTAATAAAAAAAGCTTTATTTCAAACTATTGAAACAATACGAACTGTCACTGCCTTGAAAAATCCGGGTGATATCTGAGATAATTGAGTCTAGTTTCGAATAATGCGCTGTCGCGAGAGTTCAAATGCTCCGGCCGCTTGAAATCCAACGCGATGACTTCAAGTCACACGGATGCGCGGCACTGTCAGTAGATAGGATATCTAAATTACATACGGAGATGATTAAATGACGAAATAAACATCCACATGCTGTTGTGTTTTCTGTACCTTCAATTGTGACACATAATATGAACGATAAGCTACGTGACATGACATGACAACAAATTGCTGGGGAAGACATAGGTCCCCAGAGTGCGAGGAAGTTTTTGCGTGATAACGCATCACCTTCCATTTTAATTTTGGCTGGCCTTACTTGTTTGCCATTGTTGGAATTGTCGGTTCCGATAAAAAAGCTACGTGGATTAGGTCTGAAATAACCCCCCTCCCTTTCCGACCCACCCCACGTATTCCAGCGCAGCTTTCTACCCCCCACATAGTTTATGGACGCCCCCTTACAGCCTACTGACAAGCGCTTGCGCCTCTATCGTAGCCGCCTATAGTTTACGTGATAGAATCCCAATCACGGTAACTTTCTGGTGTACTTCAATTATAACAAAGCAAGCTTTGCCATTGGCGAAGGACCGGTTAACGGCTTTTTGAAGGCGCGCGGCGTTGTGGTGGGCGGTTTCTCCGTCCGCAGACTGGTTTTCTCCCGCGGCTGAGTCAGTGTCGCGGCGGCGGTGGAGCTGGCAGCACGGGCACAGGAGACCTGCCGGTAAGTCATTCCGCACATGATCACTCTCGCTGTTGCTGCAGCAGCAAGATGCTCATTGCCGGACGGATGGTAACAGGCGTTACGGGTTTGATAACTGAGTGTAGCTGGAATACTGTCACGTAGAAACAAAGCACGTTGATTTCAAAGAATATTATTACTCAAATTTAAAATGACATTTAATTGATTGTAGCTTGTCACTATCAGCATAAAGCCGGATAGAAACAAAACAAAACCAACGAATACGTGCCAGCATTAGTTCATCTCTGTTGTTATGTTTTTTTTCTGCTCTTTTTTTTAACGAAAGTGCAAGAATGTAAAATGCCATTCTCTTAGCTGAGAATTTCTGTGTGTATTCGTAGACGTTGCAATACTGCCACCTCCAATGCAACAATTGAACATCTTCGAGGTAAACTTCGTTTGTTGTAGTTCAAATCGACAGCCCTTGGACGTTATCGACATTAACAAAACATCTGTGCTGCACTGCTGATCGTTTGGCATTGTAATTAAAACTAACTCAGCATGTTAGCCACATGTTCACGTTCAGACTAGCCTACCTACAGCAATGTCGGATGACTTCATAGCCTTCGACATACCTTCATTTTGTGTTGTGTTTTCAGGGCACGTACAAGTCGAGGACATAGCGTAATACCTACCACATACACAGCTCAAATCTCAACCGATAATAAATATGAAACAATAATTGATCGTGCGAAACATACTGAAATATATGCGACAAAAATATTTTCTTAGTGTGGTGAAATCACAGCATTTTCTTGCCACATCTGTTAACAGGCTTTCCAGTTAAGCCAGTAAAGTCTTATACCACTTCATCACATTGTTGTAAAACAGCAGTGTTGGTTCTGTTTCAGTGCGAATCTTACTTTCCTTTGTGGCAACATAGCGGTTACTACTTTCTAGACGGAGTTCAAAACAAATGATAAATAGAGGTTAATCATCCACTATAAGGATCTTCAGTCACTATGATACTTCAGTCAACTCAATATCGCCGACAATTTCCTATTTAGTATATTAGATTCACGGCAAAGTTAACCCCCCCCCCCCCTCTCCCACCCCACCGTCCTCTGGGCAAGTCATTTTAATCCAGCAATGAACTTAAACGTTGTATAAAATGTTGACAATGTATTTGCGAATGATTCTGGTTTGTGTTTTATGGTGATCGATTGAAAATGATAAATGTAAGCATGTATGTAACCAACAGTATACAAATGAACCAATATAGAACTAATGCTCACGATAGAGCATTGTTTCGTTGATTTACCAGTTTCAGTATGATTCAAACACATAAAGTATCGAATGTACTTTTCACTGATGAATTTTCATGTTTACGTGAATGGGTATACAACCTTTGTTAGTGCAGGAGAGAATCCAACAGTGTAACCAGTCTCTACGTCGATTATTGAGTGCTTGGACGTGACAGCAGGTATCTGAACGTTTGCCATTATGCTTGTTACGTCGGTCTGATTGGTGAGTTGTATCTGTGTCAGTGGCATTTTTCAGGTGCACTGGCCATTTAGGTGTGTTCGGTTTAGCTGCAGCTGTTTGAGCGCCGCGCTGCCGAGGCGCCCCCCCCGTCTGGCCACGTGCGTTCCGTGCCGCAGACCGTTACTACCTGGCAGTGACGTCACGACAGTGTCGTCTCGTGTTCCCATCTCACTTGATTTCAAAGAATTTGGAGTCATCATAAACGAAGGTGCTTTACGTGAAGGTAGACGCATCCTTTCATTTTATTATATCAAGGTATCCATCCTACTATTGGCGACTGCGAAATAAATTAATATTTCGGTTACTTTTATGTTTCGTGATACTAACGTTATTTTTTTTTTAAGGGAATTATATAATGCAGAATTTATAATCCGGACTGATTATTAACCAGACCTTCACGGCCGATAAGTGTCGACTCATTGGAATACAGTTTCTGGTTTTTATTTTTAAATTTACTGTTTAGAGGAAACTTGTACTCGCGTTAATCTCTAGGTACTTCAGACAGTAAATAGTAAATTCCTTATAAATTCTTACTAGAAAGAGGCCGGCCATACGTTACGTCACATAAACTCCATGTTTGTCACATTCTTACCAAGCTCCCCCCCCCCCCTTCTTTTTCCTCATGTTGTGATATCTCTAATTTTGCGATTTTAAATTCATTCAAGTTCATTTTACCTTGTCATTAATTAGTACTTTTAGATTATTACAGTAGTGCCATCCGCGCAGTTTCACTATCTATAAACATTTCTTCTTTATTGATTCACACAAGTTCCATATGTCCTAGCGATGAAAATAATGTCTGAGAATGTAATATTCCAAATACAATTATTTTTGGAGCAGCTTAATTCTGATCTTCTGAACACGTTTTCACTAAAAAAATAATGTATCTATCTTATGGTTCTGTTGTTTTTGACACTTTGTGGACCCCTTTCCTTGTGACGTAATTTGTAGCTTATGCCTTACGAAAGACCGGCTTCGATGATGAAGATCTAGAAACTTCTTAAAAGGCCACAGACTAATCTTTACAGTTTGTTCCCTTTGTTCATATTATGTCCTGCAGAAATATTTGCTCCAAGTTGCGGTCTTATTGCCACATACACACTAATATCGCTCGTTTTTACTATTCTGCAGATTACATGAATCACTCGAACAATTCCAGCGTGCCAATGGCATAACCTTCACGGCGAGTTGCGTTCTCGCCTTGTAGACGCTCCGTGAAGGCGGGTATTGTCCACTGACAAAGAGACTTATCATCACTTTATGAATAGCGCTCGGGGTCGTTGCACAGAGATGCCAAGACGCATCTAAGGAGAAAAAAAAATTATATAATACAACAGCAGCCGAACGTCCCGCGAAAGCTTAGACGACTGAGGAATTCCAACACTCATTGCAATAAGGGCGTTCATCACTTCAGAGTAGAGACAGAACAGTTTAATAGCAGATTCATTGGGAAAAGAATACAATAGCTGTAATTTGCAATGAAATTAATATATGAATGATCTGTCCTAGCATTAATCTGTGTTCATTTTATTGGAATAATTGAAAAATAAAAAAATAGGTTGGCAAATCGCAATTTGAACTCAGGTATGCATGAAAATCAGCTCAGTGATACATGCTGTGTAGCTATAACAAATTCTGGCTTAAAAATTAATAGATAATAACATTCCAGTGTTCATTATACACTGAAGAGCCAAAGAAACTGGTGCACGATGTGGCATGGACTCGACTAATGTCTGAAGTAGTGCTGGGGGGAATTGACACCATGCATCCTGCAGGGCTGTCCATAAATCCGTAAGAGTACGAGAGGGTGGAGATCTCTTCTGAACTGCTCGCTGCAAGACATCCCAGATATGTTCAATAATGTTCATGTCTGGGGTGTTTGGTGGCCAGCGGAGGTGTTTAAACTCAGAAGAGTGTTTCTGAAGCCACTCTGTAGTAATTCTGGACTTGTGGGGTGTCGCATTATCCTGCTGGAATTGCCCAAGTCGGTCGGAATGCACATATCCGAAAGCCCATATCTATGATGTTTCGTTGAATGGTTGATGGCCCAGCATTGAAATGCGCAGCAATTTGCAGAAAGGTTGCACTTCTGTCACGTTGAACGATTCTCTTTAGTCGTCGTTGATCCCGTTCTTGCAGGACCTTTTTCCGCAGTGATGTCGGAGTTTTGATGTTTTACCGGATTCCCAATATTCACGGTGCACTCGTGAAATGATCATACGGGCAAATCCCCACCTCATCACTACCTCGGAAATGCTGTGTCCCATCTCTCGTGCGCTGACTGTAACATCACGTCCAAACTCACTTAAATCGTAATAAGCTGCCATTGTAGCAGCAGTAACCGATCTAACGCCTGCGCCAGACACCTGTTTTCTTATAAAGGCGTTGCCGGCCGCAGCGCCGTACTCTGGATGTTTATATATCTCTGTGTTTGCATACGCATGCCTATACCAGTTTCCTTGGCTCTTCAGTGTAGATATTTACATTCCTGCCAGTGCTAACTCAAGTCAGGCTAGCCCAGTTTGCAGATGAAACTGTTGTAGGACGTGTCGTTGCTACGACGAAACCATTACAAAATTCCAGAAAGCACTGTCAGCGTGGAGCAGAATAAACAAACAAATAAATGCCCACAAATACGCAACAGTGAATTTTACAAGGAAGCCAAAAATCAATTACAATGTGTAGTTCAAGGATCAATATGTGCCATTGGTTAACAATTACCGGTAGCTTTGGGTAACACTGGACATGGAGTTAGTACATAGAGATCACATACTTCTCAGAAGAAGGAGACTACTTCAAACCCTGAGCTCAATTACGTTCTGCAGGAATTTGACTACGGTAACAAAGTTAAGAATTTACTACTCAGTAATACTACCGTACCTACTACATGGTAGCCAGATAGAAAATCCTGCACATGCCAGAGTCCAGAACAACGTCTTACGAAAAATTCTCAACGCCTCAGGATGTACCTCAACCATTCACGTAATTACTAGTACATTTTATGTCAGAAGAAATCAGACTTCCAAAAGAAGCATTACAAATTGACCAAGGACCATCAGAAACCAAACCTTTGACACGTATGTAAAATACCACTAGCTATAACAAAACAACATCTATTGCAGAAGCCACAGTTTTCCCCAAAAAGTATAACTAAACCATGCCCCAGAGCTAAATCAGAATTCTTGGTGTAGTGGCCGTAGTCTGCGGAACCTAAATAGAAGTCTTACCCCGGGACCACACGCTTGGCGCTTGTCGCAATCTCCAAGCCTCTACAAACGCTTGGTTAATTTAGGGGAGCCAAACATCGTCATCCACACGCTTGCTAGTGCGCTTGTATGTTGTGGAGAAGCACGCATGACGGACGTCGAGGTTGTGTCGGCCAAAGCTTTTGCCCTAACCTATTTTTATAAAAAGAAAGTTAAAAAACGAGAGACGACGAAGAAGATCGTGGATGTTAAAAAATCTATAGAAACCGTACCAGGTAATTATTATAATTTCATTCATGCAACTATGAATACTATGTACAGGGCGTTCGCCGGAAAACGCTACCCTCCCAGTCTGTTGCCGTCGGCAACTTGCTCGGTCAGTCGCGCCAGCAGTTTCCGCCACACGGCACCGTGAATCACCGCACTGTTTAACACCTCCGCTGCCCCAACAGTGCAGTACAGTGACCCTTACATTGTTAAGAACGGTTTCTTTGCATTGTAGATAGTTTGTGACTTCAGTCTCTTATTAATCAGTGTTGTGAATAAACGTTTCTTTGCGGTTTGGCTGGTTTGGGGCTTCATACTCTGATTAATCTGTACGGTGTTTGAGTGTGAGTAAAATTATGGTACGTTACAGTTTGCAACAAAGAATATTTCTCTACGATACATATGTGAAGAAGAAGTCGTTTAAAAAGTGTCGCAGTAAATTTCGTCGCGAATTTCCTGGCGCTTTACTGCCAGCTAAATCAACAATTCTGCGTCTGGTTAAAAAAGTAAGAGAAACGGGTTCATTTTTTAACAAAAAGAGACTGTCGGTCAACCGTATTCTCACAGAGGAGAAAATTGACGATATCGCTTTTCGACTAGAACAGTCACCCAAAAAATCATTAAGTCAGTTAGGGCAGCGTGTGTCTCGAAATATGTTCAGAAGATGTGAAATGTGCATTACACAAGAGGGTCAACACTTCCAGCATCTTTTATAAGGTAAGCTAATGAATTACGTCACATTTAAATGCTTAGCACACAAGTTTCTGAAGTTTATGAAGCGTAATTATTATGAAATAGTCCGCGGCCGACGGTCGAACAATGCCGGAAACTAAGCGCTCGCTCGCCGGGAGCAGTTTCTTCCTTGTAGCGCTAACAGTGGGTTGCGTTTCCTGGCGAACGCCCTGTAGTTTCATGTATGTATTTGATTTAATATCAATTATTTTTTGATTGCAGGGAATTTATGAAAGAAAAATTAAATGAGCTGCTTTTTGAGCCTGCCGTGCAATTTGATAACTTCTGTCGGATGAGCTATGCTGATTCTGAATATTCGCTGAATGAAATTTCACCTATGATTTCTAAAGAGAATACAGACTTCAGAGAAGCTATACCAGCTAAATTAATAATTTTATGCCTGAGCCATAGCGAATAGAATCTTATTTTTTCCTTAAATGTTTACGAAATGTGACAGTAAGAAATTCTATATTTTTTTTAAATCTCCATGACAGTTTTATTTAAAACTTCACTAAAACGACACCAAGCATCAGATATTTTTTTCTGGTCTTTATTCTTCGGGTAAAAAATGTAGGGTTCTACTTGGTAGATTCGAGAAATCGTAAAATATCCTCGTTGGACCAGTTATTCATTTTTCTTGCAGCACTTTTATACAACAAAAAGAAACGCACGTTTTGTCCGCCTTCAGGGCACAAACGTGTAGGCGCTTCGCAAGCACTTGCCACAAACGCCTTTGATTTGTACCACAAGTGCCTGCAAGCCTACTCAAGCCAAGCCAAGCGCCCTATCCACATGTTTCAATTTGTGAAGGTTTGACGATGTTTGGCAAGCGTGTGGTCCCGGCATTAGAGGCAGAGGGGAACCCTGGATAGATAACAAATGAAGTGTTGCAAAACCGCCTCAAACCGCAATAACGCGCAACGAATATGCTGTTGAAATAAAGAGGCCGTGAATCTCTGAAAGATGCCACGTCATATTAGTGGAATGCTTTTAGGAGTAATTCAGGATCGCATGCACACCGAGATGATTGTACAAATAAAACGAAGAAATGTATTTCTCACACGCGTCAAATTTGTACGTGTTTTAAAAATTACTCTAAGAAGTTGTGTATGCGTTATGCGCTTGGTATGGGAGCGTTGTCTGGCCGCCCACACCAGAGGCGGGTTGCCCCATCCCCTCCGCCGCGCCGCCGCTGACCTTGCGGGTTCCTTTTTGCTCGGCTGCCAGCCCGGCTCACTGCCTTCTACATTTCCCCTCTCACCGACCTCTTCATTCTTATCCCGCACGGCCGCTCAAAACAAACGTTCTAATTTCACTTCTCGTTTTAGACGTCAATTCCAAGAAAGCTTCTCCTTCTCTAGTTTCTCTCTCACTTCCAAATTAGCCATTGTGTATAAAATCTATATCTATAAAACGATACCCGTGCATATTTCCAGTAAAACTAAAAGATGGCTGAGCGGATTTAGATGGGGTTTATCGTTTTAAAGCGTAGGTCAGACTTGAATTGTTTGGCATGTCATATTTCAACGTTCCATGACTCAGGAGCAGTAAATGAAATACTGAATTTGTCACAAGGTACACCAAAGATGTATCTTGCATACTTCATACTTAGTAAGAGAAAGCTACGTAAATTAATAATATGGAAAAAAAGAGAGCATCTTTGATCCTTGAAGCTACGATCTCAGGCTGCATAGCTAAATCTCTGAGGTTTGAAGTGAAATTATAATCATCTGGATATTGTGGGCCATTTCCTCAATTGCGGAAGGATCAATTTTTTATGAATAATTTTCACGCCAATGCAATATGTTGTTTTTATTTTCCGTACGCATTTCACTTCATTCTCTGAAGCACCTTTTTTTTTTTTGGCAGTACTGCAGACCGCCACACATTCTTCATTATATACGTTCCAGTTTCACCTATATCATTTATTCATTTTACAATTAATTATATTAGTCAGTAATCCAATTCCGACATTTTTGTTATTTATTGTTGAACGATTTTGTCTTTTCCAGGTTTCCTGAAAAAAATCATTGTTCCTATTGCTATACGAATTGCTATACACATGGTACATTACAATAAATTATCATATTCGTTGAAGTGAAATACTTAACGTTGCCGTGCCAGCGTTTAACATACCGGAACAATCTGATTTCTTGGATTTCAAAGAGTTTCTTGTGTTTCTAAAATGTTTTTACGTTTTAGAGGATCGCTGTGCTTCTTGTCTGACCTTTTTAAAAATGGAAAACACAAACGCTGAAACAAGTTCAGAGTGAATTACCCAAGTCTTGTACAATCGACATTCAGTTTATTTGATCAAATTTGGTAGTCGTTTATTACCATCTATTAACCAAAATGTACTGGTGTATATCAAGGCCACAGGATTCATGAATTGCAACGTAGACTTGTTTGGCACTGCAAAAGACTTGCTGAACGAAGTGAAACTGGGTTAACGTTGCTGACGCGGAAAATAAGGGTACCACTAGTATTATTACCGGTTAATGTTATCGACTTGGTGAAACTGATATTACGTTTGATGTACGGGCAAAAGCCCACGCCTCATTCGAGACTTGAATGCTAAAATGAATGCAGCAAGACCACACGTTGTTTTTACAGGGATAACAGCACTCGAAGGTTATCGCGATATGCTAGTTCTCCATATTTATCAATCGCCGAAAATACCAGTACCATTCCTTCCCGCGTCAGCAACATTACGCTTATTCGATAATGGTTGAATGATTAGTTTATATCACAAGATTTATATAGCAATTACTCAGTAATCCGTTTGCTTCTTATCATTATCTTTTTTGTTCCTGAATAATAAATCTGATTTTCCGATCTATCTTGGTGGTTGGAGAGATTTGGTGGCATAGATTACTATCTGGAAATCACATGCATGTAAACAACTTTGGCTGCATAATGGTGGATGTTAAAGCTAATAAGTAACAAGCATTTTTTTAGCTGTTTTATTCACGATGGCGACGTCTTGATTTTTTTAAAAGTCCTTTATGTGTTTTCAACATTGTCGTTTCTAACATCAGTTCCATATTAGCCTCATTCGGAACACATCTCCGACTCGTTGAACCATTACAAACAACTGCAGGCTTGCTGAGACACCCTTTCCTGAAGTTCTGGGAATATGTTTTCCTCTTCAAGTTACCACGCGTTATCTTCGCAGGAGATTCACCCTCCCTCGCCGAGCCACACATTCTTTGCTTTATGGTTCTGTTTGCATGTCAACATACTGAAGCCTTTGGCTGCCCGCAATCCCTTCCAACCGGGTACATGTTTATTTTTATTCTTGATGCTGACGTCCTAACATCCTTTTGCAAAGAATGTGGGTTGTTATTTCCGCCAGATAGCAGAAGCGTACAGGCTATTTTAAAACCTGGTCACTGACTTTCTTGATCTTTTTGACTATTTCAGATAGTCGGAATAATTACTGAAATTTGAACTTCATAATTTATTGAACATGAAAGTTACTCTGTTATTCCTTTACGGCACAGAGAATCTTAATTGATACAGACGTAAGATAGCAGCCTAAGATAATCGGTCTCCAATGTGACTTGTCGAATCATCTGAAGACAACTCAGTCATTAATAAAAAAATAAAGAGTTACCGATAAAGTACAGAAGTAAAAGTGATACCTTTGTGGTGATTTTCCTCGTTTCTATGTTAAGGTTTAGTACACTTTTACATTGTTTTAACGTGAAACTTGTAAATTTCGTAAGTTTTTATATCACAGATATGAACATTTTGTTTTGAATTTCTTGTGCAGTAAGATAAAAGAAATATTGGGCTTAATGTAGTTGTTGAAATTGAAATGTGAGCAAGTCATTAGCATTTGAATTATTGTTGCACAAGATAGGTTACCCCTAAAAAAAAAACAAGTAAGTGGCTGGATTTTAACAAATTTGTTCGCTGTTGTTGCGAGCGCATCACTGCTATACATCACTTAATGTTTAGTGCCTTAAAGATAAACTCAGAAATCCAATAAATTATTCATTTTTATAATCTAGAAATTAAAATACTAATCATAGAACGGCTTCTAGAGACAATACCAGACCTTCCGTAGACATCGATTTTTCGTTCTCACAGTAATTTGTCTTTGTTGTGTCATAGGTGTAATACTACCCTAAATCCTCCAGACCCATCGGTTGCGTTTAGTTACATGTCTGTCCGTCATAGGCCAGACTGAAGCTGCAGGATGCGCATTTAATGTTCTGTTTATGGCTGTCAGCTCAGATGACTCGCTGCTGAGCAACAAGCTAAACATGTTACACCAAATTATCAGCTAGGTGATAGCTGCTGCCTTCCGAGATCCATTATACACATTTTTCTTCCGGAAAACGACTCAAGTTGGTGGACCTCTAAAACGAGGCTGTTATGTGTATACTGGTAAGTAACTTTGGAAGCAAACAACTAGCTGCTGGTGCGTCAGAGACTTGTACTTTCTGATGTAATTTCACACTGTTACGTTATGTGCTGCCTAGGCTGTAACTGTTTCCTGAACTACTCGCTTTTACCAGCGTTACAATTATAAATCCTTTGAACCAAAATTAAGGATAAACCTATAAGTAGAGGAGAAGAACAAGGATATTTTCTACAAACTAGCCAAAAGGAAGTAGCATATGTCATTACGGATATGATAGGTTATTTAAGTAACAAAGGATATTTATTAGTATCAACATGTTTTCTGTAAAGAAACCATGATTATATTCTTGAAGAAACGACTGTGTAGAAACGTACAATAACTTTGGACACTTTTCAGTACACACTTTTTTAATGCATTAAAATATTATTATTTGTAATTACTGTCCACCTTCCCAGATATACTCAAGTTGTGTGCTGTCTTCTCAAAAGTTCATATCTTTCTCAAGTCTTCACTTGCTTATTTCTTCCAAAGTTCTAAAAAGTTTTTCTATGCCTGCATTTACAGAAAACTGTAATTCAAACACGGGTCTCCACGCTTAAGATCGTTATCAATTTGAACATCATTGTTCAGTAGCGTTTAATGTGGGCATACTTGTGGTAATAAACTTTACGGACCATATTCACTTTTCTGTGCAAATATTTCTATTTTTGAGCGTGTAATTGACGCGTTTCCATTTGCCTTCAAATTCTTCCGAGATCTTCTTCTATTTTATTCAGACTGTGCTTTATTCTTGACATAATTTGCTTCATACAGCCAATCTTCTGCGTCTTGTTTTTTCCTCAGCGATTCTGTCCACCATTGAACCACACTGTGTTCCTCGTTCCCTGCCTTTCGAGTAATGCATTTGGTTCTTCGGCAACTACTTGCTTAGTGTCTATCCAATCCCTTGAGAATCCTTCGTTTCCAGTTTTTCCGTCCAGTTTAGTATGTTGAAGAGGTTACTCAGTGGCAACCTTCATGTTAAAGATAGCATATTACTGCTGCCCTCATGATGCTGTTTCCGTTTCGCTGTCTCTATTTTTAATGCCTATAAGAATAAAATGCTCACTTCTACATATGCTTCACGAGCAGTCTACACTTCGATTAACCTTTATTTGTTCGCTCTTTCATCTAACGATACTGAAGTTCGATTATAAATTTCTTTCAGCTGAAAATTAGTGCTGCTGCTGAACGATTTTTTTTTCGTTTTGACACTTATAAATGTGCGACTATAACTGCTTGCGTCATGTAGGTTGTGGATCTT
Organism: Vandiemenella viatica; assembly: GCA_031002005.1. Classification (NCBI taxonomy): domain Eukaryota; kingdom Metazoa; phylum Arthropoda; class Insecta; order Orthoptera; family Morabidae; genus Vandiemenella; species Vandiemenella viatica. Next base: position 201,530,997 of record JARYHS010013630.1, on the reverse strand, counting down.
ATTTGAAGGGAAGACCTTACCATTTAGACGAGAAGGATTGCTCTGTTTGTATTTGGAAATACTTCTAAATTACCACCGATTTTATCTGAAACTTGGCGCAAGCTTCCTTCCGTCAGTGAGTTACGGCTGACATACGTTAAAATACTTTTTCTATTGTTTATTGTGAGAATCAAGATTCTGGAATTGCTAGACTCAAAAAAAAGTTTTTTTCCATGTGTGTGTCCACTTTCAAATGTCCTGTGGAAGGAGGCCGAATTTTGATGTTTCTATTGTCACTTGAAATTGCGTCCTACTCTTGAGGTACGATAATATCAGTTTTTATCTCTCTAAGTATTCTGGTTACATCACACAATTTAAACATACTATGATTGTTCCAAGATACAAATTGAAATCTTTATCCTCAGAACCGTTGTTTATCTGGTCCGTCCTAATTCCCAGCCTTCCTTGTTTGTTATTTTCAAGAAAGAGTGAAAGCTCCGTCACCAATCCCATCTTGTTAGAACGTTTACTCCATTAGGGGACATCCATAAATTACGTGAGGTGAAATGGGGGAGGGGGGGGTCCGGCGAAATCTCACCAGATCTCACCAGGGGGGAGGGGGGGGGTCTACGGAAATCTCACGTGAGATTTTGCGAAAAATTTGGGGACAGTAGAGCAAAAAAAAGGTCTACAATTTGCGCCAAAGTCGATTTTAGGAGGGTATTTCGTCAAAAAAGTTAGGGTGTGACCTAAAAAAAAGGGTCTACAAAAGTTTCCAGGGCGATTTTTAGGGGGGTTCTCACGGACCAGATCTCACCTGAGGGGGGGGGGGGGTCCGGCCAGATCTCACGAAATCTCACCAAGGGGGAGGGGGGGGGTCCAGAAATCCGGAAAAACACCTCACGTAATTTGTGGATGCCCCCTTAGCCTTTGATAGTCTCCGACAGCAGGGCAGGTCCCTCTCTCCTGGTTGAGCTGGTTTGCCAACGCTATTGCGCAGGTGAGACGTCTTGGAGAGCTGAGTGATGATGTGGACCAACCCGCTGGGTTTGCCTTGAGACGACACATAGCCAGCCGTGGTACTGCAATTATAAAGGCTGTCATGTCTATGGATGCTTAACGAAACAACTGCTTCGAGGTCATTAGAACCAAATATTACGAACAGAAGTTAATTCGCGAAAAAGGACAATTTTTTTTTTTTTTCGCGAAATAACATAAAACGAAGTTAGAACGAAGACTTTCCCGGCGTGCGACTGCAATGAAGTCTTCACGGACAATCCGGCGGTACACCCGTTAAGACTTCATTGCAACATAAAACAAAAATTATACTACCGAACAAAGATCTGAAAGTCGGGTTCTCGTGAATGCGAGTCCCATATAGTATTCTCTTTTTATCATATTCGATGTCAACAACTGAAGTACAAATATTAATCTGAAACACACTAAAAATATGTGGTTATGTTTTGACGCTGATAAATGTGCCATTGTAACTACTTGCGTCAAGTAGGTTGTGCATCTTAGTTGTTGAAGAGAAGATTGCCATTTAGACTGCTAGTAGGATTGCTCCGTCCACTGGTGAGGACACGGGTGAAGTACCATACATTCATGTACAAGAACAGACCGACCAACAAACGAATAAAATTTTTGCATTAATAATACATCATAAAATTGTTTTAAGAGACCCACCTAGAGCAGTTTCACATTTCGTAAGCAGAAAACTCTCAAGATTAACACAACTTCTCTACGCCGACGACATTTACGTCAGAACTTCCTAGTGGCTGTTATCATTGCAGAATGACACTAGTGATTCAGAAACTATCACTGTCCAAACACTTTACGTGGAAAAAGAACGTTACAGGGTAATAAAACATCATTTAAAGAACTGTGCCATTCTCCGAATTCTGAACTGTAAGTGTCGACATTAGACGACAGTAAATCAATCTAGGATAACTGCGACAATCTTTCTCTGAAGAACTAAAAAAAGATTTTGGAGGTACCCGCGCCAGTAATGCGTTGGTAGTTTTAATCTAGAACTGCTTGGTGTTTGTACGGGTGAAGTTCCAAAGTTAAAACTTACAAAGAAGAATAGATGTACGTCAGTGATATCACTAATCTACAGTGTTTCAGTGTTGAGAACAATCGAACTGGAGTAGCTACGCCGGGAACTCCTGTGCTGTGACGAAACAGGTCTGTTTGTCCTGGCTCTGTTGGGACATGAAATTTCCTGCCATACAAGTGATAAGGAAACTGGAATCTTTACTCCACGTTTTTTTTTTTTTTTCATTAAGGTGTTTTCCAGAGTGTTTTTTATGATTGTGTAGGAATTATAATTTTTGAGACAGCACGGGATATTTATATTTCCTTGATCGTTGATGAGGAGCAGTTGATGGTCTGATATTAGGTAGTCACCTAACTATATATATATTCAACGGTTGTTTTACACAAAAACTGCATGTATGGCATTCGCGGACTTAAATATCAATGAAGTGACTATAGATTTTCACTCCAACTGGCGACTTGATAGGTAAACCTTCAGAACTGAACTGCGGTTGAAGTAATGTTTCTTGAAAGTAGTTCTAATTCACTTTTTGGTGTGTAGTATATGCGTAAATCGTCAACAGACAACTATAACATTTAAAAACATTCTAATTCACTTTTTTTTAACTGTATCATAAACTAATCCAAATATCGTACCAATCACTGTCAGGTAAGTATGGATGGTGGCGGAGGTTAGCAATGCAGTATTAAAAGAACAGGGAGCATGTGAGTCAGTATCGTGCGTAGGTATCAAAAGCACGAACTCTAAGCTGAGAAAAGTTAACACGAAAGTGGAAGACGTGTCGGTTTAAAGAGTTTGGTCCTGTTCCTCCGAGCTGTAATTTGTTACCGCCAGTTTTTAGTATTAATAACACCCGCAGTAGTGAATGTTAACAGATTGAAGAACAAAGAAAACGGAGAAAATCCATCCTGAATATCTCTTTAACCGCGCCATCATTCCTTGTAAAGTGATTCCTGTATGACGTGTGGTTAAGACCCCGTGCAGCCGAGGCGCCGTTGATCGTTAGCTGCGAGTCGTGATGACGCAGGTCTACATTCGGACGGACAGTTTGTTTATGTGACGGTTTCCAAGCTGGACGGCCTCACTCGTTTTTCCTCGCTGTATTGCTTTTACACATGCGGCAGCAGCAATAAAATACACCAGAAGGCCAACAATTCCGTTCCGAGACTGCAAATAAGTTTTAAGTTTCTCGAAGAGGTGTATTTTTCCTGAACTCGGTGATCGTCTAGAATCTATAAAATACTTTTCCGATGCTTACTCTGTGTAATACCTATTAAGTTATACAACTAACTAGCCTGATTTAACTGAATTTTACACCGACAGCTCCCTATATGGATATTTTAGGTCCCTATGGTGCCTAATTTTCATTGACTCTGTGGATCGTAGTACTGGTCGAGATAAATGTATCTTACAACTCTTCTTCTTCTGTGAGTTCCAAATCCGTGTCCTAGTCTAGGCGGTTACCATGGTAACGTCCCGGGGAGATGAAAAAGGGGAGGTTTGTAATGTGTATGACTATAATGGTGTTGTTGTTCAGTGCAGGGAGGTGTAGATGTGAATGAAAGGAGGGAGAGGGCAAAACCTGATGCCGGCCCATTCACGGCTAGTCTTCTGAAAGACCTCGGAGACAGCCAAGCTTATCGTACCCATCCAACTGACGAATCACAATCAGCAGAGTGATACGCGTTCAGTCTCCACGCACTACGGAGACATTTGGGATTTAACCAAGCACTTTGGAGCTCAATCTGGCGCACTACCACCTCTCCTACCCTGCCGGCCAAGTCCTGACGGTGAAAATTTCTTCCATCACCAGGAGTCGAACCAGCTATCTCCGTGTCAGCGCCGGACACCATCACCATGCGGGCACACCTCACAATTAACGTTCCTTTAAAAATAAGTACAGGCACTGAAATTAAAACATACTGTAGAGGAAACTGTTAACAACAGCGATCGTTATAATATGTTGCGGGCAACGTTAAATTGAAAGGTTTTAAGCCGTGTTGTCGCAAGTGAGAGACATATCAAAATTCCACCTTATTGTTCAAATTTTACAGGTATGTTGATTGAATTTCCAGAAAATTTGTTTTCAGTTATTCTAAACTACAAGCATCAAAATTTGAATCATCCATTACAATCAGTTTTCTCCTTTAAAGGGAGTGAGGGGTTGGGTTTTGTAAACAGAATGTAGACGATGTGTTTCTCTTTGTTTTAAAGCATGTGTGTACAGTGTTCCATCGAAACCTGATTTTAAAAAGTGATTTTCTGTAAAGAACATTGGAAATTAAGAGGGGTGTGGATAAAGGGGGAGAGGGGTTGGGCTTTTCCAAAAACAAATGTGGACAGAATTTTTTGGTTTAAAGTATACTTGTGGAACGTTCCGTCAAAATAAGATAGAAACTGTAGTTTTATGTGAACATGACAAATATTAAGGGGTGGAAAAGGGGAAAGGGATTGGGTTTTGTTGAAACTAATGCAGGCAGTATTTTTCTCTTTTTGTTTCAAATATACGTGTACAAAGTTCCATCGAAATCGGATAAAAAATGTGGGTTCGTATAAAAATGAAGGGGTGTAAAAGGGGCGAAGATGTGGCTTTTGGATTTTTATTAGTCAGAAACCTTCTCCATGAATATGTATATATAATACATACGAGTGGAAATACGAGCCCAGAATAGATACTAGGCGCTGGGCTATTATGTAACAGGACACAAATAAAAAATCCCCCCCCCCAAAAAAAATACGAATGTACCGTACTTTTAACATGAACATCGCAAACAGGTACTAGTGTTAAGTAACAAACTCATTTAAGGCATCAAATTAGATTTTTGCCCGCACAAAGACGAATTCGCTTAAAATTATTGGAAGTTAACAGTAAAATGATGTTTGCGTTTAATGATCTAAAGTATTTGTGTACCTACTAGCTGCACACGTGACTTCGTCCACGCGGAATTTGAGATTTGTGGTGTCAATTCACAGATAAACTATCAAAAAAATATTGGCTGTATAGGTTAAGGCAGAGCAATAGTCATATATTTTCTGTTTTCTCGGATCTTCTGAATTTGTATTGTAAGCTGTACTTTAATCACGTTTGGGAGAGTCATTGAAACTACCAGGAAGTGGAAAAGTTTTTATGTTTGTCGAAGACTCACACACACAGTTTACATGGCTTCTCTACAAGCAGTAATTGAAATGGAACTGCCTGACGTGTGTACGAACAGATTTCTTTATTTACATGTACAGTATGTGTAAACTGTAATATAAACACCATTATGCATCGCAAAGTTGAAAGTCATCACTCTATGTATGCATTTCGACTGCGAGTAAATTCCGCAACTTTATATATAAAATCTACTGTGCGTGAATAAACTTCGTCATCCGTAATGAAGCTTTCTCGCAGTCGAAATGTCTTCCATATTCCAGTGCTATCAATCGGAAAAAATAATATCTATCTATCCATACCTATAAAACGCGAGTCATGCTGTAGCTGTCACGCGGCGACGTCACACTATGACGTCGCGCTATGACGTCACGCTTTTCGCTTTTGTTCAACTTACGAACACGAAATGTTGTTCTAGATTATACACGTTATTTAATTACATTTCTGCTTATCTAAGCATCCGCGAACAAATTAATAGTCAGAACACTGAAAGAAAAGTAAGTATTCCGTTTAAATAGACATAATAATTATTAGTTGTTAAATTTTTTAAAATATTTGTTGGTACTGAAAGTAATCGTTAAAATATTTGGCAATAGATATGTAAGATAAAAGCTTTAATTCTCTATTAACAATGTTTGCAGCAGTTTTGATTAGATTGTTATTACAACCGGAACCTGACGTTGCAGCACAGGACATGAATAATTTAATTTATTTTTAAATAATTTAAATTGTTTTCATTGGTTCCCTTTTACTTAAATCATTGCTTCATTTGAATGAAAGTAGTTCCACACTGATTGCGATCTAAACAGCCTAGACTACAATTAAAATTAATATTGCTTGGCATGCCATAAGTTGTTAATATTTATTTTTAATTTCCTTTACTTTCACTGATGACGTATTTCAGCCGCTATTCAAACGTTGTAATATCGATCTGAATCACGAGTAACAAAAAAGAATGATGGAAGAAACCGTGAAGATTTTTAATCAAGTTTATATTGCGGTGCATTATTGGCACTAAAATGCGATAAAGTACATATATTAATATGCGTGTGTTTGAAGAATTGCTTTCCTTGTGGCAAGTTTGGCGTAGTATGTGGTTAGGTTGAAATGCAACCTGGACCAGGATGGCAACGTAAGCCTTTTGCTACAGCGCAAGGCAGGAGGAATGCATTGGGCTTTATTTTATAACAGTTCTATTTAATTCTGCAATTGTAAAGAAATTACTTAACAGAACACTCCGTTAAATCCGTGATTTTTCACGGGCTTTGTACATATATATATAAACCCCTTCGCATCACCTCAGTAACATTTCGTGTGCATATGGCTTGAACTGGTCCAGTGGTTTATCCGTGATGATGCTGTATGCGCACGCGTATGATTTTATATATAAAGACTATTGTAGAGCCAGTAAGTTTCGAGTTTCTGATTGCTCAGTTATGTGACATTCGATTAATGTTCAAGAAAAACATCAAAAGCCGTTTTGTTATCATACGAAGCATTTTCGAAGACATTCCATACCATCGTGCCATTATCTGTCACAACATAGTTTACAGGTCAGACAAAATGAATAATATAGCAGTTTATTAAATTGGAGAAGCAAAGAAATACATATGTGTGGGTGTGTGGGTGTGTGTGTGTGTGTGTGTGTGTGTGTGTGTGTGTGTGTGTGTGTGTGTGTATGTGTGTGTGTGTGTGTGAGTGGCGGTAGGTGGGGGAGGGGGTGAGCAATAAAGGTTAATAACATCAGAGAAATGCAGCCGGACACGTGACCTCTCTCTGCTATCGACACGCAGTCAATATCGTTACCTTTACCATAAGTTACTTACATATTTTTTCATCTTTTCTAGAGACAGATCAGAATAATTTGAAGAAAAATTAATATACAGATAGGAAGTTTGAGTCCCTTTTTTCCACATCTGACTTTCCGCCTTGTCGATGTCGAGTTCAAAAGAGGAGAGAAAGTGCTGGGGTCAAGACACGGGAAGGAAATAGGTCATGGCCTTTTACCGGGGGTGATTTGGGGAAACCATGGAAAAACCTAAATCTGGATGACCGGACGGGGATTCGAACCCGCATCCTCCCGAAAACGAGATCTGAGCTTTACCCGAATTTGGTGTTACCAGACTCTATGAGCTTTACTTTTTAAGAGGGAGTTGTCTGGTGGCTCAGTCGTTAAGGCGTCTTTCTGGAAATTGAAAGGTTCATGGTTGGAATCCCTGTCTCGATGGGGATTTTCAAAGGCGCTTAATCCAACCTTCACCTCTGGCACAGCTTGCTGTACAATGTGAAGTACGCCAGAACGCGTCCGTGGTTCGGATTCCACGTTAAACTGTAGGTCCCCTGTACTCGGTAGGATTGCCGGGCTAGGTTAAAGTGCCTACGACAGGGGCGGAATGTGCAGCGAATAGAAACCCTGTCACCAGGTCATTACGACTACACGGAATTATTATATACTTTTTAAGAGTGGTTAATTAGCTTACTGAAGTAACAAAGTGCCCACGAAGAATCAGATTGTTAATCAACGTTTCCACTAAAAAAAAAAAAAGATAGCATGTTATGGATGGAAAGGCCCATCTCATCTCGAACACATTTTAGATGCCGCTCATTTAATTTCTAAGATAGAACACGGTTAATTACCGTACCAACCGGAGAAAGAAAGGAACGATTGTTTCTGAAGAATTGTAAACACTATTCTGAAGCTCTCAATTTGCCCTTTAAACAGCATCATCAGAAGAAAAGATACTTAAGTTGCATAAATTAACTTTATTTCTTGACTCAATTAATGACACAACTTAGCCATATTATAATATTGTAAATAACCCCGTATCACGGAGCTTCAGACAACACATGCGTGCTTTACGGCGATTGGCACACGATTTCTGCTGCTTGCATTCGCAACAACCAAAGATCTTAACGCTACTTTTACCGCTATTAACTTATGCTATTTACAAAGACTACACACACTGCGGACTGTGGAATCCTGCGTTACAATAAATCTTAATTACATTCATCAGTACAGTCATTTATACGCACTTAAATCAATTTAAGAAAATACGAAAAATAAAAACGATTGGTGGGGTGCCATATTGTCTCAACTCGAAAGTAATAAGAGTACGCGGGAACGGGGAGGATCCGGCCATGACCTTCTGAAGGAACCGTTCCCACATTCACCTGGAGTGATTATGGGAAATCGAAATCACTGTTTGATGCACTTGCTGTTGTTACAGTTTGTTGGTCGGGGAACAGATGGCAAATCTTGTCGCCTCTCCTGAGAAGTGTCGATAGATGATGTCTATTCTTAGCTTCCTTTTGATTCTGCCATGTCAACCAATGCACAAACGTCTTGATGATCAGTTTAGTAGTGCAATAGAAACATTATAAAAATTAAAATTAGCGAATCTGTTAAGTAATTTCGTGATGTTATCCACGTTCTCGAGTTGTTTCTTTCACATATAAATTCGCTGCTCGTTCCCTTTTTAATTTTTCGCAACAAAAAGCCGGTATTAAATAGTCGACAGGGTATATTTGATTTCGGTACAGAATGCTAACAAAAATAACAGCTCTCTTTGTCACGTCACATCTGTTTTGGCAATGCGGTGTGTATCGTGGTGGCACAAATATGCTTTTTGTCCCCCTTTCTCCTTTTTTTGCTCCTTGTCGTCGTCGAGGAAGTTATTAGAGGTGGGATATGGAAAATCCAAATGTGGCCGGACGGAGATTCGAACCAGTCTCCTCCCGAATGCAAAGCGAGAGTGTTACCGCTCACTCACCACGCTCGGTGAATATGTAGGTGTATATAGTGACATGGTAATTTCAAGTGGAAAGCTGTCTTTTAAAACATTAATAACGGAGGAACGTGTCTCAGGAAATAATAGAAGAAAACAGTAGTGACATTTCACTGTATGACGAAACGGTTCGAGAATACTGATATATGGAATTTTCTGTTTAGTAAAGAAACAGTATGCCCTATAGTTGTATTTCGTATGAACTATAATGATATTTACACTGAAATGTGCGCCGACACCGTACGTCGCTGGGTAGGCTAGCGTCGCGTGACGGCGCCTGTCTCCATCATGCATGCACACAATCCGCGTAATGGCTACCGCCTCCCCTAATGGACTGCGAGGATAAAATATCGCAGAAACCGGTGAGATGCAGTTTGTTACAAGTATGAACTGGATCGGCGGCATCCCCGTCGAGATATCCGTACACTTTGAAAGCAAGTTGTAGCTACTTCAGGAACTAAGCACTCACTTCCCTCCTGTGATTCTTAATTGCCAAATAGTTATCTTAGGGCTTAGTTGTTCACATATGACATGTTTCATTGCCAGTGTTGAAGGCAAGACCAACAAAAGTTTCTGTAATTTATTTCGTAGAAGAACGTTCCATAATATTACATGTCAAAATTAATGTTTCTATTGCTCTCGGATGTTAATGTTTTCTGCCGCCATAACGCTGTTAGTGAATTGCAACGTTAGCAAAAGGATTTTTAAAGGAAACAAGTTTGTGGAAGAGTATCGCAGGAAAGTGGGTCATATTTTAGAACATGTGGAAATGGTTAATTTGTTAGAAGAGGGAACAGTTTAAGGAAGACAAAAATTAGAATATATGAAGCAAATAGTTGAAGATCTAGGTTGAGATATGTTAGCTCAAGATATGGAAGACTGCATCATAATAGTCGAGAAACTGATGGAAGTGGATAAAAAACCTTGATCTTTTACATTGTAACTATTGTTCTAAAGTACTCAAGAAATAAAAAATAAAAAAATAAAAAAAAAAAATAAAATATCTACTCCCGTTACGCCAGAGTTTACATTAATGTTTATATCGCGTGAATAAACGGTAATTTTTTTTTGTATTAGCTACTCTGCCATTATCGATAGCCTAGTCCTATCCTATTTGCAAATGTCGCCATCAATTTGTCAGCTGAGTAGACTGTATTATGTACAATGAACGTCTGAGCTGTGTAGAATTTCAGGTGTAACTTCCCAACATTGGCCTACGTGGTGGCTGAAAACCAACTAAAAATCGCAGTTGGGGTTTGGCCTGGGTCCGCCCAGGGCCGGCGTTAGGGGGGGTTAAGCGGGGCAAAAGTACCCGGGGCCCGCTGGCCTGAGTGCCTAAATAAATAGAAACCAAACACAAATTTTAAAATCTACACTAATAATTTTGAACATTTTTGTATTAAAAAGTTCTGAATCTAAAAAAAACCAAAGTGTAAAATACCCGGGGCCCGAGAATCCTAACGCCGGCCCTGGGTCCGCCTGTACCTCGCAGGCCCAGAAGAGGAAGGGGAGCCCCGCCGGTGTCCCTCTAGGCGTCGGCAGATAGTTTTGTTGGGTATTAGAGTACGCTGGGGGTCGCAGGGGATTTAGTAATCCAGAGGTACCTCCGATGACGGCGCTGTCGCTTCCTACGTGAAACCGGTAATACCTCTCCTGTCCAATATGGTGGCGTTTAAACGCAAACGCCCACACTGGCATGTAGAATTAGCATTCATAACTATCGATCAATAACGAAGAAATTATTTTCATAGCGACTCAGTAGTCTTTAGTTAGGTGACTAACGTTTTTGCTACACAGAAGTTTAAGGAAAGGTTGGGCTAGCGTATTGCGAATTTCATAGGCCATTGCGGAATCTCTAACTTAGTCTCTTATATCGTTTTCACAGGTTCAGTAAGGTCAATCTGAGAAACCCGTTGCGTCGGCTCTTTGATCAAGATATGACTTATATTCTCTGGGAACACTATAACGGGTGACGAAGTTCTTGGTGTAAAGCACTGCAAGGGCACTGTCGTCAGCCCTCTGCAGAAGCAACAGAGGCTCACATAAAAAGTGCTTCCGAGAAGTTGACAAAAATACACACTTAAGGGGCTGTCACTCTCGGTGATGTAGAATAAAAAATTGTTTTCAAGAGGCAGTGTTCGGTGGCAGCTAACAGCAGAAAAAGCTGCGTTACTCTGTAGTGAGTTCCCGTTTAATTACTTTTTTTTTTCATTGTTCATATGGTCATCAACGGGCCCGTAAAGAACAAGAAGACGGATTCCGTCCTTACTAACTACTTTTTGGAGTCCCAAGAGTGCTTGCATGATCTCGTTACAAATTGAAGTATTTCCATAAAAACAAAAGAGATTGATGTGATCTTGATGCCATCCCATAGTGCAGCGAACATGCCAGAAATGCCAGACGTCGTCGTACCATTAGAAACGTGAAACAAGATTATTTGTGAGCATTGGAGTACTACCTGGACCATATGGAAAGTGTGGTTCCACTATACGTGTCCTGTCTTACACGCGTCAAACCCTTGGAGTACCACTGACGCACATCCGGAGTTTGTTTAGAATGATGAACAGAAGTTGTCATACTGTTGACACTTGACGCAATATTGCGTATCACGATATTTCTAAACCAGTTACAGTGAGTTAGCCAGTGCAACTTGGGAATGCAAATGAGTTTCAAACGACGTAGGTAGCTCTAGTTACTCGCGAGCACCAGTAACTTGGTGGCGTGTTCGGCTCTTCGATGACGTGTTCCCGCTGTCACTAAGCGAAGACATGCACCACGGTGGTTATTATTCCATTCAGAGTTACCTCTTTAACCAAGCAATGGAAGAGATAACTCTGTAGAATCACAGAAATAACAAAATCGGTTGATTAGTTAGCTGGACAACGTTGGTCAGCTCTCGTATCTCTTATATGATGGTAACACTGTAGATTTGTATTTTTCCCCTGGGCTTTACGCCTCGTCAACATCGAAGTCATTAGAGGCGGGAAAGGACCTATGGTCGAGGATGGACAAGGAATGCGAGCATGGCCATTTGACGGAATCATCCCGGCATTCCCCTGGATTGATTTTTGGAAGCCATAGAAAACTCAAATCTGGATGGACGGGGATTCGGACCCACGTTTTCGCGAATGCGAGTTCAGATCGTTAACGCACACCCACCAAACTCGGTATAGTTTTGGAGTTTCTATCTAAATGTTGAAGGTCTTTCTATGCCATATGAAACCATGGCCCATGACAGGAAGTTCATTGGATTGGTTAGAATGAAATATTTATTCAAACAGCAAGCAAGTTTAATGTGATTTTAGAATTGATTGAATAATCGAACCCTTTGCAGGCTTTTAGTTTAGCTTGAAGGGAGAGACTTCTAACTGTCAAATTTTAAAGCGTTGTTTCGTTCGATGCAGCAATTCTTGTTCCAGAACGTCGGCGATTATCCAAGAAGTATATAGTAGCGACAGAAACTGTACTATTCCTTCTTTAATGACTTAATGACAATAAACAGAAGAAGGTACAGTACTGGCATTACTAAGATGAGCTGCACCTTCATTTACAAACGATTAGTCGATAACTCTACTCTCGCTGTTAACATTTTAGGTAACTGAATTCCCACACGGGAAGCTAATGTGTATTTCTGTGCGTTACCTGAAGAACGATAGACTACTGAGCTGCGGCGTCGCGGAGGGAGTTGTGTGTTTACGGAGCTGCGTGGCTCTGGGCCAAGCAGACTGCCGCACTGCGAACTCGCCACCTCTCAAACTGGTGAACTACAGCTTGTAACGAACGCGTCTTGTGACCGCTAGTTACATTAATAAACTATATGTTTATTATTTAAAATGTGGAATATTTTAGTGGGCGTTTGGGCGCAGTGTACATTGTACAAGTGTGGAGCGGCAGATCTGAGGAATGCCAGCAGGCCGGTTCCTAGAATTAGCGAGGGGAGAATAGTGAGTGCCTAATGGAGGGGAGATTTGTGCTTGCCAGGTAGACAAACAGGGTGATCGGCGAGAGTTTTCTTGTTTTGCATGTGGCACGACGAACGAGGGAAGAGATATTCGATGCCGGCCGGCCAGCACGTTCGGACGATGTGATTTCTGGACTGTCTATTCGTGAGTGGGACTGTTGCTGCTGCCTGGATCCGGACACCCGCTATTTTGTTTGAGCAGATGAGCTCAGGCAAAGGACGACATCTGAGGAACTGTGCTACACTGGTCCATAGCAGAGAAGACCGTCATCCAATGTGTGGCGGCAGACATGTACATTCGGTAATTATACATCGCCAATGAAGGACACTGTGCTAGCTAGACTTTCAAGTTCATAGCATTGCCCAGCTACGACCCTGCAGATAAGAACTCTCATAGCCCGGAGCAAACATCTCTTTCAGAAGTGAAGTCAAAATGTTGACTTCGTTTACTGTTTAATTTTGTGTATTTTATATAAAATACCCTGGCGCCCACAAAAGGACAACTGATTAATTTTAACTAATTTTGTTATATATGTCATGTGATTAATTGAAATAAAACCATTTGTGATTTCTCGTATAAAGTATTCACGCAAGTTCTACCTTTCATGATAATAAAATAAAATAATAAAATTAATTATAATTTTAAATCAGGTAATGAGGTCAGAACGTTACAATGGCGAACCAAGTGGGGCTTTTCGATTATTAATTGCAAAAATTAATTATGCTATGAACGAAAGACAGCACTATGTCCTTGGCAACTTTCTTATTTTGTAGATAGAAAGTAGTTTGTATTACTTTGCGTAGTTAATGCATGTATAAATTCATGTTGTACTTGTTGATCTTAGATGCAAGTTGGTTCTGCAATAAGATCAGATAAATTTATTTTGTGTGCATTGCGTATGTTAAATAATAATTATCTTGTGTGACATGGGAATGTGCAATGGGTTTTGTCCAAACGCACTCAAATTCTGTTGTATTACGGCGTTGATAATTGTTGTGATGCTTTCTTTATGGCAATTGCAAGTAGTTGTCGAAATATTTGTGTGGATTTCGAGCCATATGTCCAGGGTAACGATATCCTTTCATATTTAAACCATTTTTCCGCGAAGGTATTTGATGAGTAAATTCTTCTTGTAATTTTTCCATTGAAATTATAGAATGTGCTGTGGAATGTTCTTTGGGTTTGATTTTATTGTGCAATCGCGGATTTTATTGAGGCATTTTATTTGCAGATTAGTGTAAAGTCTTTCTGATGGTGTGTTTTGCAATCCTTATTTCTTTTCTTTGTTGTTGTGTATTGGAATATTCTTTGTGTGTCAACGAAATAGTTGAAAATAGCGTGAAGTTTTAAAGTAATGCGCTTGAGATCCAGTACCATTATTAACATGTCGAAAGAAATCGTGGAAGGGTCAAATTTATCACAGGAGCCAGTACCCACTGATTCAAATACGGATCATATCGGGGAAGACAATAATGTCGCAGAAATAGCGTATTCCACCCAATCACCCGTTGAATTAAGGCAGGAAAATTTGGAAAATTTTCAGAATACCTCCAACATGAGTGCGAAAAAAGTCTCGGTGATTCCTGCATTGCAGACTCAGCAACACCAGATGAACGATATAGCGGCTTTATTAATGGAGAAATTTTCACAATTATCTGCTCAATTTACAACACAATTTCAAGAATCCAATGAAAAATTGTCTGAACTCTCAGTGCAAATGTCTAGTAAAATCGAGAGTCTTGAAAGAAAACAAGAAATGGCTCACAAAAGAATTGAAGAGCAATTTGCTACTTTTCGCGGAGAAATTGGCCGAGAAATAAATGATTTTAAAAAGGAAATTAGCTCTGAGATCACTCTTTTAAGCAAAGTCCAGACGGAGTTAAAGTCTTCTTGCAATGTACTTGAGACGACTAACAATGAAATTTGCCGTAAAGTAGAAGCGAATAAAAGTTCAATTGAACAAATGCGCACAGAAAACAGTGAAAATTTAGGTCAGATTTCTGAGTTTGCTCATTCAATAAAAGATGGTGTTGAAGAAAATTTAGGTAAAATAAGATCCGAAGTTGGAGACCTTAAGAATTCCGTGGGAGAAATGGAGGAAAGTCATAAGAATCTAGAAACATCACAGCGTAACCTTGCTGCCGAAACGGAGGTAAAATTACGTAATTTGGAACGGAAACTAACCGAAAGGAATAACTCTGCTAGCAACAATGAACAATGTCAAGCTAGTTGTGCTCAGCTGTTTTCGGGAAATATCGAGTTAAAGCTGCCTAGATTTGGTTCCAAGGGGGGAATAAACCCGAAAGCTTACCTCGAAGACCTTGAAAGATACTTTCAAATTAAAGCTGTTCCGGACTCGGCAAAACTTTTAATCATTAGCCAGTCATTTTTTGAACAGGATCGTTCATGGCTACAAGGTAGCATGTACTCCAGATATGTCGTACACACAATTTAAGGAATTGTTTTTGAAGTACTTTCTGGTCAGCAAAAATTCAAAACCAAGCTAGGATCGCGATTTTACCAAGGAAAGTACGTAGCCTAAGCCTGGTGATTCAATGGAAAGGTATGTGGAACGGTTAGTCGTAAAAAGTCGTTATTTTGACACAGTGATGCCGGACGCCGAGTTCATTGATATAATAAGCTCACATTTCAGCCCGGGGGTTCAAGAACACATCTCGCCTGTATATGTAAAGAATATCACTGATTTATTAGAAACACTGCGGAATCTAGATGCCATAGGACAACGAGCGAGCCGTGAACAGTGCGCGGAAAATGTGCAGGACAATCGCTCTAATTCTCATGGATACTTCCGGCCAAATAATCAGAATAACGGGCAAAGTTTCAATAAGGGAGGTAAAAATTGGAAGCAAGCCCAATCTGGCGATAAGAAACCGTGGAAGACTGATGGTCAGCGGGATGGTCACGGGCAAACACGCGGGGGTTCGCCGGAGGTGAATGCTATTCTAACCGTCGATCCCGGCAATAACATTCAGAATGAAAGTGAAAATTAATTGAGAGTTGGTGCAGCACGTGAAACATCGCAGGGTGACCAATTAAAACAATGAGATTTCGCCGGGGATGCTGAGGGCTCTCCACAGTTTTTCCTTATTAATTTAACATACTGGCGAAATGGCGGTGTGGAGGATGAGGAGAATGATGCGGATATAGCAAGACCAAAGCATAATCAAACTTTCACTGTAGGGCAACGAGTATTATTACGCACCAGTCCACAATCATACACCAATAAGAAGCTTTTGCAAAGTTTATTATAATATATATATTCCATGCATGGTGAAAAGGATAATCTCAGTTAACAGTCACTTATTCACTAATGGAACCAATGACTTTAACCCCATAATTCACGAAACTTTAAAGAGTATTCTGATGATCACAAAGTTTTGGTACAGTCGCGCGAGGATCATTTGGTGCAACTTGTTTCTCTTGATAGTGACGATGGGCATATATGTGCCGGAAAAGGATAAAAACTTTCCGAGATAATATGTTGGGACTTGATTTCTGGCAGACAGAAGGATTCCAATACGTTGGGGTACATTTACAGATAAATTTCTGGAACTTCACAGATGTTGTGTGGCATATCAAATCACCAAGTAGCCAAGGGAAAAGGATCTCCGAGGTACTAGGTAGATAATATTTTATTTTGTTTTGTTCATAAGGAATTACGCGAATCAGCATTCCATGAACAAAATTCTTTTATGCCATGGAGCAAATGTACTTATAACGTTGTCTTGGGAAATCGGGAAGTATACTGGAGCGGCATCCGCGTACACTTGATCGAGATCATGTTAATTTTTAAAAATCACGCGAGGTCTGTAACAAGCGGAGATAAAAGGGGATGTAATTGTCATTTTTATATTCAAAGGATGGTGGCGGAAATCCATTACAAATACTTTGCTTCGCGGTGACATAGTAAGAAAATATTTGGAACAATCTTGCATTGCTTTGGACAACCCTGCACTTCATAGATGATGACTTCACTGCTTAAAAGTTTTTATTATTATTATTCAGATAGGATATGTTCTCTACCAGTTTTATTCATTCATTATATATTAAGATTGTGTTATCCTATGTGTTGAATATCTATGATGATCACAACTTATGATGTATTGCGCTATATTTATTAAGAATGGTGTCTAAGTTAAATTTTCAATTTGATATAAAATGTTATTGTGTTAGAACATCTATATCACTACAATAATTTGTTACTTATAAGGTTACATTTGAAATGGTTATATTATGTATTTAAGGCTTGCACAAATCTACCCACAATCAGGGATGGGAGTAAGAAAAGTCTATGTACAAAGTAGCCAAGGGACATATGTTCGGTTGAATATTCATGTCGGTGGAACTTGTGATGGAATAGGTTAGAATAGGTTACCAGATTTATAATTACTGCTAAATTAATGGACGAGGAAGGAAAATTTGTATATTTCTTATTGTGAAAATTTAAATAAAACTAGTTTATTTAAATTTGCCGAACCAGGGGGAATATGTAACGAACGCGTCTTGTGACCGCTAGTTACATTAATAAACTATATGTTTATTATTTAAAATGTGGAATATTTTAGTGGGCGTTTGGGCGCAGTGTACATTGTACAAGTGTGGAGCGGCAGATCTGAGGAATGCCAGCAGGCCGGTTCCTAGAATTAGCGAGGGGAGAATAGTGAGTGCCTAATGGAGGGGAGATTTGTGCTTGCCAGGTAGACAAACAGGGTGATCGGCGAGAGTTTTCTGTTTTGCATGTGGCACGACGAACGAGGGAAGAGATATTCGATGCCGGCCGGCCAGCACGTTCGGACGATGTGATTTCTGGACTGTCTATTCGTGAGTGGGACTGTTGCTGCTGCCTGGATCCGGACACCCGCTATTTTGTTTGAGCAGATGAGCTCAGGCAAAGGACGACATCTGAGGAACTGTGCTACACTGGTCCATAGCAGAGAAGACCGTCATCCAATGTGTGGCGGCAGACATGTACATTCGGTAATTATACATCGCCAATGAAGGACACTGTGCTAGCTAGACTTTCAAGTTCATAGCATTGCCCAGCTACGACCCTGCAGATAAGAACTCTCATAGCCCGGAGCAAACATCTCTTTCAGAAGTGAAGTCAAAATGTTGACTTCGTTTACTGTTTAATTTTTGTGTATTTTATATAAAATACCCTGGCGCCCACAAAAGGACAACTGATTAATTTTAACTAATTTTGTTATATATGTCATGTGATTAATTGAAATAAAACCATTTGTGATTTCTCGTATAAAGTATTCACGCAAGTTCTACCTTTCATGATAATAAATATAAAATAATAAAATTAATTATAATTTTAAATCAGGTAATGAGGTCAGAACGTTACAAGCTGCAATAGCGATCCGTTTTAAAATGGCCCAGCTTTTGCCATTACATCAAAGAGAACTTCAGGCGTCCGATGATGGATAAGCATCAAGCCAATAAGGCTGTTGTGAGCATTAAATTTTATCTTTATAGGTAGCCTACTGTTGAAAAACACATCATATGTACAGTCATAATTTGTAGAAGACTGAAGTCTTCAGGGACTAAAGTAGATAGATGTAGCAATACAGATCATTAACACAAACGACAGCAAACAAACCCCGAGAAGCTGGTGTCAGTTGTATGGTCGCCAACTTGACACAGCATCTGCAGAGGGAGGAGACTTTGGGTATAAATAGAGAAGCGTGGCGTATGTCGTCGCACGTGTTTCCCATAGCGAACACGTGGCGTATGGCTCTGTTTGAGCTCGCAACAGTCTGTATTTGTGCAGCACAAGGGACAGCTCCATGGACAAATCTCTTCCTCGGCAGAATGAAAAATCTGTAATTGACTCGTCCAATGCCTTGCATAATGTTTTATTAATTACTATATAATTTCCTAACCTCACTCAGTAACTGCTATAGCTATTGGCAGGAGAACGGTGTCACGTGTCAGCCTTCGCTAGCGAATTAACAGTGATCAGGGATATCATTAGAAGGAATTCGAGGTTATGTCCACAATTTAATAGCTAAGCAACTGTTACCAAATTAATTGCCATAATACATTCATTATGTTTGCTTTTCGTAGCATTTCATAGCTAAAAAATAATCGATAAACTTTACGGCTCAAAAATCGGGGAACTGCTTTTCAGTAACATTTTGCTAATGAAAGCAATATAAAAAAAATTACTTAAATTACCCATGGTGTGTGGTGTAGCCACGAATGCGATTTTTATTCTGGCCTAGGCCAAATTTCAATTTAATTTAAAGTTTCGCTAATGTTGTTGCTTGACAAAAGTTTATACATTACGATTTATTTGCTTTTTACGCGTTTTACTGACCACTTTCGTTAATGATCTTTGTTCACGTCCACTGTACGTGAAGTTAAAGTGGACATCAGGCCAAATATGTTACCGAATCGAGTATTCTGGTAATTTATTTCTTTGTAGATGCTCAGCTGTTTAATAGTCTGGAATCTGTATTAAGTTCTCTTGTCGTTACAGACACTATGGCCAAAAATTACATTACAAATGTTTGCCCAGCATCAATAACAAAAAAAAAAAAAAAAACGACGTGATGTTTTCGAAGTTAACAGGAATTCTTCAAATGTGGCAGAGTGAACTTTATGGGCCAAGTTTGTATTTCAAAAAGTTCGAATCTACGACCTTATAAACAATTATACGATAGCGCGATCGTCCGTTTTTAATACCTACGAATATTCTTCAAGCTCAAGAGATTTTACTCATTCTAAGGGTAAAACATAGTTGAGTTCGTATTTGGCCAGGTCAGGTGAACCTGTCATAATGTTTGACCACAAAAACTGGAACTATTCCAGACCCGTGACGATACGTAAAAGACGGCCACGAGCTTACACTAGTATGTATATTTTACCTTCTAGAGTCACAATTTAATTTTGATAACAATATTTGCCAACTTCAACCGTTAAGCCCAAAATCCAGTGGGACGAATGATCTTTGTAAATATGTTCATTATTTACAAAAAGAATGACTGTAATTCACCAACTGATCTTTCCGCATATAGCCTTCATCTCACTGTCGCTCAGTCCCTTTCGGAGTCTGATGACTCGACGAGGCGCTTGCCGACTGCTAATATAATCCGCCGAATATCGAACAAACTGTTCAGACAACTCAAACTATACGAAAGAAGGTGCACTAGCGTCAGCCATTTGTTCTGGAGTCAATATTTCCAGAATTCGAGAGTGTGAGATATTCTCTACAGTTCTCTTTTAAAGGCTATTTTTTTTACTTTTATGTACCCTTATTGCTGACTTTTTAGCTTTTAAGTCTTACACCAATTTCTGCTTGTTTCACATTTTATTTTATTTTGTAAGCAATATAATGGTAGTCCGTGGTTCACACTTCATTAGCCCCTGAACGACTGAAACAGATTAGTAGTTATTCCTGCACATCACGCGCAGTTAGTAATTTCCGCATCTGTTTTATCAGACAGTAAATCCTGTTTACCGAATAAATTCTAGTGTTTCTCTGCGTTGGTTCTGAGTGTCAGTTCCGTAGGCCGGTGTGACGAAGCGAGGAACACTCACCACAATTTTTCACACCAAACACCAGTCCATCAGCCGTAGTGGCTGTAACTCACAATGTCTGCTGTTTTTTTCAGTATCCAGGACAGCACCGCACCGAAGTGCGGTCAGACTGCAGTGGGACTCACAGAAATAAGAGTAGAATCTTCTTTGTGGAATTGAAGCCTGCCAATCAGATCAATAGTGAAGTCGCCCATGGTCCTTCACGACACCGAAGAGCCACCACGGTCTGTCAGAATTACACAAAAAAGTATTTGTAGCTGCATGTCGAGAAATATCGCTCTTACCTATCTGTTTAAAACATACTACATGGTGCACTAAATCAGAAAACTTTACGATGTTCAGTAGTATCTTTTGTTCTCTCGTCATGTGGAATCTAAGGATATACAATTGACTTACAGAAACTCATACACGTGTTGAGCTAATATAGATTTCTTATTCGTTGAATAAACAGTTCGGCTGTCTGTCTTGATAAGTACGATTTTACTTAGATATACTATCTGTTTTCTTGCAAAGTTCGTGAACGTATGGGAAGTTCGGCCTGGAACAAAGTTAAAGAACTTTATTGATGTCAATATGCGTCAGGTGTATTGTATTGAGTATAAAGACCAGATATGATCAACTGAGAGTATGGATAGTGCATGCAGTTTAAATACCAACCTTGAAAGGATTGTGAAAACTCGGTAGGAAAATCTTATGTTTGTTTCATGTGTTTCAGCTTCAACAACAGTTAGAGATGCTAAACAAAATCAATGTGTTAGGTCTATAATTTGATTGCCGTTAATATCAGAATGCGTCGCTCTCATTCCGAACTCTATTACTTCTCCCCCTACTTTCTCCTACCTCAAAAAGTTGGGGGAAGTATCATACCTGTAGACTGAAAATTTGTAGTTTTCCATCATTTGTACTTAAAAAGTTCAAGTTAATGAAAACCAGAAGTCGCTCGGTTATCAGTCTTTCTTTACCTTCAATCAAACTGCGGGGTTCATATGAAGTGGTTTCAAGGAGAAAGGACAAACATAATGCATTCTGGTTCTTTTCCTGTATGTTCTAGATTGTGGAGATATGAACGTGAATGAGGCGTGCGACCAGTCTCTACTACCGCACTCTCTCCATGCCCTCCTTGCTGTTCCCTCTTTTGTTGTGACTTTTGCTTCCAATGAAGCAAAATCGATCCTTCAGTTCGCGAAAATTATTGTTCTGTTCTCTTTAATTTTAGAACCGTCTTCTTGTAAGTGCTCAGCCTAATTAATACATGTTATTGCAACAATGAGTTATCCTTTCAACGACTGTTAAATGTTTTCAGTTTTCGTTAACGTTGTTTTGGAAAATCGGATAGTGCTGTTTTCGTTACTGCTCTCAAATGGCTGAAAGAGAATAATCAATCTAAGCGCTACTTATTTACTTTCAAAGGGGTTTCAAAGGCAAACATTATTTTCTTAGCTTGGTTTCCGCTGAAGTCGTGATAACGCTATCAGACTTTTAATTTTTGATTCTTGGTCTATTTCTTGGAGAAAAGCTAATTCAGCTTAAAATATTTTTGACTCATTCAACAAACAATCCAACACACTGCTGCACCTAGCAGTTGATAAAACAGTACTGATAAAAAAACTAAATTATATTTTGTTCGAAGATGAATAAAAAAGATATTGCATTTTTTTTTCAAATTTCTCATGAATGACTTTTATTTAACCACTGATATCATATTCATATTATTGAAACTTATTATGATTAACCAGAAGATCACTGAATGTGTATATTGGCACCACAGTAAACAGCCAATGGGATCCATCTGATGAAGTAAAGTCACGTATTGGTAAAGCCAGGGCTACTTTCAATAAAATGAATAACCTTGTCAAAAGTTGTATTTTGTCAGTTACCACGAAGATGAGACTCCTGCGCTGCTGCGTGTTCTCTGTCCTCCTGTATGGCGTTGAAACGTGTACATTAAAATAAATTATCAGTAAAAGGTTAGAAGCTTTTCAAATGTGGCTTTATCGAAGAATGTTGAGAATACCATGGACAGACCACACCACAAATGCTGAAGTGCTCCGCAAAATGAAAAAAAAAAATATATGGAAATACTGATCACCATAAAAAGACGGAAGCTTCAGTACCGTGGCCACATCATGAGGAATAATAGCCGTTATGAACTCCTGCAGTCTGTTCTTCAGCGGAAAATACCAGGAAAGAGAAGTGCTGGTGGAAGAAGAACTTCTTGGTTAAAAAATCTGAGAACATGGACCTCCAAGACAACGACGGAGTTAATCCGAGCATCAAGCAGCAGAGACGAGACAGCCAAGATGGTTGCCGACATCCGGAACTGTTAGGGACCAGAAGAAGAAGATTGAAACTGTAAATAATAGTGTCTGAAATGTTTCTTTTACTGCTTTCACTTTAGAAGGCGCTCACCAAGCAAATTCAGGGTGCGTGGTGCCACCTGAAATTTTTTCTGGCTTTTCTTTATTCATTTGAGAATTCTAGGACCCTCCGATCACGTTTGCCTACGACGAACGGGGAGTGCGTGAAACTAGTGTCACGAGATCGCAAGGCTAAACGGATTTAAGCTACGTGTAGCTCTGGCACATGTATCCGGAATGGTATCAGAACTTCGTTGACTTATACGAACCTGATGTTTACATCAGTATTCACAAGTATCGAGCCCTGCTGTGGTATTCAAATCATTAAAAATGTCATGATGAGAAAGATTTTTTTGTTTTAAGTAACTATGTTTACATGTTACAGATATCCTTGCTTAAATTTTCCCGATCCGGAAGCAATTTGTGTTTCGAGTATTTGCATGAGGCTTATCATCCAAAAATTTGTGAATCAATCGAGGAAAAACAAATTTTTATTTTGGTGAATTTTCGGAAAAAAGAATCTGCAATGTTACATACAGAAAATAGTGGCAAAATCTAATCCACACAGAAACTACAAACGTTTTCCCTAAACGGTGAACGAACTCGTGACCCTTAGTATTCTGGCACAGCGCTTTAAACCACTCGGCTGCTTAACATGTTTGTATTAAGCACGCAAAATTTTAGTTTCTTATTCAAAATTTCTCGTAAACGAAAGCCCACCAGTACAGATGATGTTGGGGTGATATATACGAGGGAGGATCAAATATAAGCCGAGCGTTTTGCAACAAAATATTTAAAAAAATACATTTTTAAAAATAAATTATAATTTACATTCTTCTTACTTTTCTGCATAGTTCTTCTTATCTTTGCACTTACTCCAACAGTAGGTAGTTTTTTAATTCTGGTATAAAAAAGTTTGCGAACGTGTTTCAAACCATTTACACACGAACAATTGCATCTCATCCTTCGTTGCGAATCGTTGTTCACCAAGGGTTTCTTTGATTGGCCCAAACGTACAAAACTCGCATGGTGACAGGACTGAATTGTAGGCTGTATGATCTAGGACAGCTCATTGCCCGTCGACCATCAGGTGTGTATGTTTCTGGTGCGTTGAGGTGTTTGATGAAGACACACACCTCTGATCGGAATGCCGCGCCTTTTTGACCGACTGGCAGCTCAAACTTGACTAAGGCGATCACGATAACAGGTAGCATTAATGGATCGATTTCTTGATGAAAATCGATAAGCAGAAGGCGTTTACAGTGGACAGCATCAGCTTAGCTTTCAGCGGTGCACCTCCCCCAGTCTTCCGCTACTCTATACCGGTCCTTTTCGAATCAGAGGTGCGTTGATGGATCCAAATCTCTCTCACGTGACAATTTTGTTCAAAAAAAAAGTTTCATAATGCCCCTCGTAAATCGTCAGGAGTCTTCAAGAAATTTCAAACCGCACGGTTTTCTGTTCTGCATTCAGTAACTTTGGAAACTATCGAGCCAACACTTTTCGTAATTCCAATTCATTGCGAATGATTTACTGCGCACTTCCATAGCTGATCTAGATATTTTATGAACGTTTATGTGCTGATGGCCTTCGCCGAATTATCGAACAGCCTTGGTGTTGTGCGGTGTGACGGCGCGCGTGAGCAATGTACGCTGCCGACCTTTCTTAAATTTGTCTCTCTAGTGCAGGGATGGCGAACCTTTATTGTTCTACGTGCCATTTTTTCTAAAGAAATGTTGAATGAAGCCATGACGTACCACCAAACAATCATGATTTAGTAACTAATGGGAAAAGAAATAAAATAAAAATAGTGCAACTTCTGTTGTTACCAGTTAGACGCCAAATAACTTACATTATGTCTATACTTTGTTACTTTTAGCAGCTTGCAAGCTGAAGTGGAGTCATCTAACAAACGGTTTGGAAGCAGCGAGTCTTTAGTATCATTCTGGTTCGATTTTTTGTGATTAGTTTCATAGTGCCGTTTTACAGATGATGTTCTACATACCACTGTTCTAGAACATAAAGCACACGCCGCTTTATCACCATTATTAATCGTGCCATATTTATCACTCCGCCAAGGTTGAAATTCTCTGTTATACTTATCTTTAACTTTTTTTTAACCAAAGTAGTCATGTTGAATAGTTGTACATATAACTCAAACAAACTTAAACAAGCAGTTGTGTTAACGAAATTAGTTTAAAAATACAAGAACTATTCGTAATTGGTAAAAGCAGTCAACAACGTCACCAAAGCAAGCAAGTGCGTCGCGCCGCCTAGCGCCTGTACTTGCTCACTGAGTCCGTTCGGTCAGAGTTTCGATCGAAATCTACCTCTTTAGCGCAATCTGTAGTCCTTTCGGTTCCAGTAGTTTCGTTCACGATGATCTTTGTTACTATGATCTTAAATTATGTAGACGAAAGAAATAAATTGTTTATATCGATTTGGTACCTACTTAATTAATGCCGTGCTCAAATTATTTGGTCGCATGCGATCATCGGTACGCGTGCCATTGGTTCGCCATCCCTGCTCTAGTGTTTTACCTGAGCCCATGAAAAGGTTCTTTCCGCGAACTTTGGGAGTAAACGGAGTCGAATTTCAGCAACATTTATGTTTTATCTGACGAGAAACTTAATAATAACTCGTTGTGCAACTGCGGGGTGTACCTCTTTCTCGCTCATCATCATTGTTGCTGAGAGTAAGAAGCACTTGGCGTGCCAACGTTAATACTGCCTTCTGCATGACCTTACTTTTCAAACAGTTTCAGGCTCCTCACGCAATCGACTGTCGCGCAATTCAAAAAGGCTCCTTTATATGTGACCCACCCTCGTTCCTTATGTGTCATACTATAAATCCGCCTTAACAATAAGGAATGGCAATCTTCCGCTTATCATAATTTTAACTGCGATCGAGCAGTCACCTTTCTTGTTATTTTATCATCTTAACTCCTTTGCGTGTAAATTCTCCCACTCATGTACTTTTACTCCATACTAATTTTAATTTTAAATTGTTTCAGTGTTTCTGGTAAACATTCAACATTTCCGCTAGCAATTTATTGCGCGGATTAATACCAGCGTTTGAGTTTATATTTAATACGCATGGTGGGTTTTTCCACCAAATTAGTGCGGATTAATTTGCTGCTGGTAACGAATAGACAAATATGTAACTAGTTAATATTTCGACACTAATCGGAGGAACAGCGTGCTTTTGATGATTATGGCCCCGTATCATCTCTAAGCACAAGTCACCTGCAAGCTCATTTAGTCATTTGTGTCAAAATATTTACACGCCCGCAATACACTGGAACAGGCTTTCATACGCTTCCTATCGAAATAAAAGTTTCGCATCAATACTCCAACCCGCGCCCAGACAATGCTTACTGTTCGGCCTTCTACATAACATTTGCTCGCTGTCCGCGCCAACTGTGCCGGCTAACCAGACATTGATACTCCGATGCTATACACAACTACAGTATGTGGAAACCCAATAATGATACAAGTCAGGTTACAAATATTAATATAATTAGTCAGTATACCTAAAATTAACCAAAATAAAACAATTCAATAATAGTAATAAAAAAATGATTGTGGGTTGTGAGAATGTCAGACCACGCGTGTGTAAACTAAAAAGATAAAACAGCACCCATACAAAATGTGTGAGCGATTAGCATGCGCTGTTCCCATTTTTACCGAATGTCTGAGTAGTTAGTGTGAGGTAACGTGCCACGAGTTGTCAAATATACAAATCCCTTTACTAGGTCCGACATAAGCACCCATGTGTGAACGTAGCTTTACATTGTTCGTACATTAACGATGAACGTATAAGCAGAGCGTTCGTCATGCTTGCGAGCGAGCTAAATACTGCCAGGATTAGTGGACACATTTAGAGTAGCCGAGAACATTATATCTGTGCTCCCTGCTCTGTCCCGGGCACGCGATAAGCGCCACTGCACGGCGCGGCGGCGTGGTTCTGTTCTGTTGGCGGCCTGGCGTGTTATTACTGGCACTCTACCACAAGGCTGCTGGGCCCTTCACCTCGTGCTTAGCTTGTTGTTTGAGTCCTCCATCTGGCTACACTAGTTCTCACACCTTCCTCATTGTAGTCTACCCCGATGTTCACGATCACTACGGAAGGTAACTTTGAATCTTAACCACAAGACCTCAGAAATCTGGCATATTGTTATCCGTACAGCGGACTGGTGTCTTAGTGGTTAAGGCGTCTGACGATATCGATAGGTCCCCGGTTCTAATCCTGGTGTCGACTGGAATCCTCAAAGACCCTTAATTCGCACTTCACTTCTGTCTCATCTTAATGTGTAATGTGAAATACGCCAGTACGCTACCATGGTTCGAATTCAAGTTAAACTCTTAAGTCCCCTATACCAGGTAGGACTACTGGGTTAGGCTAGCACGAGGTGGCTTTACAAATACTCGACCAATCCACTTGTGCTCCAGTCTGCTCATTCAGACTTGGGTTTCTAGTAGTTTTCGGTGAAATAGGTCACTGCCGGTTTTTCCTAGCTCCAGCCTCCTCAATGTAGAGTCCCCAAACCAGCTTGATGTGGCGAGGAGGTGTCAAAGGAGAAAACGCGGGAACAGATGGCAGGTAACTTGTGTGCGACACACATCCGCCTGTCACGTTCACTGACACGGCGCGGGAAAGTCTCGAGAGGTCGCGAACCAGCTGCACGCTTTCATTTTCCCAAATACTGGACCCGTCGCCGAGTTAACTAGGTAAATGTTACAGCCACGAAACCCTTCCTGCAGCTAAAATGCTAAAATTCACAACATTTCTTGTGGCATTCAGCAAAATCTTAATACGATCCAACGCTAATAACGACCAGACATTCAGTTAAAATCTTATTTCAAGACATATGTTCCTTCAAATCTTCAAACTATTGTGCGTATTTCCAATATCGAATTTGGCAGCAGAATGCTTGGATTCAAGTTAGGCAATTCGTCTCCATCGTTATGCAGTGATCTGGTTGCTCAGTGGTCAAGAAGCTAGGCTGAAATCTCCGTTGGAACAGAAAATTTTACGAGCTCAGCTTTGGTCGTGTGAGTACACCTTGTAATACACTCCTATACAGCCGCATGTATTACATTTCTTTATTTGAGACCAATATTTATTCTATTTGATGGTTCCATAGCGTTTTTGCGCATGGAGTATGAATGGGAAGCCAATACAGTATAATTAGCATGTCTAGATAGCTATATGTGGTTATACTTTGTTATAAGTACCCACGACGCCGAGGGTGCCCTCTATGGAGGGATGTGCTCCCAATCGGCAACGCTGTGGTGGCCGCTCGAGGGAGAATTTTCATCCTGGGACTTACCTGCATTCTGAGGGGGAGGTCTGTCAGAGACACGTGGAGGAAGAAGGACCTCGGGACAAAAGTACGCCACGTGTTCAGCGAAAGTGATTTATCTGTACCCCAAGAGAAAGAAGCAGTGTTTTGTGAGTGGGGCTGTTTTGTGATCGGCTGCAGTGTAGAACCAGATATCAAAGGAAAACGGTAATGCTCCGAACATTTTGTTTTTGACTTCGTGCACGCTGCATACTGTTCGTATTCATAAGCGCCCTGTAGCCAACCCTACTGGAACTCTGCTCAAACGATTGAGAATAATCCGGGAAACAGGAAAATACTTTTCCTCGTTGGGGAGCTCATGGCCGATTTTTTGTTTTTGTAATGTAATTGTAATTTAATTTATCTCTTCTTTTTTGTGGAGTGTAGAGCTCACTTTTAATAAACTAGATATTCCTGTCATTCATTCCGTGTATTTTAACAATAAATTTAATTGTATTTCAGTTAAGTATTTCTACAATCCCTAATTCATAAAATCACTGGTATGAAAAATAATAATAATCTACTGTATGTAAGGCCGGTAGGTAATACAACCTGGAAGTTCAGCTGCTAGGATGCAACAACGTTAAAATGTAGATCCAGTCACGAAAGAGATGGAACGCGTTGTAAATCGAAACGCTGACCCCAGGTCATACGATTTTACTGATTATCACCAAGTCTTTAGTAGTTTACATGAATCCTGTACAGCAGTTTTGGACTTAAAGCTGAAGAATGAACATACGAATGTTGCATTTCTTTATTAGACTGACATGCGGTTTCATTGTTGTGTCGTCCATATATTATTATTCAATCACACAAATGGTCGGCAGATTACTGTTGATGATGGACAAACAATTTTTTTCATGCTTTCCGTCATCTCCCGTCTAGTACTGGGACCATGGAGGAAAACCTTTAGTTAGGCGAGACTATTAAGTGTAGCCACCTTCCTGTTAATCATATAAGCTTTGTACGAAAGTGGTCGAGATTTGAACTGGAGTGCATTGTAATTCCTCCTGTGTAGTGTGACGTATGGCGAGCGCGGACGAAGTAATAGACTCTCTTTAAGGCCGGATCACAATAGTAATATAGTCAGGTCAGGTCAGGGCCGACGCTAGGAATTTCGGGCCCGGGGTAAAATGAGCGACCTTTTTTTTAGCTCTTCAAATTGACGGACCGACAATGGGCGGATTCTTGGTTTCTTGCGTGGAGGCCCCCACAGCCGGTGATCGTGGGCCCCCATCAGCCGTCGGGGCCCGGGTACATTTGACCCGCTTACCCCCCCCCCCCCCTAACGCCGGCCCTGGGTCAGGTCAGTGGAAAGAACAAAATCGCTATACACGTAACCCAGTGCGAGCATTCTCACTGCTCAGTTCGGTCAGGTCATAGCGAGGCAGGTCAACCTGAAGATCGCGCCGCCACCGATCAACAGGTCAACACCGAAGCGCTCTTGACATGAGCTGATCGGAACGTTATTGTGAACGTGCAACAGTCAGGTCAGATCAATATGGTCGACGAACCTCTCATAGCTTTCAGTGCTGTATGATTTTACTCATAAAAATATTGCGATTCATCTCACAAAACTACTCTATGACAGAGATCGTAAAAAACTCCTACAATTTAAGCAAATAAAATGTATGAAATTTCACAATACTGCGCAACTAGTAGAATTAATGCAAAAAAATGATTATTTTATGTTATTATTCATGCCGAAAATATTGAGAATTCGGTTCATTGTTATCTTTTTTTCTGCTAACAATCAACTATGTTGTTAAATTGAACTAAAAACTGCAATGTTTAAGCAGTAATGTATCAAAAATATGATTTCCCTGACCTGACGGGCAATGCGAATGTTTCTCGTGAAATCCCGGATCTGAGATGAGCTGAACTGGCCTGTCCTGACTTGACCGCTAGTGTGAATTGGCCTTTAAGGCCCCCGCACACAATTAAACACTCTGCACAACATAGGGTGTGTCAAACGTGTCTGCTATTTTCGTAGGTTTTTGTAGTCTACTGCTGAACTTAGTCTGAACTCTTTCAATTACAACAGTCGTGGCTAGTTACTCTTCTTCATGCATTCTTTCATCCATATCCTCTGCTTTTTTTTTTCTCTCCTTTTGTTTTTTTTTCACGTTAGACGTTCTTCTCCCGAGATTTAAAAAAAAAAAAAAATGAGTTGAGATTTGCACAAGCCATCGCAACGTGTATTTACCAAAATCTTCGGAAGCATGGTATTTCACAAACACAGCTTTAGCGCAAATTGTTTGATCGAGTATGGGGCTGGAGCATGTCGATTATAACGAAATTTAAATTTTAGACTATGGTTACGTTTCTTAATTGTCCAGATTTCCGACAAGTTTATTTCTGTGCATATAATCTCGGAAAAGAGACAGCGTGAACGGTTTGAAAAGGTTGAGATGGTACGACCGAGGCCTCGCATTCGGGAGGACGCAGGTTCGAATCACCGTCTGGCCATCCATATTTAGGTTTTCCATGGTTTTCACTCCAGGTGAATGCCGGCATGGTTCGTTTAAAAGGCCAAGAACGAATTTCTTCCCGTTCCTTGCCTCAAGTCCGTTCCCGTCTCAAAGTACCGATGAGGCGTAAAGTCAAAGTAAAAAAAAGTGTGTGTACGTGGGGGGGGGGGGGGGGAATCATTTGGATTATGCATCTTTCTTTGGATGATACTGAGTACCTGTTGAGGCCTACCAGACAAAAATAGAAAGAAAGTTATTAAAAACTTTTGGGCAAAAACGCTACTGCATGAGGGGAAAATATGTGAGTTAATTTAAAACATGTAATTTTTTGTGGTGACTTATTCTAGAGCTTTCGTGAGAAAAATATGACATAATTTGCATTTCTGAGAGTTGTGTCCCTTGGCGTGAGTTGCAGCTGGTTGCTGTGGCCTTGTTTGCATCGCTGGTGCTCAGATCGCTCTCTCGCAGTCGGGAGCGGTTCCTCCGCGAGTGACAGGACCTTCGCAGCAGGTGGAACTAAATGTCGTGGCATCTCTGATTTCACACCGGCTGTCCTCCTTAATACCAGCCTAACACGTCCCGTCCGTAAATAACGAAGTAACTCGTCTTCTGAAAGGTCGAAGACGTGGTGTCTGTCACAACTGGTGGCGTGACGTGAGTCTTGCCTCTAGTGGGGGACCGAGCGTGGTGGTGTAACGGATAGCGTTCTGGCCTCGCATTCGGGAGGACGGCGGTTCGAATCCCCGTCCGGGCATCCGGATTTGGGTTTTCCATGGTTTCCCCAAATCACTCCAGGTGAATGCTGGGATGCTTCCTTCAAAAGGCCATGGCCGAATTCCTTCCCATTCCTTGCCCCCATCCTTTCCCGTCTCTAAAGACCGCGTTGTTAAAAAGGGACGTTAAACTGTTACAAAAAAAAAAAAAAAAAAAAAAAAAAAAATCTAGTGGGGAAGCCAATAACATAATATACCTCGTTAAGATTTGTCGCAACTTCTTGGCTGTTATAATACAGCCCTAACTTCTTTTAAGTAAATATTATTAGTTCGAATAATGTTTATCTTAAGCGACGAGGTCAAATAAAAGCAACTCATTA
This sequence comes from Vandiemenella viatica, assembly GCA_031002005.1. NCBI lineage: Eukaryota > Metazoa > Arthropoda > Insecta > Orthoptera > Morabidae > Vandiemenella > Vandiemenella viatica. Next base: position 201,499,224 of record JARYHS010013630.1, on the reverse strand, counting down.
CACTCACATACGTGATGCGATTTATTGTCTGATTACGACTTCAGGCTGTTTTGAGAACTGAAAAATTGACCGGTTGCGCTGCATGTCTGCCTGGGGCTGAGTTACAAATATCTTCTCCGGAATCAAGGTATAACTCATTAAGGTGCCCCAACTTCTTGGTGGTTTATAGAATAGGACAATCTGGCGTGGTATAGCAACAGGTGTTAAACATCTTTGGTCTTATCCTGAATCTCTGATGTCTTCATTAGATCAACATGCGGTCATTTTGTAAGTAATGGTCTACGTCACACGGAGAATTCGAACACACATGTATATAGGGAATTTCACTGTCTCTATTTATGTTCAGTGATCATATAACTTCAGATACAGAGGTTGGACAAAATAACACCACGCGATAGAGTACAGGTTGTTGCATGTTGGTACCACTACTTCCGTGTGAATACTGCGATGCACACGTACGGCATAGTTGACGTGACAGGTCCTGTAGGTTATGTGTCAGTGTATTATACGCTTTGTTCTGTGATGGTTGGAACAAGCGATCAGTGAAATGCGTGATCTCTCAGACTTCGAAAGAGGCTTGATTGTCGGAGCTCGGATGGCGGGAGTGTCTGTGACAAAAACAGCTGAACTGTTTAACGTCTCACGAGCGACAGTATCCAGGGTAATGACAGCATACACAAAACATGGTAAAACATTGTCGGCGAAGAGGAATAGTGGACGGAAACCAAAGTTAACCGACAGAGACCAACGAACATTAAAAAGGATTGTGGCCAGACAAGACAAAACTACCTCAGCAAAAGTGACAGCAGAACTCAACACACACCTGAGTAATACTATTTCGACTAAAACAGTATGGCGGGAGCTCCACAAAGCTAATATTCATGTAAGGGCTGCAATTGCAAAACCCCTTATAACGGCTACCAACGCTAAGCTGCGAAACAAGTGGTGCCACGATCATTAAAAACTGGACACTTGATGATGTATGGTCCGATGAATCATCGTTCACATTGTTTCCTACTAACGGCCGGGTTTATGTATGGAGAACACCAAAAGAAGCCTACGATCCGGACTGGCTGCGTCCTACAGTCAAGCATGGGGGAGGTTCCGTTATGATTTGGGTGGCTATATCGTGGTATTCAGCTGGCCCTCTTATTCACATCACTAGCCGGATGGCTAAGAATGAATATCTCGAAATCCTCAGTGATGAAGTTCTTACTATGACTAGAATACTGCTGCCAAACACTGCCATCTTCCAAGATGATAATGCGCCCATACAGAAAGCAAAACATGTTCTGCCCTAGTTCGAAGGGCATCAGAATATCATCAAAAATCTTCGTGGCCAGCACAATCGCCAGACCTCAATACAACTGAATAGTTGTGGGGAGTTTTGGAGCAGATTTCCACCTCCAACATCATTGAAGCAATTGGCGAATGTTTTGGTACAATATTCCGTTGGGAACTATTCAGACACTCTACAAATTTATTGTTCGAAGAATTGCAGCTGTTGTACAAGCAAAAGGTGGCCCAACACCACATTAATAAATCAATAGTATGTAAATGTCAGGTGTTCATATTATTTTGTCCAACCCCTGTATTTGTGTGTTTTGTTTTCTCATTCTCGAATTTCTTGAAGCTAAAGGATTGATGGCTCACTATTTAGAAGATTTAATTTAGTTTAAGCTTTATGTATTATAAATTTTTGTCTTTTATATGTTACTCTTTGTGATACTCTAAATTTTTGTTGGTTTATGTAAAGAAGGTATAGATTAGTATGCAGATGGGCTATATGTTCGAATATCGGTAGTATTTGATTCATGTCTAAGTACCATGCCACTATGGGCAATGGTAATGTCGAATATCAATGGTAGGAAGCCGATTAGAAACAAAGTTTTGTTACAGTGACGTGAAGTTTTCGGGTGGAAAAAAATATTTTGCAACGAAGTAGTGGATATTAGTCGATAAGTTAGTAATGTGTCCCATTAAATTTCTATTTTTTTCTTTGGTTAAACATGTATTTTGGTACCTTTAACTCATTGAGATGTATATTTGTTTGCATCGGATGTGTTCAGAGCAGGAATGATCCCGTTTATCAAATACTGATATAAAATTTTCTTTACTGGACGTGTTTTCAATTATGGAAGTTTACTGAGGAAAATATTCGTGGGCAGTTAGTGACAGCCCCGCTTTTCTTCTGTTACGGCACGTGATTCGTTCTGGCTGATTGCGATGTTGGCTGTGTAATCTCTGGGCTGCTAATCGTCTTGGTCACTTAGTGTCTGCAATATCCTTGTTGTTCGCTGAATGAATCTCAGAGATGAGTACTTGTTTGGCTTCGTGGGACACCGCTAGCAACTCGATAGCTGCCCTAAGGGCGATAAAACCCTCCTGAAGCCACTACTGTGCTGGCGGATCAGACTTCTGATCTTTGCATATATCTCTGGACTAGTTTGCTTTTGTTAGTGCGACAGCATGAAAGGAAGGCTTGGAATCAAATGTTATGCCAAGATATTTAAATTTCAAGTCTTCAACAAATAATTCTTTCCCCCCTTATAGTCATAATCTACCTTTAGTTTTTTTTTTCTGTGTATCTAATAAGGTGACTCTTCTTTACATTTATCTTCATCCCATGTTTATCAACCCAACTGTTTTTAGGCGTGCAACCATGTTTCATCACATAGAGGAAACATTTAGCGTTACTTTTTAAAAAATAATTAGCGATTCATTTAATTCACAAAAAATGAATGCAGTCTTTAAGAAAATTGATTACTTTGGCTGTATGTCTAATCTTACATTGTAATCTCATTTCGGTAAAATAATGACGCAGCTGGATCTGTTTCTATTAAGGAATGTGCCACAGCATAAAACACCGCTGAGTTTTTATTTTTCATCCATTAGATAGGTCGATGTCGTCACCTTTTTATAGGAACCATCAGAAGGCAGTAACCTCACGCTCTAGTAAGCAACCCTTGAGGATAGCTGTTTTGTAGAAAGCGGTAATTTTCTTTTTGGTATAGGTAGAGCAGGGTGCTTGTTAAGTAAGTGAAAATACATTTTCATTTGTAATATTAACATGCTTCACATTTCATACAAAGGCTTTGGCGAAAACTTTGAAGGGTAAAGTTGTCAGTGGGAGGTGCTGCGTGCACGCACGCGCGTGTCTTCCTGCAGGGCGTGGCAGTGTCCTGCTCGTCACTCTGGTACCATCGACCTCTGCATTCTGTTTCCTGTTTGGTTGACAGTATCTCAGCACCATGACTTACCTCTTGGAAGTAGTCCGCTGGAGATCTTTCATCGTTGTTTTATACCCTATTTTAATTTTTGCGTCAAACAAAATACTGTTTTCTTAATCTTATAGTTGGTCGAATCTCAACTTTGACGGGGATTTCAAGCCAAGCCTGTGTATTAATAATAACCAGAACCCTAATTTCCCGCTGTCGATACCGGGACGTTTGCTCCTTCATCGAAAATCTTGCCTTCACCTTGTAATGTTGAATGCTCTTTATGCAACAGAAGATATTAATGGTTTCCCCAGATCACTAAAGGCGATTGCCGGTATGGTTCCATCAAAAAGGACGTCTCCGAATTCCTTCCTGCTCTTTACCCCCAATCCTGTCTTACCTCTAATGACCTCGAAATCTACGAGCTGTAAAAACAGAAGCAAAAAACAGACGACATCCCAGTATTTTTTTGACAATCCGAAATTGTTTCCTATTTTGAGACAAAGCTATGCGGAAATACAGTTTCGACGAGACAAACAGTGACTAGAAAATTAAATACTTATTAATCAATTCAGAGCTAGGAGATCAACAAAATATATAGTTACTTATGTTTTTCTTCTATACATGAAACAAATAACTTGGTTCAGAAATTCAAAAATTAGTACGGTCACCGGCAAATAGAAAGCAAGCTTCTGAAGTGATTTTTAACTACCAGTGTCCGTTGACGCTAATAGTGGTTTTATGTTGCTTAGGACTAGCTGACGTGTAGCAGGATGTTTGTGGATGAAAGTGTTGTACCATATGTATGCGAATAGTGTTGGCAGGAGGCTGACTAACCATTACGTGTCTCCGTTTCCAAAATGTCTGACGACTGTTTTGAACGTTACTCGTAATTTACGGCGTATGTGGTAGTGCTACATTACGAAAGGATTCTGGACCACCAGGTTGCATAGATTTCAAAACATCTTTAACCTATGTTAGAAAGGATTTATAAATTCGTTTCTAGAAATGAGGCAATTTCTTCATAATTTAAAGGGAATCTCTGGGTCTTATTTACAAGACACATTGTTGTAAAATATTCCTGTCACTTTAGACATTTTACCACCCCCATTTTTAAATAATTTATTAAAATCGCCGATTTTTAAGTGTAAACCCGTGAGTGTGTGTCAGTGCGATATGGTGTTGCACACGCGTCCTGGTCCCAGCATACCTGCTGTTCTAAGCGGTTTTCCGCAGTCACCAAGGCGAATAGCGGACGGTCCCCAATTTACGCTTCATAAACATTACACAAACAAAAAAATACAGTTAGTGCATTCGGAACATAGTTACACGTTTCGCTGACAGATGGCCAAATCAGAACACGTCGCATCCTCAAAAAGCCGACCCTGCAGCAGCGGGACGAGAGGAAGAAGAGCACTCATTTTCAGCTTTATCGCTTTCGGAAGATACTCTGTTACCACGAATTTTAGTATTGTTTTCAAAATTAAATCATACGGCGTATAACACAGTAAGGGCCACAGTAGGCACAAGAGGTCTTTCACCAAGCGTTTTGAGAGCGGTAACGCTCTGGCCTCGCATTAGGGAGGACATAGATTCCAATCTGCGACCGGCCATCCAGATTTGGATTTTTCATGGTTTCTTCAATCACTCCAGGTGAATGCCGGGACGGTTCCTGAAGGTAACGGCGAATTCCCGTTCTTTGACACAAGTCCTTTCCCGCCTGTAATGTCCTTGACGTCAACGAGGCATAAAGCCATAAGCGAAAAGAAAAGTCTGCCCCTGCGACTAAGCAGCTCGTGGTCGGCTTACTTTAACTTTGACTCTTAAATGGAGCCCATAGGTCGATGCTAGCGTTACAGAAAAAAATCGGGGCTTGCTGAGCCCAAGTCGGTGACGTTTCTGTACCTGCTGGTCGTTAGGTGCCATCACAGTTCAACGTCTATCTGTCGTACCACGAAAGTTTCGTTACTTTTAACAGTGCCGCTCACCGAAACATAAAACTGTCCGCTATAACACGGCACGTTAATCCAAAACACGATGGAAACCTTAATGCTGAACAGTAATGAAATCATTAAGAAAACTTCCCTCCTCGTGTTTAGACAACAGAAGCACGCCTTGACACACACACTGCAGCGTGTTAACTGGTGTGAGGTCACAGTACTGAGAAGGTGCTGTGATAAGAGGAGTGGTGGGCGCTGTGACGTGTGCACCAGGTGGCGTGAGGTCAGCGCGGGAGTGGCTGGACATGACGCATCTCGCTGTGACTCAGGTCACAGACCATCCACAACACACAGCCGGTCAGAGTTGTATCTCTGACGAAAGCGCGATCTTTCCCATGTCTCGCCATCATGATTTACGTTCCTCGATATACATGTAATCCCCAGAGACTGTCGCCAATACTGGAATGGTTCCTTCTTGAAGGCTATGGCCGATTTCCTTCTCCTTCATGTTTCTTATTCTTTTTCCTGCTCTAATAACCTTGTCATCGACGAATCGTAAGGCACAAAAATTACTGATTCCAAAATTAAAATAAAAAATTATAAATAATTTGAAACGAAGTCGGTGATAAAACGACTCACGCCGTGTTTGTGGAAAGTGGGAGCTAAGAGACTATCTAGAAAAATATGTTGAGGAGATTGACTTCTGTTTTCCGAGTTTTTATTTTTACGTTGGAGTGTAAAAACAACGTCGTGAGGAAAGTCTCTTAATAAAAAAAGGTTACTGTGAGACTCCACACATGATTCAGAAGTAAGCAATTATTTTCGTTCATGAGATTTTCGTAGTTTAGTGAATCTAAATAACGAATTTTTTTTTATATATCCTTTGTACAACAGCAGTGACGGTGGGCGCGTTTGTTTCATGCGTGATTTTAACTCACTTATATACGGTGATGGACCCAATATTCAGATTTGGCTTTCGAAATAAAGCAACGAGGCTGGTTTTAACAAAGCTTACGTCTGGCGATGAAATATCCGCAGTAATGAAGTAAAACTGGCCATACAAATTCCGATTTACGTTAAATAAAAACATATTTACCGGAATGTTTCTATTATTCTTTCCTTTTCTGGGGTCAATGAAGCTGGTGGAGAATTCAAAGAAATCTAGACAACTACGCAGATGTGTGTGTGTGTGTGTTTTTTTTTTTTTTTTTTTTTTAATAACATTTCGTCGACTAAGCCATGCAGCCAGCTCCAGACATTTGCAATCATTCTGTCACCGTTATATGTATGGCAAGCGTTTTGTTACTTTCAAAACTTGGAACATTAAATGAACACAACACTTAATTAAAACCACTCATGCTTAAATATGGATTTGAGCCGGCGGCCCATGCAAAAGTCTTTCTGCTGACAAGAGCTGGGGACAGAAAACAGTTAGACGTTTTCTCTGTGAGGAATGCCTGGGCGTATCATAGTTGCGGACTAGGCCCGTCTAAGGAACAATCCGTAACGGCTCCTAAGTCGCTATGTGGGGTGTGAGGAAACCTCACATACAGAAGCGCCGTTGTGGCCCGCGTGAGGTGCGTACTACTCGGACGCCTAGCGGGTCTATATCACGAGTCTATATCAGTGCGCGTACTGGCATTCTTCTGCGTTGTACAGTCACAAATATCGTAGATCTCAGCAACATTAAATGTTAATCTATACCTTAATAAAGAAGCTACACTGCGAATATGTGATATACTACCGGGGTCATTTTTCATTTCCCTCTAAAGATAGTAATCAGTAGGAGCGTCCAAGTTTGGAAGACGGAACAGCAGTACGTGGACTGATTGATTAAGTCCAAGCTGTAACTGGAAGGTCACGGTTACTAAGCACAACTGTAACGCTTGAACCCGTAACCAGCGAGGTAGGTAGTTGCAAGTTTTTTCACGGCAACCAGCGTCAGACTACAAATTCGGTATTGTAGGTGTTGTCTTGTATAAAACAGCTCCAATCAGTGTATCTAATTGAGGAGTTAATAACAGGTTGCCGCTTAATGTTTATCAAACTGACTTAGCGTCACAAGAGTCGCCAGTTCGAATCCAGCTTAGAGCATATGTGGCTTTTAATTGTTCATAATGGGCGACATGTAATAAACAGAAAATAAATATTTCGTATATGCTTATTTAGCTAATACTGTACACTTACTGCAGAAAATTAATAAACACGATGATTTTTCTTCCAGATTTGTGACTGGCTTGCAGTGAATTCTGAAATTGGATATACTACTTCATGAACTGATCAAGGTAAGGCTATTAAATCTTGAAAGCATGCTAGAAGAAGTTGTTCACTAACATTATTACCAAAAGCGTTAAATTATTGAGACATTTTGAAAGAATCTCCTGTTGTGTTGTTACTTTTTAGGAATTTACTCGTATTTTTTGTTACGCAACTCTCAAATCCGAATATGAGCTAAAATGTGTATTCTTATTCTCGTTTATACGCAACACGAAAAGTAAGAGATAAAGCTGCTCATTCAGTTTCTTATTACTGAAGTATAGCGTCTAACAGACTACGATAGTCTTGATGAACAGAACTGCGCCACCATTTACGAAGTAAAATTTTCTGCACACCATTCAAACTTGAATATACAGTGTATATTCTAGTCTGGATGCGAGGAAAAGTAAGGTTTAAAGTAGGAACACTGCGATCTGTGTTTCACTGTTTTCATGTGAACAGCTTGTGTGTCTACTGAACGTAATACATCATCTCGTTGAAGAGGGCGTGGGTTGAGCTTTGAGGAATCCATTTATCTGTTGTTTTTTGTGTTTTTGAAATGATTGACAGGCCAATAAAAACTACTGTAAAGGTCATCTTCGATATGTCAGCTCTGTGATTGACTGGAATTCTACGATAACAATGACAAACTGTTTCCTTGAATAATCCGTTTTCTTGATGTGCTTTAGCCGTGGATATAGTATACTTTCCTTAGCTTTGGTCTCGCTATAGAGAAAATGAATACAGTATACGTACTGTATACTACCAAAAGTTGTTGCATTGGCATTCTTTATTAACATTTAATTTAAGATACAGTATACTTTACCTGTCTTACAGATGTATTACCATTGTTTTTAAGATTCCTGTAGTTCGAAATAAAAGTCTTCATCACGTTGTGCTGTTGGTGCTAGTTTTATAATTAACAGGATGGATTCATCTGGTTGGACGGCGATTAGAATGAGAGTGCAAACGAATGACGAGTTTGTGAAACATCATCTGCAAGAGCTGGCTGCAACGAGCACTTTTTCGCTGTTCAGACAGGTTCTGACGATTATCAAGTGACAATTGTCAGGTGTAAACAAAGTTTGTATGTCAAGTGGAAAAAACGAAAACGCCGTAAAGGTAAACATGAAGTTCGAACGGATGGAAATCGCGTGATTGTTGCCAGTGGAATACAGGTGTTGTCAGAATGCTAAGGATGTATAGAGTGTGCGTGCTCCTGCTGGATCGCGAGTCTGGTTGGCAGTATAAACAAGTCTCCCACAGACATTCGGTGGAATTAGTTTCGCGCTACAAACTCCGATACTGCACTTTTGAGGTATGCAGGTGAAACGCTTATAAAACCCTGAATGCATTCGCCAGTTCGAGTCATGCCCAGGGTGTTAACGTCTCTGAGTGTTGCCGATTCAGTAAAATGAGCAGAAGCATAGAAATGCGTACGTGCAAAAAGCGAAATCAACGGTACAACTGTCTGCCGAGAGCCTATTTTTATCAATAAGAAAGCAGCTACAGAATGATGAGGCGTTTGGAAGCTGTACTGCTCACAATAACACTACAGCCTCCATCCCCTCCTGTCCTTCTGCTATTCCCCCTCTTCCACTACGGTTCATTCTGCTTCTGTGTCTTGCACATTCTTTTCTATTCCCTTAACCCATCTTTCATGTGGCCTTATACGACGTCTTTTCCTATCCAATGTAAAATTGTCATCATCTTCATTTGCCCGTATCAATGGAATCTTGATCTTTTTATACTGCTAATGGTTTACATTTTACCTGCATTTCAGCCTTTCTTTTCTTCCTTCCCTCCGCTAGCGTTTTGTGCTGTGCAATCTAGTCCGGTCACTTCTAATAAGATGTTCGCTTTATAATGTCTGACAAATAGTTGATGGGATACATGTCAACTTACAAATTAAGTTAAAAAAAAAGATTGAACTAAGTCATAACAAAGCGCCTAACATGCGGAAGGAATAAGAGAGAAAGAAAGATAACTTAAGATGTTCTGATCTCCTCTAACGTTGAAGTATTAAACGTCAAAGCTGCCTCACGGTGTTGGCACTCAGTGAAATTTAAAATCTTACGCTTGTCAATGTTGGCAGTACTGCCCGATACTTGCCACCATTTGCGTTACCGTGTATTCCCCCGCGCAGAGTTTAGTTTTCCAGCTGACGTCCGGTATTAATAGCAGAGTGTTTTGACGTCAGTGTCGCGATGTGTTCCCGCACGCTGACTGGTTATTTTAGATCTCCAGACGAGCAGGCCAGCTTCATCATTCCAGGGAAAAGTGGCTCGGCCGTCTTGTTACGCGTTTTATTACGCCCAATGATCGCCAGGAGAAAACGTTCTCGATTCTGTTTCATTTCAGAATGTATTAAACGATTCAGTGAAAATATATTCAGTATCTTCCCTATTTTGTAATACACAGATTATTTAAACATCGTAGAGCATAGTGACGAAGCTATCACACGCAGTATTTCTGAAGACATACATATATTCATACATGCATATATAAATTCAATATTTTGCTCGGGTGAAATACTGCTAATGGCTGATGACTCTTATATAGGAACTAGCCCCAAAGCCCATAAAAAATGACGGGTTTAACGGAGTATTATGGTAATTTATTTCTCTACAGTTGCTTAACTAAATAAAATTGTTATAAAACAAAGCTCATTGTAATTTATCGTCCCTTGTGCTGTAGCAAAGAGTGTCAGCATGGTCCAAGTTGCATTCCAGCCTAACTACAATCTCAGCAAATATTGCCGCTAGAAAAGCAAAGCTTCAATCACAAGCGAATTAATACATTCCCTGTATCGCATGTCAGTGTTATCATGCATCGCGGTATAAACTTGATCCAAAATCTTCACAGGTTCTCACACCTTTCTTTCTTATTACCTGTGATGAAGATCGATATTTTAACGGCTGAGACAGCTTGCAACGGCTGAAATAATGACCCCAGTGAAAACAGGATGCTAAAAATAAATCTTAACAACTTACACTATGGTACGTAATATTTAATTGTGGTTTATGCCACATATATCGCGATCAAATTGGAATTTCTTTCATTCATACCATGTAATGATTTCAGTAAAAAAACAACTGACAATTAATATGCCAATTTAAACAAAATACATACTTCTCTTTCAGTGTTCTGACAAGTCATGTCTTAGAAATTATTTAACTAAATATAATTGTTATAAAATAAAATTCAATGTAATTCCTCGTGCCTTGCGCTGTACGATTTCCGTAAGGTTTCCGTCTTCATCCAGGTTCAGGTTCCATTTCAACCTAACCACATACTACGCTAAACTTGCCGCCAGAAAAACAATACTTCTATCTCACGCATATTAATACATGTACTGTATTGCATTTTAGTGGCAATAATACATCGCGATATACATTTGATCAAAAATCTTCAAGAGTTTTTAAACCTTTCTCTTTTGTTATCCGTGATTCAGACCTACGTTTGAATGGCTGACAGTTACATGTTACTGAAATAATAGTCTCAGTAATATTGCTCAGTGAAAGCAAAGGAAATTAAAATAAATCTTATAAACATACATTATGCCACATAATATTTGTTTTAATTGTAGTGTAGACTGTACAAATCGCGATCAGTGTGCAACTACTTCCGTTCAAACGCTTTAATAATTTCAATAATAGGACACAGTGTATATTATTATTTTTTAAAACTAAATTATTCATGCCCTCTGCTGTAACGCCAAATGCCAGTTGTAATTCTGACCCATGCTAAGTAACAGTCTCATCAAAACTTTCACTAACATTTATGCTCGAAACTTAAAGCTTTTACCTTACATGTCTATGGAAAAAATTAAGGAATACTTCTTTACCGGTATATCAAGGGAATATTGCGTAAATATAAGCAACTAATGATTGATATGTCGATTTAAACGCAATACATCCTTTTATTTCAGTGTTCTGTCAGTTAATTTATTCGTGGATGCTTAGAAATGTTATTAAACCATAAACAAGAACAATGGTGTAAAGCGTGACGTCGTTGCGCGTATTCATAGAGTGACTTCATGCGTGACAGATGACGTCATAGATGACCAGATGCTTATTATAATATTATAATTTATGTACGAACGGGGAAAGCGCTTTCACGGATAAGAAGCAGCGAAATCTTTGACATTAAGGAAATGTGAAATGCTATATTTCTTCCTGCCAATGTTCGGGTTTAATAGAACGAGTGAAGTTGTTAAATTTGTCTGTAAGGAATCATTTCAAAAATACTTGCAGACCGCTCATCAAAAGTTGAAGATTAAATGTTTGTTGTCTCCAGTTAAAAGAAAAAAAATTGATTTCGTTCTGATAGCTTTTTTAAACTGTTGTAATAGGTATATCAGATCGGTTATATTAGATTATTTATTTTGAGATAAAGATCATCCAGTATTATTGCCAGACACAGGGATAGTGTTAGAGTCAAATGCAAAACTGAAAAATGTAATCAGTCACTCAGTTGTAAGCGGTTATCACTGAGGGTGTTACGTAGCATCTCCGAGTCGAAATTTTGACTGCGTTGGTTTCCCTTTGCCTTCCCAGAATGATTAATGCTATCGTATGTGCAGACCGCTGTCAACACTGTTTTTGCGTTGGACGTAGAGGGTGAAGCTTTACCCTTCCCGAAAATATTAAGGTAGGAATTTCCAAAGTTTTTCGTACTACCCCTCCCTTCTGTCAAAAGTAAAATTCCCACGTCCCCTTATCCCCCCCCCCCCCGGGGCCACTATTGTATTATTAACAAGGTAAATGCCTACTTTTTAGTACTGACAATATCTCTAAGGTAATTATTTGATGTTAGAATAAATGTTTTCAACTCTAAGAGGCGATGAAGGAGACATAGTACTCGCGTGGTAGTGGTACCTCCCACCGGTGGGCTTTGAAGAGATCATAGGGAGCGGTTGTAGTCCACAGGCAATTTGGGTAGTGCTGAGGACCACCGCCACCCCCTGCTTTCCAGTATTATATGCGGCATTTAGGGCTCCAGCAAAGATGTTTTTAATTGCGTCCCCATGATCATAAATAGCCAAAAAAGGATTTGACGTAATCAGCAATTTATTAGCCAAAAATTAAACAGATTGTCAATAATGGAACATGGCGATTTGATAAGATTGCTGATGGCAAATAAGGCCTAAAATATTGAAAAAGTAGTAACAATCTTGTGGCAGTACAACAACCGGAAGGTGTTGTTTCTAGCATAAGTACAAGGAGTATAAGTCACAATTTTCACAATTTCTTGCTATCAACTTCTATAAATTCATGTCTATCATCTGAAGATATGTATTAATAGCACAAATCAGTGCTGAGTATTTTTTTCCTTTCAATTCAACATTGAACCAATTAGTATAAATCAATTCTGTAAAAGGAGTACAAGTCAAGTTATACAATGATAATGACTTATACTCCTTGTACTTATCACGCTAAATTTTAGTGCCAGGTGACATTGTTTAAATTCGTCTTCTGGTTCCTTATTCTTCATTGCAATGAGCTTAGCATGTATACATTAGTAATTAGTGAATACGAAGTAATCGTAAATAGAACTGAATCATTCAGTGATCAGAAGACGAAGATCCTTTTTGTTTAGATTGTTAGAAAATCGCAAAGGCAGTTGAACATAAGACTGCCATATCGAAATTTATACTTCATGCAACTGAAGAGTTTGCTCAATAGATTAAATTAACCGAACTGTATAATAACTGTTAACGAGACGCAGTGAGGTTATGTGGTTGGGTAATGCTTGGTAACTTAATCTATAGTTCATAGTTATGACAAGTTGACGAATTCATCACCGAACGTGCTGGGTGAGCGGCAACACTTTGGCCTCGCATTCGGGACGACGCGAGTTCGAATCGCCGTCCGGTCATCCAGATTTGGGTTTTCCAGGGTTTCTCCCAATCACTCGAGGTGAATGCCGGGATGGTTCCTCCAAAAGACCATGTCAGGATTCCTTCTCGTTCCTTCCTCTCAGTCCTTTCCCGCCTCTAATGACCTCGACGTCGACGAGTCGTAAAGCCACTAACAAAAAACAAAGAATTCATCAAGCAAGATGCCTCATACTATTTCGTTGATGAATCGGTTAAATAGTTTCATATTAGATTACTCTTCTTGTGATCAATACACGCTGCTCTATATAATCACTTCCCTTTCGTTGTAGTGTTTACTCTCGAAGACATGCAGTACTGTTTTATAATAGTAGAAAGAATTTATTTTGAATACCGTTCACAGTACACTAAATTTCAGTCAAAAAGATTGTGGTTTCCTGCATTGTTAATGTTGACCTTTCATATCCTCGGTGCTTTGCAGATGGAAGTTGAGAGCGTTAGTTTGTAAACTGGTTGATTAAGAGAGTGCGGGAGTCGGATGGAGGCCAGTGAGTGTGTGGGCGGTGAAAGTGGCGTCCAGAGGTGAATGCGGGACGGCAAAAGTAGCGCCACAACAGTCGTACACAGCGCTGAGTCATGACACAACTCCGGAAAGCTGCTCTCTTCACAAGACAATGAAAACCGCACAAGTGTAAAACATGCTGCGGTAGAGAGACGAAACGTGCCGCCGCACTGCTAGTAACATGTTGAGAATCTTCTGTTGGCTCTTCCTGTAGATATGCTCAACATGGAGAGTAGCAACTCCGTGTTTCATGACGCTACATTGAGTACGATGTGCTGTTCCCACTCTCCGCGCCTAGTTCGCGTGGAATTTGAGATTTAAGCTGTTAAGTCACTGATAAACTCTCAAATAGACACTGGCCGCATAAGAGAAAGCGGCGGAGCAGTTTTTTCTGCTTTCTTGGATCTCATCCCAATTTTAGATTCCATTCGCTCACGACTATTAAATATTCTATCTTTTCTAGTTTGGGAGTAATTGAGTGTAATTTGGGCATAATTTTCTCCATGATGTGATCGTCTCCTTTTGAAGTCTGCATACACATTTGACTGAGCGTGGTGGGTGAGCATTCGGGAGGACGCGAGTTCGAATCCTCGTCCGGCCATCTAGATTTCGGTTTTCGAAGGTTTCCAGAAATCACTTCAGATAAATGCCGGGATGGTTACTTTAAAAGTCTTGGTAGAATTCCTTACCTTTCTTTGCTTTCTGTCTTTTCCGCCTCTAATGACCTCGACGTCGACGAGGCGAAAAACCACAAGAAAAAATAATTGTAATAATGCGTTTCTTGCTTCCTTGGTTCTTAGTGTCATTAAAATAACACTGTCGCTACTTACATTGGTATTCAGAATTATATATTCTGCGATCCGACTAGTAGAATGTTTCTATTCATTCAGATATCTTTTATTTTCTTCTGACAAGTCCCCATCAGGAGATCCGACTGGTGGCTATTGTATCTACGGAATATTTCATCCAGGTAGAAACCATTATTCCACATACTCTTCTTGGACATTAATGCAATGATTGCCTTCCGAAACCTCATGACGCTGATTATTTCAGTCCATCTGCCTTTCGGTTCTGTTTGTAAACTCCCCTCTTTTCGGTCACACTTGAGGAGACCGTTGCCAAGTATCGGGAATCGATCTGTTGCCAGTGCCTCGTCCTTGTAAACGTGAAGAGGAGGTTGAAGTTTGGCATCAATCTGGAATCCTCAAACACTGACACACCTAACATTAGACTTAACTCACTGCTGAACATTGTGAGTAACTTGAAGCAGCAATGTAAATATGCTGACCCCGAGTTGAATCTTTTGCGCAAGGCTGCAAATAGACTCTACTTATAATTCTTGATTTTGAGAAAATAATGTTGGCTACTATTCTTGACCCGTGTTAATTCTGTCTCAATTTCGCTTGAAATATTTTCATTTTGTTTCTGTCTGATTTATGTTTGTGTCGCGCATAATACAGGACTTCACAGACTCTTACGCTGAAGTCCGTAGGCTAATAGGAAAACTGTAAATTCTTAACTGATAACTAAGCACTAATCATTTCAAACAACGGAATAGTTCTTGCTGTGTTTTAGTGAGTTGGCCTTACAGAGGGAATTTCTCATACTTTGTGTCTACTTCCCGAGGTGCGCATCTCTTTAGTGCAGTAGCAGAAACATGAGAGCTCGCAGGAAGTGGAGAATCGTTTCCGGCACGCGCAAGTTGACAGTGGAGGAGAGGCGTTATGTTGTGCTGCGCTGTACGCAAGGTCAGAGAGACGTCAGCAAGGTGTTTACAAGTGCTAACCGGCGTCTGTTTGGGTAGTAGAGCTGCAGGCGTCATGGAGACCAGCAGGTAGGACTGCATATTCTGTTTAGAGGCTCATGCGATGCGCGTTTTAGGCAGTCTCGTGATTTTGACAGCAGTGAGCGTAAGCAGAACATACTGCCCGCTAGCATCTTGCAGGATTGGTCGAGATGAAAGTACCGGATAACTTGATCTTACAACAGGGAAAATTACTTCGATTGCATGTTTCACTGGACGATAAACAGTTCTGCGGAAATATGCTCCTTGTCTGCTTGAGTAGAAATAATAGGGACTGAAAGTTTCAGAAATGAAAATGGAACCGTTGCTATATACTTTGCTTTCTTCATTTGTGTTTTCATCCACGTTGAAAACTTTAAGCAGTTTCATTTAATAATTCATAAACGGTAGACGAATGTTACAGATCGGATTTCGTTTGTTCGGATTTTCTATTCTGTTACATACATAATGGAATCAATTAGCTTATTAAATTATCGATTAACACTGATTTACTGTGAAAGTGTGTGCCTAGTTGCAGTGAAATCTTTTAATTGAACTTTCTGTGTATTTAAAATTGTTTTATTATCATTATTTTGTAATCGTTATTCTTAAAAATAATTTATTTTCTGTTGAATATTTTTTCTCTAAAGGTATTTGATTTCACTTTTGTCTTAGTTTTATAGAACATCATGTTATAGAGTTCAAAAAATAGTTTAAATTTTCTTTCCGAACGTTTAAATATGACTGGAAGGGAACGTGTGGGCTATAAACATTCTTCACCTGTCACAAAAAGTAACGTCTTGAAATTGCAATTAACTTCTCCGATATGATGTCTTATTCACGTTCACCACTCGCATTTTAAAGGAAAAACACTACAAATTAAATAAAAAATTCTCAAATTCGAGTGTCCCGCAGCTATCAGATGCCACCAGCATAGCAAAATTAATACAGTTCCCTTAGAATATTGTTCAATTTCTTCCTTGTAATGTGTGCTTGGTTTTTTAGCATCTGTTCGGTGTAAAAAGTCGCATGAAATTTACGAATAACATACCATTCACCACTGCATCCTAAGAGCTACATCTCCCCATGTATCTCCGAGCTTTTATGTCGACAGAACGAATCTATTGTGTTGTTTCTTCAGTTTTATACAACATTTCAAGATGGACGTCGAATAAGGAAATTTTGCGTATGGTTAGAACGAAAAATTTTTTTCTGGCTTGGGCTTCGTTCCAGGTAAACCACAGCCGCCAGAAGAAAAACAAAACGGTCTAGGTTGATATGATCCTTGCACATATGATTACTCGTATTTTCGAAGTGCTGATGGAATTTCCCAGTTGTGTAGCCGTTACTTTTTTCCTATATTTTTAATTTAATTTGTGGCGACTTTATGTAAAGTGTGAATGAGGAACGTGAAGATTCCGTTATATAGATGCAGTTAATCCAAATTTCAAGAGATTAGAACCATTTTTTGGTGGGTGGAGAGTGTCTTACTGCATCAGGAATAATATCTGCAAATGCTCTCGAGTTGAAATTCATTACTTCCAGAAACTTCATAAGTACGGCGCTACAATACTGATACGGTTATCTTAGCATTCTAGTTAAACGGACGGAAAGCCTCCGACTTATATTCGAGATACTGAGGACCATAAAGCAAGTCTGAAATGGCATGACTCAATTACACAACTAATACAGTGGCTGGATAATAAGTGTAAAAAGTCGAAAGCTATTGATGTGATAACATTTTGCTTTCATTCGGTCATTTACACTGATAAATGTTATAAAGCTAACACACAAGAGTAAGGAGAACAAAGATAGAGATGGATTATCGTTGTACACATCTTCGTATCAAAAATGATATCTGATCAGGTTTGAATCCTCCCCAATTTGTTCGAACATTCACGAACTATTATGTCGGAACTCTCATGCAATAGCAGACATAAGGCAATTTCTTATGCAGTGCCTTATTGTTCTTGCAGTGTCTTAGTTCTCGAGTAAAATAGTTACACTTGGGTGCTAGAATCTGTAGAATACATTTTTTTTAAATCTTTTTTTGCTGTCGTCAGTCTTTCGACTGGTTTGATGCAATCCTCCATCCCTTCCAATCCTGTGCTAACCTCTTCATTTCTACATACCCCTTACAGCCCTCGTCCTCAATTATCTGCTTCATATATTCTAATCTGTCTTCCTCTACAGTTCTTACCTTCGACTGTTCCCTCCACTAACAAATTAACCAATCCAGCATGTCTCAAAATATGACCTACCAGCCTGTCTCTTCTTTTTGTAAGCTTCTTCCACAAACTTCTTTTCTCACCCATCTTTTCCAAAACTCGTTCATTACTTACTTTCTGTCCACTTAATTTTCAGCATTCTTCTGTAGCACCACATTTCAAAAGCTTTAATTTTCTTTCTTTCCGGTATTCCTAAAGTCCATGTTTCGCAACCATAAAGCGCTGTGCTCCACACAAAGAGTTTTAAAAAGTTCTAATTCCTAGATCAATATTTGAAACTAAAAGGTTTCTCTTTTTCATGAAGGCTCTTTTTACTAGTGCTATTCTGCTTTTAACATCATTCCTGCTTCGGCCATCGGTTGTAATTTTGCTTCGCAAGTAACAGAATTCACTTACTTCTCCTATTGCGTCCGATCCTATTTTTATATTTAATCTACTGTGATTTGTATCATTTCTGCTACATTTCATCACTTTTGTCTTGCTTTGATTTATTTTCAGTCCAAAATCTTCCTTCAGTATTTTGTTCATGCCATTCAGTAACTTCTCAACATCCTCAGCCCTCTCTGCCAACAAGACAATGTCGTCAGCAAATCGAAACATACTGATTTTTTCTCCTTGAAAACTTATGCCACATGGAAATTTTTCTTTGACTTTCTTCATTGCTTCTACTACATACAAGTTGAATATTAACGGGGATAGACTACAAGTCCTTGTCTCACACCCTTTTTAACTGATGCATGTCTCTCGTGATTCTCTACTTTTATTATAGCCACCTGATTCTTATATAGTTTATAGAGTATTCTTCTATCTCGATACTTTAGACCTGACTTCTTTAAAATTTTGAACATCTTGTCCCACCTAACCTTATCAAAAACTTTTTCTAAATCAAAAAATGCCATAAAAGTATCTATTTTTCTTGATACGCGCTTCAAGTATTAGTCTTAAAGACAGAATTGCTTCCTTTGTACCGCGATCTTTCCTAAACCCAAGCTGATCATCACCTACTATCACTTCTACTACCCTTTCCATCCTTCTGTATATTATTCTGGTCAATAATTTTGAAGCATGTGTTGCTAGATTACTGGTGCGATAATTCTAACATTTGTCGGCTTGTGCTTTCTTTTGAAGTGTGAAGATGATATTTTTATTAAAATCAGTTGGAATTTCTCCTGCTTCATAACTTTTTCATATTAGCTTGAATAATCTTTCGATTCCTTCCTCTCCTAGGGATTTAAGAAGTTCTGCAGGGATCTCATCAATTCCAACTGCCTTATTTGCTTTCAAGTCATTCAGAGCTTTATTAAATTCTGTCCTCAAAACAGGATCTCCTAAGTCATCAATATCGACATCACCTTCCTTTTCTATTACACTATTGTTCAAGTCGTCCTCAACATATAGTTTCTCAATGTATTCTTTCCATCGGTTAGCTCTATCTTCTGAGCTTAAAAGAGGTTTCCCATCGGCAGCTTTAATGTTCATACCTCTTTTCTTCATTTCTTCAAAATTTTGTTTGATCTTTCTATATGCAACATCTACTTTACCTACGACCATTTCCTTTTCTACTTCTTCACACTTTTCTTGTAGCCATTTTTCTTTTGATATTTTGCATTTCCTATTTATTTGATTTCTAAATTTCCTGTACTGCTCTCTTCCTGTTTCATCCTGAGCATTTTTGTATCTTCTCCTCTGATCCATCAGCTCCAAAATTTCTTCTGCGATCCAAGGTTTTCGGGCAGCTTGTTTCCTAAGTCCTAATGTTTCTTTACCAGCTTTCATTATTTCGGTCTTTAATGCATTCCATTCGTCCTCGGTTGAACTCCTTTCAGAGTTACTTCTTAGACCTATGTCTACTATTTCTGCAAATTTTTCTCTTGTACTAGATTGTTTCAGTTTATTCACTTCCAGTCTGTTCTGCTTATACTGCTTCCTTATTCGCTTAAATTTCAGCCTGCACTTCATTATTATCAAATTATGGTCAGAGTCTATGTCTGATCCTGGGTACGATTTACAGCCTAGAACTTGATTTCTGAATCTCTGTTTGACCATGATATCTGCCTGTATCCCCAGGTGTATATTCTTCTTGCATGGTTCTTAAACAGTGTGTTTGCCACTACTAGCTTATATCTTTCACAAAATTCTGGCAACCTGCTTCCTCGCTCATTTCTTTCTCCTAGACAAAACTTCCTACAGTATTCCCCTCTTTTCCTTCTCCCACTATTGCATTCCAATCACCCATGATTATTAGATTTTCCTTCCCTTTCACATATTGGATTCATTCTTCAATTTCAGCGTATATTTTTTCTATTTCTTCGTCATATTCCTGTGACGTTGGCATTTACACTTGTACCATTGTGGTTGGGATGGGCTTAGTTTCTAACCTCATCAAAATAATCCTGTCACTAAACTGTTCATAATAACTCACCCGTTTCCCTACTTTCTTGTTCATTACAAATCCTACACCAGTGACTCCATTGACGGCTTGTGTGCTAATTATCCTGTGTTCCCCAGACCAGAAATCCTGTGCGTCCTTCCATTTAATCTCACTAATCCCAACAACATCTAACTTAAGTTGTTCCATCTCCCTTTTTAAATTTTCTAACCTACCTGCCCTATTCAGACTTCTAACATTCCACGCTCCGACTCGTAGAATGTTTCTATCCATTCTGATGACTCCTCCCTGAGCAGTCCCCACCCGGAGAACCGATTGAGGGACTATTTTACCTCCGGGTATTTTACCCAGGAAGAAGCCATCATGATACATGTAATTTGAGAGGATTACATGTCCTCGGGATACCCTTTGGGTCTTTAATGCAGTGGTTTCCCGTTGCCTTCTGTATCCCTTCTGATTATTTCTGATTCATCCGCCTTTTGGGGCCGTTTCCAACCCCAAGGGCAAGAGGGTGCCATAAACCACTCCCCGTTCTTCCGCCCTCCTTTCGGAGGCCGTTGGCAAGCAGTGGGTGATTCCTTATACCGGGAATCTTTCAGTCGCCAGAGCCTCGTCCGTGCAAACAGGGTGCACCACGTGAAGGAGAGGTTGACATTTGGTTGGAAAACCCTTACTAGCGCTATATTCCAGATCCCCGTAGAAATTAACATTACATTCAGTACATTCGTGTTAATCGGTAAAAGGAAACAACAGAAGGCAGTCTTCAGTCTCAAGTGGTGCGTATCTTTAGAATATTACTACTCACAAGTAAAAGTTGTTAGACATACCCAAGTGTTTTGTGATACATATTCACTTTGCAATTTTATCAGTCGAAGCAAAGAATGTTCCTCGTAACTGATGAAATAGGCCCGCATCTATATTTCTTTTTTATTTTTCTTATGGCTTTACAAGGTCATTAGAGCCGGAAAAGGACTGGGGGCAAGGAACGGAATAGAATTTATCCATGGCATTTTACAGGAATCATTCCCGGCTCTCTCCTGGAGTGATTTGGGGTAACCATGAAAATGCCAAATTTGAGTGGCTGGTTGGGGATTCGATCCCGCGTTCCATACTTCGCCCATAGTCGTTACCAGGGAGCTCAGAAATTTAGTGCATCCATTTTTACGAACAACATTACATGTCAACCAGACCGACGAACTCTAACAAAAAAATCATTTTATCTGTCTGCTCCAGCATTGCCTTGTGAAGTTTCTTCACGTCTGAAACATATACACAGAGAAATTGCAGATGAGTGCTTACGTATATATCCATATTTTTCAAAGTGTAAATATTTTTATGTCCTAAAATGTTTGTATTTTGTTTACATTTACACGTTTCTGACATGAAAAACATATAGAATTTCTGTAGACGACTGTAGTTTGAAGAACTCGCATCAGTTTACTTAATAGCTAACACAGTGAATTCAGGCTATAAGTTGCAACATTTGTTTTACCGATCAGGTGCAAGTTTTTTTTTTAATATCTTTTTTATGTCTACAGAGCGGAACACTAAGCGAAGGAAAAAAAGGGGGCTGCTGGGACTACTTAGATCCATAGGCTTCATGTAAGAGAAACCTCGGAAGTTAACCACAAGCTGTAACACACAGCGTTAAGATTCCGAATGACCCAGTTGCTTCCAACTTGTTATTGCACTGGCTAGCAATGAATCACATTTTTCTAATCAGATAAACGAAGTTGTCTGTACTGTTATAAGATAAAAAGTATTCATCAACGTCCTTACAACATTAATACGTGTACTGGGAGCTGCTATGCTTAGAAGTTAAAAGATCCTAGCTGTAAAAATGAGAAAAGTGTAGAACAAAGACTAATGGATTAAATTCTGCATACATAAATGTCTGTTAATCACTTACTCTTCTATTACTAACCTCATTGATCTGAAAAAATTCTGTCATCTTTTGTCACGATACAGGTCAATAAATTTGTGGCGACAGAGATATCAGTTGCAAATAAATTGGAAGATGTGCAAGAAGTAGATAAAACTTTCGAGCTTCTATAGTCAGCTTACTGCAAAAGTATATTACATTCAGTATCAGCGGTACGATTGCAATTGGTTTCACTATTAATGCGCAACATTTAGGCAAGATAGCCCATTAAAGTACTGATCCCCATACCGAATCAAAACTGGACTAGTAGCATTATCACCGCTATAATCATGTTTCATTCAGTTCTTTTAAACTCTGACACTTTTCGTAGATTTTCCAGTAAGTTGCTGATAAAAATATTTTTTCCTCAGATTTATATTTTGTTGTGACAGTGGGTTATGATAAAATATTTGAAAAGTTAGAAATTTCAATCTTTTCCATTCCATTTAATCCTAGCTGATTTTTTCAGAAGTCTGTAAATAATCCTTGAATGCTTATTTGTATCCGTTGTTACCTATCATATAGTGGAAAACATTTTGAGCTATATCCTGGTGTTTTGGAGGTTATTAGTTTAAAACATTTTCAACTGTTGCAGTTAATAGTAAGAACTTATAACTTTGGTTTCAACCTTGGCACTTCCTTAAAAGAACTCTGTAATTGTTTATGAGAGTGTAGACAGTTTACAACCAGATGAGGGGCTGATTGCAGTGAGCTGTATTTAACTGAATAGGCCATCTAGCGATGTGCTAGGCACTGACTGATTGAAATTCCAGGCACAAAGACGCTATTTATTCTCTTCAGATGCCTTTCACAATTGACCACTAAACTCATTGCTCATCAAGATTGCTGCTGGACTTATATAGTATCAAATGCAATACTGTTGATGGATATTTTGGAATGGCAGAAAGAAATGTTCGTAAAATGACTACCAAACTGTATCTCAATTCAAAATTGATGTATTAAATAAAATAAAATAAAAATACAATGTCAGATCTGTAAACAAAAAAAGATGCTTAATTTCAAATAGGTAAATAGAATCTAAAAAAAATCAGATGACTCTCCGGTTACAGAATTCCTTGTCGTGAAGCAAAACAGAACGTTTTTACCTGTTTCCACTAGAACCTATCAAACATACAACACTCTTTTTTTTTTTTTTTTTTTGCTGTCGTCAGTCTTGCGTCTAGTTGATGCAATTCTCCGTCCCTTCCTATCTTGTGCTAACCTCTTCATCTCTACATACCCCTTACAACCCACGTCCTCAATTATCTGCTTCATATATTGTAATCTCTGTCTTCCCCTACAGTTCTTATCTTCGAATGTTCCCTCCACCAGCAAATTAACCAATCCAGCATGTCTCAAAATATGACCTACCAGCCTGTCTCTTCTTTCAGTAAGCTTCTTCCACAAACATTTTTCCTCGCCCATCATTTCCAAAGATCGTTCATTTCTTAGTTTGTCTGTCCACTTAATTTTTCTGTAGCACCACATTTAAAATGCTTTAATTTTCTTTATTTCCGGTATTCCTAAAGTCCATGTTTCGCAACCATAAATTGCTGTGCTCCATACACAGAGTTTTAAAAAATTCTTTCTAATTCCTAGATCAATATTTGAAACTAAAAGGTTTCTCTTTTTCATTAAGGCTCTTTTTGCTAGTGCTATTCTGCTTTTAACATCATTCTTGCTTAGGCCATCGGTTGTAATTTTGCTTCCAAGTAACAGAATTCACTTACTTCTCCTATTGCATCCGATCCAATTTTGATATTTAATCTACTGTGATTTGTATCATTTCTGCTACATTTCATCACTTTTGTCTTGCTTTGATTTATATTCAGTCCAAAATCTTCACTCTTATATCAAGAAAAAACCTAGAGGGAGATCTTCATTAATAAAATTCTTAGCAGGTAATATTCCTTACATTCTTTCTAATTTGAACGTTTTTAAACAATTACAAAGTGGCAGCAAATTGTTTATCTGCCAAAATCTCTTACAGTTACTTTGCATTGCTTTTTTTACTTGAAGGGACTAATTAAGCAGTACTGATGTGTAGTATACTGGAAAAGCGATGTAATCGATTAGAAAACTGATAATTTGTTTTGCTGACGAGACTTCTACTTGATTTACGTGAGACGTAATTTCCAAATGGTACGCAATATTATAGGAAATGTGGATTACATACTAAATCGTCGCTTAATAGTTTCAAAAGTTAAAGTTTCTAACTTACCGTGTTCGTTAATATTTAACTGAGAAGGAAAAAAAGTTAAGCTTGTTACTCAACCTGAAGGAGATATACTTAGCCTGGTATTGGAGGTAGGGTGGTCAGTTTGTTTCCTCTTTACATCACCTAACCCGGTAATCGTATGGGGGTACAGGTGATCTACTGTTAATCGTGGATTCCGGTTCACTGAAGAGTTCTGGCGTACTTCACATTCTGTGCCAGAAGTGAAGGTCGGGTTATAGGGTCTTTGAAAATCACCGCTCAGAGAGGTATACCAACCGGGGACCATTATAGGTCTCCAGTCAGACGTCTTAAACCACTGAACCACCAGGCCGCTATCTAATCTAGTAGAGAAATTGAAAACGCGGACAAGTTGCTTATTTCGAAAAAATCTGGTAAATGTTGTTGGACTTAATGTGTCGTTCACAAAGCTACAGCGAACTTGGATCCCTTCTCAGAGTGTGATTCTGGCAAAGGTTCATCAGATGTCCGAATACAATTGCGAGTGCCGTATATTACGTTTACATAATGGTAATCCATTTTATCACAATATTGTGCTCGGAAATTCGTCATTTTTCTTGCTTACTTCATTTGTCATGAATATGTGGCCTTACGGTAAATAAGTAGGTGATTTGCTGAGTTAAACATTGAATGTTACCGCCCTGGTCCCTGTAAGGTGGTCATGAGGCTCTGGTCTGTACGGCATTGTGTGCTCATAAGGTAGTGGTGACGATCAACTCGCCCTTGACAGCTCCCATAGCAGTCCGTGACTGGCCCGCGTTGCTTCTAATGTCGTCTTAACCACTAAAGGCGTTACACAAAGTGAAAATGTGACCACGCTAATCTACCTTACCAGCACTATTTACTCGGAGTGTTGACGTGTTGGCGATAGTAAATTAAATAATAATTACTTGGTAAGCATATCCAAAAGGACCGCAGGTTTTAGACTGGCCGTCCAGTGGACGCGTATTCTCGCGAAAAATGTTCGGGCGAATACGCCTATATTCGCGCGAACTGTGTTCACGGGATTCTGTCGCCAGTTCTCTGTTGTTGTTTGAGGAGGTGGGCAAAGTGACTCACTAAAAAGAGCGGTGTTCATTTGATCACTCTACGAAGAGAACTAGCTCTTTTGAACGGTTCACTAGCTCAGTTATATACCTTCTTTTTTTTTTTTAGGTCTCACCCCTCAGAATACGGTTACACCTCCACTTTTCGATGAAAAGACCCCCCCTTAAATAGACTTTAATGCAATTAGTAAACCTTTCTTTTTTTTAAAAAAAAAAAAAAAAAAAAAAACAGCAGCAATGTCTTTCTCTCAGTTGTTGGAACAATACGCATTGGAATCAGCAATTATAGCCAGAGGATGAACTGCAAAAAGGACAGAGGAATGGATGAGTAATATTTTTGCCAAAAGAAAGGAGTTTTCCATTTGGTTGAAATAGGGCCACTGTTTTGAGACTTTACCTGATTTTTCTTCAAATATTTTCTTAGCTCTCTTCTAAACGTATCCCTCAACCTTTTCATTTTAATCTTGTAACCCATTAACTATTTAACTTTATATTAAAATATACTTATAACTTAAAAATAATTTCGTCTGAAGAGAAAAATAATTATTTGAAAATGGGACACAAAAAGTAATTTGATTTGGCGCGGGCGTCTCAAACAAATGTCTCAAAGCTAAACTAGATTAATTGAACTACGCCGCAAATAATCGTTATAAATTGAGGGTGGTTTGTTTCGTAATATTATGCATAAGTTTGAGTAATTTTGTAATTTTATTAGAAACGATAACAAACATAACAAATACCATACGTACTGTTTACCTACCAAAGGTTATCAAAAGTTATTCACCAACTAGCCACAAAGCCCGTCAAAATTGACGGGTTTGGAGTATTCTGGCAATTAATTTCTTTTTAGTTGCTTACCTAAACAGAATTGTTTTGAAATAAAGTTCAATGTGCTGTAATTTCTCATTCCTTGTGATGTAGCAAAACGTTTCAGTTGTCAGCTTGATGCAGGTCGCATTTCAGTCAAACCACAATCTTTGCTAATAATGCGATGAAGATTGATGTGTTAACGGATGACATAAATTACATAGCCTACAGTTGAAATAATGACCACAGTGAAAACGAAGGATACTAAATTAAATCATAACAACTTCAGTATTCTGGCAAATCATTTCTTAGCAATCGCTTAAATAAACACAAAAATAAATCATAATATAATTCCTATTGCCTTGCGCAATAACAAAATGTTTCTGTTGCTATCGTGGTCCAGGTTGCATTTCAATCTAGCAACAGGCCGTTCAATCATTACCGTGGTGCCACAATCTGATGATGAATTCTTGTAGAACTCGACGAAATAAATCGAAAATAAAGAATAAATTTTTTTGATATATTTCTTGGTTTTCGAGATATAGCATGTTGAAAATCAATTATAACGGTGATTTTGGTGAAGTTTCCTCTGGTCCAGGACGTATTTCAACCTAACAACAACCACCAGGAAGAAAATAAAACACATATAGTGCATTTCCACCGTGTAGATATAGCGGTTTTGGTAATTTGTTTTTTTCTGGTCCAAGCCAGATTTCACCCAAACCACCTAAATTTTGAGATACAATATCTCGAGAACTAAGCGAGATATGGAAAGAAAATGTATTCTTTGTTTTCGATTTGTATCTTCGAGTTACATACGATATCATCATCAAATTTGGCAATGTCGAAATTTTTCTTCTGTTCCAGGCCGCATTTCAACCTAACCACGTCAATTTTGAGATACAATATCTCGAGAATTAAGTGAGATATCAAAACATTTTATTCTCTACTTTCAGTTTTTTTCGTCGAGTTACATAAGAATCCATCAACAGATTGCGACTTCACGGTTATCGTAGAATCCCCTAACCACATACAGTACTACGCTAAACCATGGAGGTAATATTTCCTTCCTCCATGAGCTAAACATGCCGCCAGAGTAACAATACTTCCGTTACACGCATATTAATACATATACTTATCACATTTTAATGGTCACATTGCATCGCGAAATAAACCAAATAAAAAATCTATAAGGGTTCTTCAATCTTAATTTTTTATATTCGTTATTCAGAATTATACTAACACATTTGAATAGCTGACACAGTTACATGCGGCTGAAATAAGGCATCAGTAAAACCAAAGAAAATTAAAAATAAATCTTAACAACTAACGTCATTCCAACGTAATATTAGTTTTAAAGGGTGGAAGGTGATGTTTTCCACCGGCCGGAAACTGGTACTGCCCTGTTGAAATTTGTATCAATTGCTTCGTAATAATGGCATCTTCTTCACATTTGCACCCTCCTTTTTTCGGAAAAGTCGCCATGAATTAAATTAAAAATTTGGAAATGTAAGACGCTCCTCAACCGAAAAATGTTAGCATACTTTCGTTGGAACGAAGTAATGATTTAAGTAACAGAAAAAAACAAAAAAAAACAACAAAAAAACGCATGCCCTCTGCTGTAACTTCAAGTGCCAATTCTAACAACAATCTATCAAAACTGCCGCTAACATTGCGAAAATTAACTTACATATATGTGATATCAACGAATACTTCTACATAAACTAATATTAAATAAATCTAAGCAACTAATAAGTATGTTCAGTCAGTTAATTTATTCGTGGATGCCTAGAAATGTTATTAAATAACGTGGATATTTATCTGCAGTTGCTTAACTAATCAGAATTGTTACAAAATAAAGCTCATTGTAATTTATCGTTCATTGTGCTGTAGCAAAAAGCTTCAGTTGTCATCTTGGTCCAGGTTGCATTTCAGCTTAACCATAATATCCGCTAAAATTTCTGATAGAAAAGCAAAGCTTCAATCACACGCAATTTAATACATTCCATGCATCGCGATATAAACTTGATCCCAAATCTTCACAGGTTCTGACAAATTTCTTTCTTAATAGCTACCTATGATGAAGATCGATATTTTAACGGCTAAGAAAGCTTACATCTGCTGAAATAATGACTCCAGCAAGAACGAAGGATGCTATAACAACTTAAGCTATGCCATGTAATATTTCATTGTGGTTTAGGTCGTATATATCGCGAACAATTTGCAACTTCTTTCATTTCAACCATGTAATGTTTCAGTAAAAAAACTGATAATTAATATGCCAATTTAAACACAAATAATTTCAGTAATAGGACACAGTTTAAATTTTGAAAAAAAAACTAAATTATTCATGCCCTCTGCGTTAACGTCAAATGAAACTTGTAATTCTAATCCATGCTAGTTACACTCTAACCAAACATTTAGCAGCACTGATGTTAGAAATACAATGCTTTTATCTTACAATATCTATGGACAAAGAATTTAAGGAATACTTCAATATATCAAAAGAATATTACGTAAATATAAGCATCTAATGATTGATATATCGATTTTAACGCAATACATACTTTTGTTTCAGTGTTCTGTGAGTTAATTTATTCACTGTTGCTTGGAAGTGATATTAAATAACGCGCACTCCCACAAATAATATCTTAAAGCGTGACATCATAGCGCAACGTCATAGCTTGACGTCATCGCGTGACATGACGTAGATGCTACACGCTACATCTTGTCAATTATACTAATAGATAATTACAATCCGCGTAATTAATTGAATTTTTGTTTAATAGAAAAACAAAATGATTGATTGTAAATCTATGAGAATTCCATTAATGTTGTGTTTTAATTGATGAAAGTGGTTTAAATGAACTGAATGACTGTTGTATTAAAAGCAGTACAGTGCAAGAAATATTGGTTATGAATGAGATTTTGAACGTTTGAAAGCGTTTAATTGGTAAATACGCTGCTGTATGCTTGTTTATATGTTCTATTTTCACTTAAAACGTTTACTGACAATTTCCAGTAATTTTTGTTTTTATGTGATTGTATTGTTTCCGTAATTGTTGCCAGGAAGATTCTATTTAAAAATCAAATACCTATCACTTCAAACCAGTAGAGAAACTGATGACAGCAAGAAAAAAGAAAGCCTTTACTATGTGAAAATAATAGATTTGTTTAGATAAATGAGTAAATAATTGAATTAATTACCTGGTAAATTCATTTTTGTTCCCATTTCTTCTCACATCTTCATTTGGACACTCCTCTGGTGGTATTGAGATAATTTTTGATCCCACAAAGTGGCTCTTTCTTGAACAAGAGCAACCATTTTGTCTATATCCATCGCGCAGAATGTGTGTTCGCGCGAACAAATCCAAACAATTTTGGATCTCGTCACATTAAATTACCTTTGTTTGGATTTGAACGAACTCTTCGCGCGTATTCGCGTGTGTTCGCGCGAATACGCTTGAAATGGACGGCCAGCCTTAAGCTTTTTCTGAAGTTCGGCGTCTCTTTCATATCTTCCAAAGAGTGAAATATTCCTTCCTGTGTCGTTTCCAGAGATATAATGTCTTCGTTTCAAACATATTAATTAGGATGTTAATATCCTTTTAAAAAAATGCTAACAATTTTGGTTTTTTACTTATTTAAGAATTATGTTCTTAGAACTCAATGACAGCAGTTAAGAAATTATTCCATAGCAATATAATTATTGCAGGAGCTTTTTTTAAATATTTGACTAACTACACTGAAGAACCAAAGAAACTGGTACACCTGCCTAATATCGTGTAGGGCCCTCGTCAGCACGCAGTGCCGCAACACGACGTGGCATGGACTCGACTAATGTCTGAAGTAGTGCTGGAGGGAATTGACACCATGAATTCTGCAGGGCTGTCCATAAATCCGTAAGAGTACGAGGAGGTCGAGATATCTTCTGAACGGCACGTTACGAGGCATCCCAGATATGCTCAATAATGTTCATGTCTGGGGAGTTTGGTGGCCAGCGGAGGTGTTTAAACTCAGAAGAGTGTACCTGGAGCCACTCTGAAGCCATTCTGGACATGTGGGGTGCCGCATTGTCCTGCTGGAATTGCCAAAGTCTGTCGGAAAGCGCAATAAATATGAATGGATGCAGTCGATCAGCCAGGATGCGTACGGACGTGTCACCTGTCAGAGTTGTATCTAGACGTAACAGGGGTCTCATGTCACTCCAACTGCACACGCCCCACACCATTATAGAGTCTCCATCAGCTTGAACATCCCCTGCTGACCCTAGAGCCTCCACCAGCTTGAACATCCCCTGCTGAAATGGAGAGTCCATGAATTCATGAAGTTGTGTCCTTACCCGTACACGTCCATCCGCTCGATACAATTGGAAACGAGACTCTTCAGACCAATCATCAACAGTTGACGGGCCCAGGCGAGGCGTAAATCTTTCTGTCGTGCACTCAGCAAGGGTACACGAGTGTGCTTTCGGCTCCGAAAGCCCACATCTATGATGTTTCGTTGAATGGTTCGCACGCTGATACCTTTTGATTCTCTTCAGTCGTCGTTGATCCCGTTCTTGCAGGATCTTTTTCCGGCCGCAGCGATGTCGGAGTTTTGATGTTTTACCGGATTCTCGATATTCACGGTGCATTCGTGAAATGATCATACGGGAAAATCCCCACCTCATCCCTACATCGGAGATGCTGTGTCCCATCTCTCGTGTGCCGACTATAGCACCACGTTCAAACTCACTTAAATCGTGATAAGCTGCCATTGTAGCAGCAGTAACCGATCTAACGCCTGCGGCAGACACCTGTTGTCTTATATAGGCGTTACGGACCGCAGCGCCGTTCTCTGAGTGTTTACATATATCTGTGTTTGCATACGCATACATATACCAGTTTCTTTGGTTCTTCAGTGTAACTGCTACATAATTCGTAAGTAGTTAGATTTCTGACAACTACATATAGGAAATCATGAGACACTACAACTATGTGATGTTTTAAAGTGCGTTAGTCATTACTGTAATAACAAACTCATCAAAGGCAGGCGACCCCAGATGTTCGGAAAAGGCGGTGAAGAAGAACAGTTATGTTAATGTATCCTTACCTTTTATATGTTGTGTGATAATATGGTACATGGATTTTCTGTATAATTTTATTTATAAGTTTATTCGCTGTTTAATGTGATGATTTTCTGTTTAATTACTTCCAGACAATGTGTGGTAACACCATCATTTTGATCTTCGCTCCGGTGGGAGATACTTTTATTTAACATCATAAACGTTGGAATTCTAAATTTACGCTCATAGACATAAAAAAATGTTGTCTGGGATAGAATTTATCGCTTCTCCAACTTTCCTTCATAGTAAGTTTCCCAGGATTTATGTAATCACGTTAACCACTGCTAACTGGGAAATTTTTTGTCGTTTCAAATCGTGTTTGAGAGACATGTGCATAAGTTTTATTTTGGTTATTTTTGTTCCTGCTCGTTTCGTCCGAAACTAAACTTAATCAGATTATTGAAAGGAAGTGCGTGAGCTGATCTTCCTGTTCTCCATATTGATTCGAGCGTCTTTTTAGTATCTCCATGTTCGTTATAGTTTGTTTCTCGTTTCTCTGTCGTACGCGATGAGGTGTTGGAATGGACACTGAAATGATATAGACAAAGGTGTTTGGTCGCACTGCTCAGATACGGCGGTAGAAGTTAAGTCAGGTTAATCCTGGAATTTCTCAGTACATTCGTCTGTTCAGTTATCAGCTGATAGATTTGTTGTCTAAAAACGCAGTGATAACGCAGGAAAACATCACAATACTGGAGCACCCAGCAGGCATTAGGAGTGAACGCCACTGCAAGTCGAGCTTCAGTTAGCACGTGATGGGGAGTCCCATTGACACCGAAACAGCAATTTGCTACATGCACAATCAGTTAATTAGGTCTTAAGTTACCTTTATATTGAGTATTATCTGCTTCATAGCCAGTTTCAGTTCTAAGAGGCGGCATAAGCAAGAGTTGTTGCTTCGTATTTAACCTCTTTAAAATGGATGAGGTAATGGAATACCAAGATGGACGAACATGAATTCCGTAGGAGAGCGGCAATCGTGATGGTTTATTTCAGCTTTCCCCACACTTTTGCTCACTTAAATGATCTGCAACACCAAATCTAATGTTATTTTTATGAAATCAGTAAGACTGCATAATTGCCTAGCAATAAAAAATTATCTGTTTTTAACGAGACTTCCACCTTAAAAATGAAGATATTTGTTCCGCACGTTCCCATGATCTGAAGGATTTTCTGGGGGCTTCCATATTTGATGTGAGAAATTGAAAAGGAATATCATTGTACCTCAGGTCAAGGGCGTATCCAGGATCAGAACTAGAGGGGGCAAGATTTGAACTAGGGGCGGTTCGGCAACTCATATTGGTGTCGAGGAAGTGGGGTGAGGCACTGAAACATCTTACAACAGAAACTCAAACCTATTCAGGGAACTATTTTTACTATTGACTAACATAGTAATCCAACCGCTTAATCTTAGGACCTACTATGTAGTTAATTAAGATCGTAAGTCAGTTAGTTTTTTAATGTAAACGTTAATCGTCTAGGATTCTCAGAAAATTAGTCAATAACTTTGTTTGTCAGTATCTCACGGTGTTCTTTCGCGATATTTCGATGCGCACTCATCAGGCATAATCCAGTCAATCTTTCTCTTCCAAAGTGCTCCAAAGTCAGTTCTTCATTCGTCGAAGCTTACTGAAGGCAAATTAATTTTTCTTCAAAAGGGGGGGGGGGGGGTGGCAGCAACCTCTCGCTGGATACGCCCATGCCTCAGGTGCTTTGAATATTAAAATTTATGAACGATTCATTTGACAGGTGTTCGTTTTAGGTTACGCAACTCATTCTGTTCCTCTCAGTTCACGGAAATTACCACCACAGATAACGTCCGATATCTGTGAAGAAAGATTAGAAGGCAGTGTCACCTAATTGGAAGTAACTGCAGCATTGATAAGAGTCGCATGTTGCTACGCCAATTAACGTTACAGTTATATTATCAGAGAAAGGAGAACACGCCTTGATTTTACGGTGGTATCAGAAAAGTAGCAGCTCCCGAACTACGTTTCACTGCAATAATTCAGTAAAACTTTGTGTAATGATGCAAATCTTACCTCAGTATCAGGATAAAAGTACTTCTATTCCATTTATTAAACTACTCAAAAAAAAAAGGCGAAGACTACTTTTTTAGTGTCTGTACACTGTTTTCTCTAAAACTATGGTTTCTATTTGAGTGAATTTTTTCTGTTTGAAAGAGGACGCCCTCGAGTTTGTTCCATTTAAATTTCATCACGTTGGCCCAACACTTTTTATAAATTCAATAAAGTATCTTTTTTATGTGGGTAAATCGATAACTCCAGTAGTACGATATCGATTTCCGCCTCTAATGACCTCTACAAGGCGTAAAGCCATAGGTAAAGAAAAAAAAGTCATATCAGTGATCTCGCACGAAACGGGGTTTCTGATCTCTGTGGCTCTGATTAATTACATCGCCTATTACAGAAATTAACCAATCCTCTGTTTATCGATATATGATCCACCTATTATCTATTCATTTTGTCTACCTTATATTCCATACTTCATTCGTAATTTCCAGAACGAATTCGTTTCGTACTTAATCGCCTCACTTTTTAAACAGCCTTTTAACAGTGCCACGTTTCATATGCTTCTTTCTGGTCTGCTTAATGTATGAACTTCGCTTCCGTAAAAAATGTACCCCGGAAATATATTATTTCTTTCTGACTCACAGATCACTGTTTTTGAGAAGGTTTTTATTTTAAAAAATCTGCAATGCCAATCTTCCCTTGATATATTTTGTTTTGAATCCCGGATGTAATTTTCCTTCTTAAATTAGATAAGTATCTTGCATGACCTACTGTGTCTATAACTGTTCCAGTTTCGACATTTAGCTCCGTGATTGTTTCCATTTCTGCTGTTGGTTTTGTTTGGGTTCACTCCAATTTTTTCTCGGTGTTTCTAACTTTACGCTTGTAATCAAATAGGACAATACGAACAGAAAATCTTACAGTTCTGATTGTTTCTTCTTGAAGATTTACGACACAGTAGAATTCAACTTTCACATCATTAATTGCTTCTCCTGCATACCAGTTAACATCTATGATGAAAGACTACCATATTCTGACCCGTTTTTCATCTGTTTGTCTCTCATGATTCTTTACTTTTACTGTACCCAATGATTCTTATATGCTTTTTTTAACGGCTTTATTCCATATTTCTCATTCAGAATTGTTACTTTCTACACTCAGGCTTAAAGAATTTTCTTGACTTTATTTTTTTCTGACTGACATTGGAAATAGTATAACTAGAAGATTGATTTAGTGATCGTCACAGGATTTTAAGATGAACATCGCTCATTCAGTGAATATATGACAAGTTTGTCGCGAACTTGAACTGAGGCATCCGGGAGGACGCAGGTTCGAATCCCCGTCCGGCCGTCCAGATTTCGGTTTTCCACAGTTTTCCAAAATCACCCCAGTTGGTTCCTTCACAAGGACATGGCCGATTTCCTTCCCGTTCCTCGTCCGCAATCCTTTTTCGCCTCTATTAACCTTGACGTCGACGAAGCGTAAAGCTATAAGAAAAAAGAATTCCATCTGTTTCACTTAGCTCCACAGTCGACCAGTTTTTAATCAGAAGTACATACTACAGATGTTCCTTGATATCAGCAATGGAAACTTAACTTGAGCAATTGTTCAGGTTATTCAGAAAATCGTGACACTTTGTGTGGTGGCATTGCCAGTTAAATGCTGTCAGCAAATGAATTGCAATATCGTTATAATTAGTATGCAATATGATTTTGGTGAAAGAGTGTAAGGAAGATTAAAAAAAGGTTCTGTTTGTGAAGTAGGTAGTATTTAGTAGCCGAAGTTTGAAAGATGGTAATCGGGTGTCAGATATTCATGGTATTTGGTCGCGAAAGGCGTTGTGAGTATGGCGAGCACGTGGTCGTTGTCGTGGGTGGAGATCGGGGCCGTGTCGGCTCGCCGTCTCCTTATTTGGTCGCCGCTCACTCGCATTCCGTCGCCAGAGGGAATCAAACATACCACCCGAGTCTAAGATCACTGTCAATACTTTCATATAAATTCCCCATTAGAGGCCACTTGCAAGGAAGGGGAATTTCGATGCGTTAGATACTGCGTTTTTACAGCAGACAAATCAATTAAAAGAGAGACACAAAAACAATTGAATGACAGACAAACTCTAATTATATGAGTTTCATACAAATATAACCCCTAATTTGTAGAATATATTAATTAAAATTTCAGCTTCAATTAAAATAGCTACAATAGCTTTTCAGACTAAGATACAAAGTTTTGTTCTTGAAATTCAACCTGATTCTCTGTAGAACTTTTTACGCAGGTATTGTATAAATCAAATTATTTCTGTGAATTATATAAACCAGCAACACAAGGTATTACTTAAGAATAACAATTCCCTCAAACTATCATTCTTCATCACAAATAAGTAATCATCTCAATCGTGTTCCTAAACTCCAATAAAGGAGACAAACAAAAATATATTAGTAGTTATTGTTGCGTTTTTCAAATTTTCATGTCGGTATTTCAGAACCTTCCTTATTTAAAAATTATGCGTTTTCTCCCATCTGACAATATCAAAAACTTTGAAACGTTAGGAAAAGTAAAATAAACACAATGATTAACACATCTATTTCAATATTTTCATAGAAAATAGTTGGGACACATGGTGAAGGGATCACGAAGTAGTTAACCTTGGTTCCGTCCTTATCTTGTGGTGTCGTTGATAAATACACTTGGTTGCGTATTCTCTATTACCTAAACGAAAGAAACATGCTACGAAACATCAATAAGTTGACGTGTGTATGAACGATAGTTTCAGTTCTTTAAGTCATGACTGGTTTCGAATTAATGACGTATAGCACCAAAAATGCAGATATTTAACTGACGTGCAAGTTCTAGTGGGCACAGGCTCATTATCGGGCGAGGTGCGGATTTCCTGAAGAGGGCTTGATAGAGCGTTTGCTTTATCTCGCCTGTGACGTAATGCAAGCAAAATCACACATGAGTTTAGCTGTTGTCATGCGATATTCTTGATTTGAAAGCCCGGTTGAAGAATTTGAAGTTAACACCAGGTGGTGCATTACACTCTCAAGTAACATAATTAATTTCATTTTAATGAATTTGGCCTTAATATGCGACCCATCGTAGTAATTTACACAAGCCCAGCACACCAAGAAAGAGATGCAAATACCAAGAGGATATGAATGTAATATGCCATCCTAACCAACGTCACTAGTTGTAATGTCCTCAATTAAGACCCAGTGGATGGTTCCTATTTCTGTATTCTCTCAGCTTTTTTTTCCACAGCAAATGAAATCCACATTAATGTATTTATCTGCTGTTGTGAAGTCGGGATCACATGTACGTACGATAAACTGTGTATAACGACAACCTACGCTCCTTCCATCAAGAGCTAAGTTAGTAATATGATTTGACTGGCATATGTATTAAGAAGTTTATTTACTCGTGTTATTAAACTTTTCCATGCGCAAACTCATTCTGTACATTCTATACTTGCTGGCTGCGTTCTCTTTCCGTCTTACTAACATGCGTGCTTGTACTTTTGCCTGCTGAATTATGCAATATCTCTCAGCTTACTATATCAAAATGCTAAACTGCCAAATCTGCCAGTTTTAATATGCAAAAAAAAAAAAACTCGGTTGTACAACTTAAGTATTTTTTTTCACTATACCAGGTAGCTTAAACTCTGTTACGTTTAACAGTTCAGAATGACTCGCAAGAAAAGTGTAGTAGCTTACTGGTTGGTTGTGTTTCGGTTGGTCATTTGGTTCACTATTACCGCTATAGGCGGTTCAGGTCTCAGTGTGTGAAGTTAGGCTTTACCGCCCAGTGGTTTGATTCTATGTTCAACTG
Organism: Vandiemenella viatica; assembly: GCA_031002005.1. Lineage (NCBI taxonomy): Eukaryota > Metazoa > Arthropoda > Insecta > Orthoptera > Morabidae > Vandiemenella > Vandiemenella viatica. The sequence continues at coordinate 201,462,031 of JARYHS010013630.1, read as the reverse complement.
CAGGTTTCGTAGGAACGGAAAAGAAATACAACCTCGGGCACAATGGCTCCTGCGGAAGGATCCTACTATCTTAGGGTTGTGTTTTCAGTTTTACAACATAAAATGGCTCAGAACTTAATATTTTCAACTACGGGCGCCATCATTTGTCAGTGTTCTTAAGTGAATGCATTCATATCGCATAATTTTTGCTTCACATCTTGAGATTTTGTGTAGGAGTAGACGGAGCAATCCAAGGACTGATCTGGCATTTCGGCAACGTCAGAGTTTGGAGAGTCTATGAAATTCGTGATATTTCAACATTGCCTTACTTCACGGGATATTTTTTTTCTCATGGGTTGTCTGCTGAAGTTCTCTAATAAGAAGATCGGTTTTTACAACTTGATATAAATTTGAAGGTCGTATGTTCTTTAAAGAAAGCTCTGGAGGCCACCCAGCCAACTACAAATGTGTTATGGTTTCTATCAGCTTGCATAATCTCTTTCTCCAAAGGCTATCAGCTTCTTGTTGACGGAGGCGGGTACGATAGAAGCCTGAATGTATCGTCTCTGATGACGTGTGTTGGCGGCTCCAGAAATACTGCTGGAAAGTCCGAGCCAAACGAAACACAGCGACCTACTTCGGAACGCGATGCTGCTAACACAGCGGTTTCATTGTAATTTTGTTTTTCCCGTCCTTCAGTGGGCACAGTGACTCTAGCTATCGGTAAAACTTGGAAAGAATCGGGTAACTTTTAAGTGGCAAGTCGGATTTGTTCGTCTTGTTTACAAGATTCATCTCACTGGGCTTTAATTTACACACAAGCTCCGTGGCACCGGCCCTAAGCCATCTCCTTCAAATGTCTGTTTAATACTGTTGATATACCTCCCCCCCCCCCCCCCCCTCACCTCATGTTTTCACGGTAGGTAAGATCAAGAATTGTTTGGTAATAAATGACTGCTGAAGCGGTTAAATTTCTGCTGACATAGAGGACAATAACGATAGGAAGATCACTTGGAGTAACTATGGAAGTGGGTCATGGAGTAAGTCTGTTCATATTCAGATTCTGTCGCTGGTTGCCCGGAGACTTTTCATACGGATTTATGCGATGTACTCTTCAACTATGTATGCTTCCTGACGATGTTACACTTACACTACATTTCGACGCCACACACTGTCGTCTCCTGATCTTCACTATTAGAGACCGAGCGTGGTGGGTGAACGGTTAACACCCTGGCCTTGCATTCGCGAGGACGCCTGTTCGAATCCCCGTCCGGGATCCAGATTTGGGTTTTCCATTGTTCCCCAAATCACGTCAGGCAAACGCCGGGATGCTTCCTTCAAAAGGACATGGCCGAATTTCTTCCCGTTTCTTGTCCCCAGTCCCATCTCGCCTCTAATGACGTCGACGAGGCAAAAAAGCCAGAAGTTAAAAAAAAAAAAGCTATTAGGAGGTCACACCCTCAGTGCACCCATGTCAGCATCTCCCAGTGAGCGTGTGACCTACTTGTGAAAATCATCAGAATTTGGTAAAAGCAACAGAGCGTGGCGTCAAAACGTGAAGTTTTCATAACTTGACCCCGCGATGCATACATGAAAACTACATCCTAGTATAATTAATACTAAGTAAAAATATGCTAGTTATTGAAAACACAATAATAAAGTTTTTTTTGGAAGAGAACATCGTTGCAGATCTTAACCAAAGCTTGTTATATATGGAAATTCTGAAAATAGAGCTTTGACTATCGCTTTTATTTAGAGTATGAAAGTGGCTCAGTGATTAAGGCGTCTGACTGGAGATGGTAAGGTTCCCGGTTCGTATCCGTTTCTCGGCTGGGATTTTCATAGGGTCTTAACCCAACCTTCACCTCTGACACAGCTTGTAGTGCAATGTGAATTACGCCAGAATACTTCCGTAGTTCGGTTTCCACGTTAACCTGTAGGTCTCCTATACCAAGTAGTATTACGGGGTTAGGTTAAGGTGGCTACGATGGGAACAGATTGCGCAGCCAATAAAATACATTGTCACCACATCATAACGACCACACCAGCCAGCCAGAGTGTATTATATTACAGAATTGCTGAATATGGTAGATTATATTACAGCAGAAATACTGAATACATCCGGCATCCTTATTATTGTGATGATTACACAATCAATCGCCTTTGGATCCCGAGACAGCGCAGAAATTTTTACGGTATAGTTATGTCTTAGCAGCTTTGGGATCACAGGTTAAATCCCGCTTTTGACTTACTGTTTCTGAATAACAGGGGGTATTTACTTAAAGGAAAGTGCAATTGTTCAGAACCACTAAATCTCTAATAATCATGAACATATTCTTAAGGAGGCTGATATAAACAAAAGTAACGTAATAATATAAGCCCGTTGGTTGAAACGAAAGTAGAAGAGTTCATTTAATAGAACAGACTGCATCAAAGAAGACGCTCTCTCCAGGATCGGGTGCAGTAGATGTTTTAGAAGCTTCTACGAGCGGGAAATCAGAGTGAGCTATTTCGTGCTCTGGGCTGCCGGGCTCTTGTGGCTGAGCTACTTACACCGAGGTAACACAGTACGAGTTGCTGACATGACAGTAGACACCTACTGCACATGTGTACTCGCATGACAGTAGCTCGACTCGTCTCGCCCGGTTACACAAGTGCGAGCTACTGGCGTGAAAGTAGACAGCTACTGCACGCGTGTACTCGCATCATTTCAGTAGCTGTTCATAGGTCTCGTGCAATGTTGTCGCAAAATACACGACTGATCACAGTTCATACCGTAATAGAAGCGGTTACAAAAATACTTTGCGGTGAAATACTTCGAGCTGAAAGTGCTGTGCAAAAAAAAAAAGAAGAAAAACAGAACGATATGGGTCAGGAACTGGATGGAATGGAAAGAGGTAACGCAGACAATATTTAAAGAACTTTATAATGAAGATCCCCGAGAAAATAAACCAGTCATGAGAGTGACACCTACACAAGTGGAAATACTCTTAAATTTAATTGGTTCAAAAATTCAACGTCAAGATACACACATGAGGGATGCTATACCTGTAAGAGTGATGTTGGAGATAACCCTAGTATACCTTTCTTCTGGAATATCGTACAGATTGTTGTCAAAATTTTTCAGAGTTTAAATAATACCAGAAGTGTGTGATGCTATAAATGAAAGTCTAAAAGATTATATCAAAGTAAGTAATTTTAATTATTCTAATCAAATTCACAAATGATTTGCTAACGTTTTTTGATGTACTAGATATAAACCTTACGTAGTAATACAATACTAAATAGTTTAGTTTATTATATGAGAGAATGTCATGTCTTCTAAACCCAATTCCACGCGAATGTGTTCAAGTGAGGTTTTACGCAAATCTCTCGTCTTATAATTAGAATCCAAACAATTCGATAAGTTGATTTGGTCCTTGTAAAGCTCCACAAACTTTATATTTTGTTCAGAAGTCCATCTATCCGGCATTTTTTGTTTTCAACCACTAATAGAAACACAAAAACACATGGAGCAACGAATAATGCACCTGGCGTGGTCGCGGTCTTACGAGCTACTGTTATTTCGCTAAAATCGTGCAAGTTGACGTCCGAGTCGCATGCGAGCTGCTGCTTGTGGGGGAAGGCGAGTGGCGAATAAAATCAAAAATGTTGTAGTAACTCGGATGCGAGCTGCTGACCGACTCGCACGTGACAGTACCTCGTACGACGCGGTCACACTGTGCGAGTAGCTGCACTGCAGTAACTGACTGGGCCAGCTCGCATGCTAGCTCGCACTGTGCAACCAGGCCTTAAGACGTTAGGTGTATGAAAGTCTTTATTGGTTAGAAATATAGAACTATTGCTGTCGATGTAATTTGTGGTGTGGTTCTTAACAGACTGAAGACTTACTCTGTTACAAAGAGAACTTTTTTCTGTTGACATTACATAGTGGTTATTGTACAACTGCTATAAACATTCGAGTAAACAGGTATTTCAACGTCTATGCATATTGACAACTGCTCCAGACGGAACAGCTTTACAATTGGTCGTACTTTATGTACCTAAAGGACGTAGCTTGGTGCGCTGAAATGACTCGCCGTTCCACATAGTTCGATGGCTTCAGCTCACGTGGGCAATTATCACAGTTCTAATTTGCTCGTTTCTCTTGCCCTTTAACAGTTCCTCCTCACTTTCTGTTACGGTTTAATGAAGTAGTGGCAGAAGCTACAAGCCTAGTCTTGAATCGCCGTGTGATTCGTCAATCAGAAGGTTGAACTAGGCTGCACTGAAAATAGGGATTTCCTCATGTCCAGCTTCAGGATATCATTCTGAGACAAGTGAAAATGTATTTGACACAAGTAACGCCAGAAAGAATGCCAAGGGGAAGGGGATACATTGTTATTTATTCCTTTCGCCTTCTACAATTATTTTATGTTTATTTCGCCATGTGTATACTAGTTATGCAAAGAAGACAACTGATTGCTACTGCGAAGCTGTTTCCGCTGCACATGTATATAATTTTCGAAGTTGTGTTGAACTAGCTATGGGAACAAGTTTGTAAAATAAATTGAACCGCAAAACAGAATAAAATACACTCGCGGTTGGAACAGAACGCGGTGGCACTCACGATTTTCATTTTTCAACTCAGTATTCAAGGTTCATAATTAATACTGAAGTCGTACTTTGCGAAAATATTTTTATATATTTCTAAAAATATGTTTATTTCGAGACTGTCACTTTATAAACCTATCTATCGCCCCATGCAACCAACGTTTCTTTTTTCTGCTTATGCCTTTAAGCCTCGTCGACGTCGAGGTCATTAGAGGCGGGAAAGGAATGAAGACCAGTAACGGGAAAGAATCGGCCATGGCCTTTTGAAGGAAACATTCGCCAGGAGTGATTTGGGGAAACAATGTAAAACCCAAATATGGATACCTGGACGGGGATTCGAACCACTATCCTGAATGCGAGACCAGAGCGTTAGCCGCTCACCAACCACGCTCGTACGCTGCTTCTTGCAAGTGGTTGGTGTTTCAGTGCTAATTGCTGCCATAGGTCCTTCGTTGTTCACTCCGTCCGTTGCGCGTGGTATTGCAGTGCTGTAATGCGCATCTCCTCGTAATGTCGGTAACAGAGTGTCGAAACGCCTTAGCCCCCGGCTTAAGCAACGCCAGCGCTCGTTATGATGTGTACCACGGAGAAAGCCTTAATTATTCCGGATAGATAACTATTGTGTCAGGGCATTCAAACGTCAAACAATACTAAATGGACAGAGCACACAGCCTTCTTGAATCTCGAACCAGGGTGAAACCGGATGGTAAACTATGACGTTAGAGCAGCGCATTCTAGGGAACTATTAGGGTACGCTTACATTGGAACCGACTTTGTCCGATTTTTCGCTCTGTTAAACAACGGAGCTCTTCGTTTAGATTCTTTCGACTTCACTGGCCCAGATTTCGACAGGTTTCTTCTTTTTTTTTTCAGTTGCTAACATATCTCGTTGCAAGATGGACGAAACTGACGTTTTAAATGTTAAGTGAGATTTAATAGTATGTTTGGTAGTGGAGAAATGAATAGGTAAACGACATTTTTTTTCGGAGATGGAGGCTATGGGAGAGTTACACACGTTCTTCTCCAAAGTCCAAACTACTGGGACAAACAATTAAATTTGGAGATTACTTCAGAATGAAGCCGGAGACATTCTTTTTATATTTGAGAAGGAATCTGATAGCTTTAAAAAAAATTAATTTCAGGAAATGTATTGTTCTAGAAGAAAGGCTGTGACACGGATGGAGGTACCCTCGTCGATTTAATACAGATTCCTTCCATAGTTTTCTGCTAATATCCCTGCGATGATACGATTTTGACTCCTTGTCCTTCAATGGTTTTCTCTCTTGCCTCAGCTTGAACAACGACCCTATGATTATTCAGAACGCAAAAAAGTGAATCAAAAGCAAGTAGTGCAGGCAAGCAAAAGATCAGATGATGCAATGTTGCGAAACAAGTGCATTTGGTCGAGGGGAATAAAAGTAGTTTTTATTATTTAATCTGTGATAGAAGTCCGATAGAGTTGGGAGGTCACATTGTAACTACTTTCATCGGAATCCATCCTGTCGCTTACTTTTGTTTGTTGCCCGATATCTGTCGTATTCGGCAGAGTGAAAAACCTGTCAAAGTCGGTTCCAATGTAAACGTAGCCTTAGTCCGACCATCCATATTTGAATTTTGAATGGTTTCCCGAACTCCCCAAGGCGAAAGCCAGTTACATTAGCTTCTTAATATTGGCTATCGAAAAGTTGCTTCTAGCCTCTAATATAAAGCCCTCTTCATACTCTGTCGTCCTGCTGTCAACGAAACACTTCCCCCCCCCCCCCAAAAAAAACAACCATAAAGGGCTGGCATTCACTTTTCAGGAGGCCACTCCATACCGGAAGGGGAACGGATCCCAATTGTTGCTAAGCTTTGTCTGTTACAGACCTGTAGCTCCAAAAAAGAATGAATGAAAGGAAGGAATTCAATTTGCACATTTTTTTTGGGGGGGGGGGTTGACCCAAAACCGAGTGTAATGTTTAAAATTTTACACAGTCATGTTCGCCAGGAATCCTGCACAAGTAAAGGCGCCGGGCGGAGGGAAAGAATTCTACCCTAACATCTGCAGTATCTTATATCTTTAAACTAGCAATTCATATATACAGGGTGTTACAAAAAGGTACGGCCAAACTTTCAGGAAACATTCCTCACACACAAACAAAGAAAATATGTTATGTGGACATGTGTCCGGAAACGCTTACTTTCCATGTTAGAGCTCATTTTAGTTTCGTTAGTATGTACTGTACTTCCTCGATTCACCGGCACCCTCTTGACTTCCATTTATGGGGGCATTTGAAAGCCCTTGTCTACGCAACCCCGGTACCAAATGTAGAGACTCTTCGTGCTCGTATTGTGGACGGCTGTGATACAATACGCCATTCTCCAGGGCTGCATCAGCGCATCAGGGATTCCATGCGACGGAGGGTGGATGCATGTATCCTCGCTAACGGAGGACATTTTGAACATTTCCTGTAACAAAGTGTTTGAAGTCACGCTGGTAAGTTCTGTTGCTGTGTGTTTCCATTCCATGTTTAATGTGATTTGAAGAGAAGTAATAAAATGAGCTCTAACATGGAAAGTAAGCGTTTCCGGACACATGTCCACATAACATATTTTCTTTGTTTGTGTGTGAGGAATGTTTCCTGAAAGTTTGCCCGTACCTTTTTGTAACACCCTGTATATATTTGGGGTCTCGGAAACGGCTCTAACGATTTGGATGAAACTTCATATATTATTGATAGCGTTTTGATTTTTAAGTTTATCTAAATAAGTGTCTTCACTCCAAAAAAGCGAATTTACAACAACGAACAAAAATTTTGTATTTGGTATATCGGAAACGGCTCTAACGCCATCTTGTAGATACTGATAGTTTGCCTATGTTTTCGAGAAGGAACTCTTATATATTTAAATGAATAATTCATATATACTAAAACTGACCCATGGAAATATTTCGCACAGTATCGTGATCAGTCATCGAATGGTAATATAATAATTAAGAAATAAATAAACTAACTGAAATTATTTATTAATGAAAAGTATTTTATTTCGAATATATCACTTTTACTGTAAACAGTCGTTATCATTAAATACTACATGTTTAATTCTAAAACATTTAAAAAATATTGGATTGTCAGAATGTCAGTTTAATTTATTTCACTAACGAACACCCAACAAATACCAACTAACATTTTTCTGACAGTAAAAAAAGTTAGATTATAGAAATATCAGAATCAATCACCGATCGAATTAGAAACGAGTAGTGAGCTCCGGTTTGCAGACGTATAATAGAAACCTCCAAAACTGTAGCTTTCCTGCTCACACCCACGCCTTGCCTAGCATAACAGTTGTATATGCACCACACTGGCACTTCGTATTACCTAATTCGTTCGTTATCCGACTCGTCGATCGGTCGAGTGTGGCGTGGCGCTCAATTGAAACAAACCAAATACATCAATTACCACTGTAGCAGATTAAAGTTAACGGTAATTCAATTTAGCGGAAGTTAAGAAGACCGTTAACGATTTTTTAGGATAATTAAAAGTTAAATTTTTACAATTTTGCTAACTTCGTTAATTAAAGATTAACGGTTTTCTGCCCAGCTGTGAATGTACTACAGTGCAAGCGGTTCCGCTACCTAATATGAAATTATGCCGTCTTAGCTACTATATCCGTATCTGTTGAGTTAATTAGAGGAACAACCTTTGTTTGATAAAGAAGGAATAATCTTCATTGTCCCAACCGCTATGCTCGGCGCCTGATGTGGGGCTAGCTGGTTCCAGTCCCGGCGATGGAAGAAAGTTTCATCAAGACCTAGCTGGCAGGAGAGGTGGTGGTGCAAAATTCCTAACCACCAGACTGTGCACCAATGTCCTGGATTAAATACCAAAAATCTCCTCTCTGTGTATGGAGTGAGGGCATTCGACACTGTTGATGGTGATTCGTCCTTCTGATGGGGATATTGTGTCACCTGATGTCCTTCATACGAATAGGCTTGAATGGACCAACACTGGGTTTCAGCCTTCCCTTTCTTCCAACTTTCATCCATGAGAGAGAGAGAGAGAGACAAATACACTTCCATCACTGGGGAAGGCGATGGGAATTCATTCCTGTTTAAATCTTCCAGGAAAAACAGTAGTAACAAATCATTCGAAAGCACAGTGTTAGACAGGCACCATAAAAAAAATTACTCGTGAAAATATAATTTAACTCGTAGAAACTTCAAATTTCGTTATTGACATTCGTGGTTCTCTCCCAGGAGACCATTATTTTTGGATAATAGTTATTTTTTCATATCACACAAGATTTTCCAGACAGATAACCGAAAATTCTATCACACTTTACTAAATGCCGCCTTGTCATACACGGTACGAAAACAAACAATCAACCCATATAATGGCAAAATAGACCGTGGGCACTACAATCTTAGGGTAAGCTTGAAAATTAACGCGGAATTTCATCATGCCACACTTTAATATTTCTGTCCCGTGTGCTATTAAAGATGATTATTAATTTCCCATCAAAGATCTGTTGCATTTTATTACTCCATTTCAAGAGTGCTATTAGAGATGATCGTTCATTTTACATTGAATAGTACTAACGGATATGAAATAACGGAACACTGGGCAAGTGGCGTGTTGTGTTCTGAGCCGTAAGCTGGCAAGGAACTGTGGGTGGAACTAACAGGAAATGAGAACAATAAGTGGCTGGATGTTTACCTCGCGGGTCGCACTGCCGAACGTGGGCGCGCAGTGGGATGTTCTTCATGTAAACCAGCCTTCGTGAAGGCCTCGCAGCAAAGATAAATTGCCCTCTTCGATCTCCAAAAGTTCTTGTAATGTGGTATGAGAGGGTGATGGGGTGAGGAAGTCAAAATTCATACAAAAGACACTGGGCGAACGTAATGTTTGGCCAAAAAGAGGAAACAGGAGTGCGAGAAGAGGAATGTATTTCCGCCAATCGTGTAATGATTCAGAGGGAATCGTTTCTAAAATTAAATGTTTTCCTTACTTGCACACTCCAACCGTCATTGTTAAAATCTGCTGATTGATTCATCTCCTTCCAGCCTACGGAAAGTTGCAAGATCGCGCCAGTAAAGACAGGCAGAGGGAACTTGTGGCTTGGACGGTGAAAGAAAATGCCTGGAGTACGACTTTAAACTCCGATCTATTGAAGAAGAGCAGTGTTTTACAATTTATCTCCTTACAAAACATACGTTGTTTTTAGGGATGGACAGTAGTAACGGCTGCCTATCCACCCTCAATGTTACGTTACACTTAGTGACAATCAACAGTGCAGCATCCATGCGTCGATAATACTGTAAATTATGCATGGACTCAATCTCACTACATCGTGTTTCACATCATTTGACCTTGAGATTTGTGGAGAGTTAAGAGTGAAATCGTGTTTTTTGTATCCTGTTAAGTTGTAAACTTTCGTCGTTTCGACCTAGCCGAATGGGGTAGTGTATTTAGGCTAACTTTTCCGGAATATATGTAAAAATCACTGCGTTGAATAATAACACATCACTTTCTCAATCACGTTCCATGCCGGTAATTGTTCTTATCTTAACATTTCAAGTATGTTTCATGTTTGACGATATGTACAAGTCATGTTCATGTATCTGTAAAATTTAATGTCCAGTTGATTGTGTGCAGTTCGTGTAAAAATAGATATTTGCATACGTTGCTTATGCCTTATTAAATGAATAAATGTTTAACATTTGTGAATCATAAATAAATGATAAAAATACAGGTTTATCCAATCAATCATTATCAAGAATGATAAGTTACAATATTTGAAAAATGATGATAAGAATTAATAAAATTAACGATTTTTCAAACGGTAATTTCAGAATATTTTGTTGTCCAATAGAGCGGCTTATCTATATAATTCAATATATAAAGATGATATTTTCTATCATTACAACGTGCATACACAACAAAAAAGTGGCTACATGAAAAATGGGGTCTAGAGGTAAAAGAAGCGGTGGAGTCGGAGATTCGTCTTCTCTTTTGCTCTTGCAATAGTTATTTGATCTAGGAGACACTGGGTGACGAGTTTGGCATTTAAATTGTCTAAAAATATAATAAAAATAGCTACCGAGATATCTTAAAGAGGCCTTTTAAGATTGGTGGATCAGATTATTTTTTTTACGGCCATTGTTCCATCCTCAATCTGCTAGATGAATTTCTTGTCTCTCGATCAAATGCGAGTTGCAGGTGACGACAGGTCGTTAGATCCGATGCTAGGATTTGTCAAGGAGCCATATTGAAATTGGTTAGACAGATTTCGGAAAGGTTTTGATTGTCAAGTGTGTTAGACTTATTGTTTTTGGGTTCCGAGACCATATAAGTAGTTCACTGTTGTATATTTGTCTGCATCGAAACTTTTTCCACAAGAATTATTTCACTCGAGACGACTTTCGGCAATTATCCATACACGAGCTAGGAACCGAACCGGCGACCCCTCGAAATAACAGCCAGCCACTTTTCCTTTTTATGTTTTCTGTTGTTTTTTTATTTTCCTTTTCCTGGATTATCTCTCACTCTTCTGTTGTATGTAATCGCAATTGTATAATCTAGAAATATGTCTGTAATTTATTTCGTTGATATCAACAAGTACTTGTCATCAGTATTTTATCTCTTTCCCTCTACTTATCACTTTAATGAAGGTTAAGCTAAGTATGTCATATAGCTTAACAATTATCTTCTGTCTGCGAGAAATTATCGATCAAATTCTTTTGGGTTCACGTGTTACTAGAACTATAAAAGTTACATAATGTCGTTCGGGATTTACAAGCACCTCAGTATTAATATAACGTACAACTGTTACCGTGTGTGCGTGCCATCGTTAATTCTGCAGCTATTGTCGAAATGTTTTTTGACGGATGAAAGTTCATGGCAGTCCTTCACTGCGTATAGGCCTACATTCAGATTGTTCAATTTAAAACGGAAATCCTGATACAAAAGAAAATCATTCGAACTGCAAATTTACCACCGAAACTGTCTCTGATGTGGTTTACAGTCAGTTACCAATTGGCTTTATTCTTTCATTTGATTCAACTGCAAAAGTTGTACGAATTTCAGTCGGGTTACAGAAACTAAGGATGGACACTTTCCCGGCTGGCGATGTTTTAATGGAAACTTAGTAACTATCTAGCTTGCTCAGAACTTAGCCACTGATAACCGCACAGCTGTCAGAGACATAACTGTTCAGTACTAATGATCTAGTCTAGGGTTGTAACGGATGTCATTTTTGCGGATGTTCAGTGCTTGACATCCGCGGATGCGGATGTTTTGTGGAAGCGGAAGCTGAGGTGGAAAAATAAATTTATAATTATTTAGAGTTTAATATTTTATAAAAAATAAAAGCAAAATCAAAATAAGTATATTTTATGTCAAATTCTACATTTTTCATAAGTAACGTTTATTTCCATATAATACTGCCACATTGATTAATTTTTTCTCATATTTCAACGACAAAACATATGAAGATTTCACAAGTGCATTAAATAAGCGTCCAGCACAAGGCACAGCGCCACTGCAGTTCTCAGTGCTCGCCACCCACCTTTCCACCGGTATAGTGGCCCATTCACAGTACAACTTGTAGGACCCACGATGATCCGATTTTCGATAAACAACTCTTGATGGACCGTGAAAGGGATTACACGACTACATGTAGGACGCGTTGGATGTTGTTGGACTCCCATACAACCAATACGCGTTCTTCCTGTCCAAAGAGCTGTGGCGTTGGATCATGATTGGAGGAAATATCCAACGAGTGTACGATAAGGGCACTGGTGTGCCGCGAGAAAATACGAATGGAAAAGGTTGCTTGGAACATTTTGTTAAATCCCCTCTATGAGTGAATGGGTGAGTGCAACCTATGGTAGTTGTAAACGGATGACCAGTAAGTTGGACCGTGAATAGGCCGCTTTACTTTACATGCAAGTTCAAACTTGTAAATTCGTCGCAACGTTCAATTCATTATTATTTTTATTGCAAGATCGTCAGAAAAAACAACAACCACATTGTTGTTAGCTAAGCGACGATGGGCAGAATCTCGTACAAAGAGAAAAGAATATATATTGCAATGTAAACAAAACATCCGCTATACATCCGCAATAAAAATTGCGGATGCGCAAGCGGGTGTAGGATTTCACGCGAAAGTTCCGCAAATGCGGATGCGTAGATCCGTCACATCCCTAATCTAGTTCAGTAACGGGGTCGTAAAAGGGGGTTCTCACAAACATTATATTACATAGAAGATTTTTTTTTTATCTTGTATATAGTAGTGAGAGTATGCAGAAACCAAGTTTTCGACCTCCGACACCCTCGGCACAATTTTCTGTGCTCAAAAAACATAAAAAGTTTGTACTTTTTTCAGTTTAATGCCTATATATCCTCTGATGAGACCTTACAAGAAATACTTTATCTCCAGTTTGAAAGAGTACAAAATTTCCTACAATTTTTGTAGTACAAAGTTTTTTCTAAACTGAAAACTAATCGAATTACAGTTCTTCGAAAATCAGCAAAATTTCATACTTTTCCGAAAAGTTGGGTATTTATCTACTTTCTCACTCAAAATGACCTGGAACGCTTGTATATATGATTGATATATATGTATTTCTGAATGACACAATGTATACGTGTACTATACTTTGATTACTGATGGTCAATTCAATAATCATATGGCACTTTCGGCCGGGAGATTCCGAAGGATTGTTCGGCGCCAGATGACATTTTTTTTCGATTCGCCGCGCAAACCGCGTGTACTAACCAGGTAATAGTACCAGGAGCAGGGAGCCTACAGCTTAACGTGGAATCCGAACCACAGAAGCCTTCTGGCTTACTTAATATTACATAGCAAACTGTGGCAGAGCTGAAGGTTGGGTTAATGGTGTTTGAAAATTACAGCTGAGACCGGGATATCGATCTCCAGTCAGACACATTAACCACTGAGCTACCATACCGCTCTATTACTGCTGGTATTTGTACCAGTTTGAAAAACGGATTTTCAAAAATAAAAGCATAATGTTATCGCACAAACGTTATTTATATAGTCAAAACGAAGTCAAAATAAATAAAAAATTAGTAATAAATCCGTTTCTTTTCCGTTTGAATGGTTTGAAACACTGTTTTCCATTTACAGGATGTGGTACAATATCAGCATTTTTCGGCTATCGGAATGAAAAATTTTGCTGCCTCATTCACTGCCAACCACATCTAAAAGTATCATGCATGCTAATTTCTCAGAACTTCTAGCCTCCAGAGACTAGCGTCTGGAGAACACGCAGGGGAACAGCTCATCGAGTAACGGTATGGATAATTGCTTGTGAAACATTGGAAGGCTCAGATACGAAATGTTTACGAAATCTTCCCAAAAAATGCATTCAAGTTAACACAGTTGCCAAAAACATCAGATAGATATGTTCACTTTGATCCCATGTGAGAATAATCTCGGGGATGTGGAACAGTACATACACTTATTAGTAATGTCAATATTACTATATAATTGATAATATTATTATATATTGACAACAAGTTAGCAACAACCCATTAGTATAACCAATATCTCCTGTAATCTACAAATCCCAAGTTAATTAATACTTATTATGTGGAACAGTGTATACACTTGTTACCAGCATCTAATAACCACTTATTTTCTTACCAACCAGTTACCATGAAAGGTTTCACTGTAATTTGTGACTACATATTATATTATGTTAGTTGCTATTTATGTGGAACAGTACACACACCTATTAGCAATATCAATTATATTACCAACAACTCATAAGCAGTCAATTACTTAAAAACCTGTTAATATGATAATTTTTCACAGCAGTTTTTGAGTGCATGCTATCCCATGTTAGTTACTATATATGAATGAAATTTTGTAAACAGTGTAATTAGTTCATTTGTCAAAAGTTTCAACAGAAAGAAAAACCATATATCATTTTAGTAATTGTGGACAACTTTGTCACCTTCCTCTTCCATACACCATATATACTATTTTATCAGTCATTCTTAGTTACCAAATTCCAAGAAGAAAATTCTTTCACAGAGTAAAATGGGTTCTGAAGCAGAAACTCTTTCAGTTTGGACTTAAAGTAGTTGGGTTTTTGTAGATAACATTTAATTTATGTTGGTAATACATTGAATAAGGAAGCTCCAGTAAATGTTAACCCTTTCTGAACAATTGACAGTGATTTGTAATCCTTGTGAATATTATATTTATTCCTAGTATTATGGCTATGTATGTCAGCATTAAGATTGAAGTGTTCAGGATTTTCTACTACAAATGATAATACAGAGTATACATACTGTGCTGGCATTGTTAGTACACCCAGGTTTTTAAATAGATTTCTGCATGATGTCTGTGGGCTTGCTCCACAAATAGTTCTTATAGCACGCTTTTGCAATTTTAATACCCTCTGTGCTTGTGACGAGTTTCCCCAGAATGAGATGCCATAAGTGAGCAGGGAATGAAAATATGCAAAATATACTAACTTTCTGGTTTCTATATTGGCTATTCTAGATATTACCCTCAGTGAAAATGTTGCAGAATTCAGTTTTTTAAGAAGTTGTTGAATATGCTGTTTCCAGTTCAATTTGTTATCTATAAATACACCCAGGAATTTTGTGAAACTGCTTTCATTGATTGCTTTTCCTTCTGATATAACATTATAGCTGTCCTTTGTTTTATTTTTTGTAACAAACTGAAGTAACTGTGTCTTTTCTACATTAAGTATTAGTTTGTTGGCATTAAACCACCTGTTAATTTTCTTTATAACTTCATTTGCTGTGTTTTCGAGGTTTTGTGCTGATGGGTCTTTCAAGGATATGCTAGTATCATCTAGATGAGCTATCGTTTCACTCAATACGCACGTACTACCAAGTTCAAGCATGGCTGGGTCGTGAAACTTACCCATTACCACGGGGATGAATGAGAGGCAATAATAAAAGACGCTGCACCTGAGTTTACTCCGTAGGTTGTACATGATCCTGCAAGAAATCTTGAACTCCACCATGCATCTATCGCAAATCAGGAGTACTCTATTCAGCTGCTTGCAAAAACTTCTCTGTCTCATCTAAACATTCTTAAGACTGAAGTAGATGAAGGATTCTTCGACCTCGAGGGAGCTGCTCCTGATGCAATGGATGAATGAGACACAATTTTAGGCAAGGACATTGATAAGCCTGGACAATGCAAACGGGGAAAAAAATTGATTTATGACCAATTTTTACCTTTTTACGAATTCATTATGACTTGTTAACTTTGTGACTCAGCTCTGTCAGAGTTTGCTGTGTTTTATGAAGTAAGCCAAATCGCTTCTGTGGTTCGCATACCACGTTAAGCTGTTTAGTTAGATAGCCACAAAGGAGCGCATTGTACGGCGAATCGAAAACGGTCATCTAGCGGCCGAACAATCCCTCGGGATCTCCCGACCAACAATGCCATATGATTAATGAATTGACCATCAGTAATCAAAGAATAGTACACGTATATATTATGTCATACCGAAATATATATATATATATATATCAGTTTTATATACAAACGTTCCAGGTCATTTTGAGCGAGAAAGAAGGTACATACCCAACTTTTCGGAAAATGTGAAATTTTGCTGATTTTCGAAGAACTGTAATTCGATTAGTTTTCAGTTTAGAAAAAAACTTTGTACTGCAAAAATGGTAGGAAATTTTGTCCTCTTTCAAACTGGAGATAAAGTATTTCTTGTAAGGACTCACCAGGAAGGAGATATAGGCGAAAAACTGAAAAAAGTACCAAATTTTTTAAGTTTTTGGGCACAGAAAATTGTGCCGAGGGTGTAAGAGGTTTCTGCATGACTAATCAGTGTATTACAAATTAAGTACGGTACACTGCATTGTAGTCCTTACACCTCTGCTTTGAAATAAATATATGCTGTTTTACATGCCAGTATGGCCCTAGTAAAATCATTTCATTTTCAATTTAATCTGGTATAAGTAAAACATCTAGCCCATAAACTTATACGAGACATTTGTTTTTTCTAATTTTGCACACCTTCAAATAATTACCTCTATTCCTACAAGAAATGGAGGAGCGGAAATAAGAAATATTTTTCCACGTCTCCATAAAGCAAGGAATTACTTATAGTTTATTGCGTTCCCTTATTTTACCATTTCTGAAAAGTATTAGGATGGAGTGTACTTGTTAATAGCCAGATCCACACTTTCTTCATATCGATAAATTATGTATGTTTGAAATTGATAATTTACTTTAAAAAATCTCTTAAGCTGCGAGGCACTTGATTACTACTTGATGTAAGTCTTAGTTTTTGAAAGTCTCATGAAATGAGTTCGTGACTGACGAGTTCTGAAACAAACCAACCGGGGAAAAAAGATTCGAGTAAATGCTGCATTACTGTGTGACTACCGGAGTACTAGTGGTCTTTTGGTACAACTTTGAAAAAATGTTGGATCATAACCTAACGAGTAACGTGAACGTGATACTGTGTGGAGTTGACGTTTCTAATACTATTGGGCTACAGAATTATTATTTTTTTTTCAGGCTTAATCGAAAAGACTACAAGCAGTATAATATTGTCGTAAATAAGACGCGTTTCATTATATTGAATTATTTATTCTCGTCCCATTACTCCAGCATTTCTTATGGCAAGACGAAAAAGTTCTTATTTAAAAAATCGTACTTAAAAATATTTCTGACGAATTTTTTCTTAAAAAGGAAAATTCCCCCCCCCCCTACTCTCACGGCGTTTTAACTTATAATTCAAATTCCATTAATTATTTTAAATTCAGATGTATTCTTATTTACAGCTCCAGTTATTAAATTCTGTTGGTGTTTATATCAAAATTGGTTAATCTCTTTTAAATAATGTTTTTTTTTATGCCTTCTGGATGAAACTTGAATTTAGGGTGAAAGGAGTTCACCTTACTATCACATTGCGACATCATTTCATCCGTTCGTCGAATTGCTTCTAAATTCTAAATTATTCTTGCAACCGGAGCTTCTGGAACTAGCCATTTTATGACAGATTTTTCAGGCTTAAATTTGTCAGAATGAATCAAGCGTCAACAATGTTTTTATTACATAAGTCAGTTGTGAAATAACTTATGGACAACCCAATAAACAAAAACTTGACAACGATAAAACATAATAGCGAAAAACAAGAGGCAGATACCGGAAAGCAACCAAAATCCTAATATGATTATTGAATTGCTCTCAATATTGTCTTTCAGTATTCATAGTTTTATAATGTTTTAATTAATTTTGCGAAAATACTTAGTTCAATTATGTTTACTAGTTACTATCATTCCAGCTCGCTTCTTTAATGAGGTACCGTCTGTAAACATATCCGCTACTTGCGCTCCTGGTGGAATGTCTATCTTGATGAATCTTTGAAGTTCACTTTTATCTACATCTACATCTACATCCATACTCTGCAAATCACAAACATTGTGGGTGGCAGAGGGTGCTAAGCACCAATCCTAAACCCGCCCATTCCAATCCCGAATAGTGCGAGGAAAGAAGGAATACATATAAGTATCAGTACGGCATCTTATTTCTCTAATCTTATCCCTCCGGTCATTGCGACCTAAATAGGTTGGCGGAAGAAGTATTTCATTGCACTCGAAATTTAAATTTTTTCGCATATTCTCCAATAAATTCGAACGCAAGCTACGTCGTCTGTCTTCCAAACTATCCCAGCCCAATCTATGTATCAATTCTGTGACGCTTTCATAAGGGCTGTAACAACAAGTCACGAATCTAGCGGCTCTCCTCTGCACCCTCTCAACTGAGTCAATCAGAACCTTGCGATACGGATCCCAAACCCCACAACAGTAATCCAGATGCGGACGCACTAGTGTTTTATACGCTATCTCCTTTGTTTGAGCATTACAATTCCTCAAAATACGACCTATGAATCGTAATTTAGAATTAGCCTTGCCTACGACGGAAGTTATGTGCATGTCCCATTTCATGTTGCTTTGTACTATCACCCCCAGATACTTCACGGAATCAACCGTGTCAACAGCTGAATTGTTTATTTTGTACTCGTGAACAACCTGATTCTTCTTGTTACTTATCCGCATTGCCTTGCACTTTTTGCAATTAAGTGTAAGCTGCCATTTACGGCACCAATCGAAAATAGCATCCAAATCACGCTGAATTTCTAAGCAATCGTCGGAGCACCTTATTTCCCTATAGATAACCGCATCGTCGGCAAACAATCGCAACCAGCATTTGACGTTGTCACCTAGATCGTTTATAAATATTAAGAAAAGAAGTGGACCTATTACACTTCCTTGAGGAACGCCCGAAGTAACATTTATCTTAGAAGAGGCTTCCCCGTCAACAACGACATACTGTGATCGACCAGTTAGAAAATCACGTATCCACTCGCAAATCTGAGCCGAAATACCGTAAGCTCGAATCTTCGCTAAAAGTCGGTTGTGTGGCACAGAATCAAAAGCTTTCTGAAAATCCAAAAAAACTGCATCAACTTGCGAACCTGCATCGATAACTTTCATTATGTCGTGGGAAAATAGGGCCAATTGTGTTTCACACGATCTCTTCTTCCGAAATCCGTGTTGACATGGTGTAAGTAACTCGTTCTCATCTAGAAACTTCATTATGTTCGAGCATATGACATGTTCCAGAATTCTGCTGCAGACCGATGTTAGAGATATGGGTCGATAATTCCTAGGATCACTCCGATCTCCTTTCTTAAAAACGGGAATTACCTGGGCTATTTTCCAGCTAGAAGGTACTTTTCTCTCTTCTAGTGATTTACGGAATATATCTGACAGAAATGGTTCAATATCCTCCGCGTATTCAGAAAATACTCTTACCGGTATACCATCGGGACCCGGCGCTTTACCCCACTTCAGGAGTTTTAATTGCTTTACAATTCCTACGCTATCAATTTCTATCGGATCCATCTCTAATTCCACACGATGTGGTAAAGTGGGGATGTTTTCCATGTTTTCTTGCGTGAATGAATTTTTGAATTCGGTGTTAAATAAGGTAGCCTTGTCGCGGCTGTCTTCAACCTCCCGTCCGTCTTTTATTAGAACTGGCTTATTGTTCCCACTACAACTAACTTTTTTTTACATACGACCAAAATTTCTTAGGGTTTTCAGTGAGGCTCTTAGAGAGAGAATTTTCACGAAAGTTATTAAATGCCTCACGCATCGCATTCTTAACACGTCCCCTTATCTCCTCTAACTTATCTAAATCAGTCCGATGCATCGTCCTTTTTGATCGTGCATGTATCTTCCTTTGCTTCTTGAGTAACCTTTTAACCTCCCGTGTGTACCATGGGGGATCGTTCTCTTCCCTGATTGTCCGTTTCGGTATATGCAAGTTCATACCTTCCCCGAGTATATGTAGGAATCGATGCCACCTCTCTTCAACGGTGACCTCCTGCTACTGAGAAGGTGTGGTAATTATGCCTCAAATACGCTCTAAAAACACTCTTTTGAAGCCTTTTCGAATCTGTAAACGATCCTCTCTTTTCTCTTTCTGCGCGTGGTTGTTAGTTTTACTGTAGCAATTACAGCTTTGTGATCACTTATTCCTGCGGTGGTAGAAATATCCGTGAATAGTCGGGCCTATTTGTAACAACTATATCTAAAATATTTTCGTTACCGTTGAGGCATCGCGTTGGTTCAGTTACGAGCTGTTCAAGATGGTGATCTGAGAAGAGGTCTAGAATGATTTCGCAAGCTGCTTTATCCCTGCCCCCAGTAACGTGAACGTAATTAGTCCAGTCGATATCTGGCAAGTTAAAGCGTTCCGAATGCGAGACCAGAGTATTAACCGTTAACCCACGACGCTCGGTTTGTCATTGTGTTTAAATAATATGTTATAGTAGTTGTTTACGCGTTCGGCGATTTTCTCCCTTCTCATCAATTTTATTAAGAGAGTTTTTGGCATAAAAAAAATCCACTTTTTTCGTAATGTATCGATCACTTTGCTCCATTAATTCTTTCATGAATCTTCTTATACCAGTGTTACTCATTTTCATATTGTTTTTTCCTGGTTGTTTTCCATGAGAGTTTTTATTTTATTTTCGTGTAGTTTCTCTTATAGATTAACGGCTTGTCAACGACAAGGTCAGTAGAACCGGTAAAGATATTTTTTGTTAGGTTTTTACGCCTCTTGGACATTGTGGTCATTAGAGACGGGTAAGGAGTGGGGGCAAGGCACGGGAAGGAATTCTGAAGTGGCCTTTTGAAGGAACCATCCGGGCATTCACCTAGAGTGATTTGGGGAAAACATCGAAAACCCAAACCTGAATTCCCAGACAAGGATTCAAACCCACATCCTCCCGAATGCGAGGCCAGAGAGTTACTGCTCACCCACCACGCTCGGTGCTGATAAAGAACTCAAATATGCAGCAATGACAGTTAGTGAACGGTGAAACCTAATGGCGACTAGCTTAACTTGCCTTAATGGTGATTAAAAAGTAGATATTTTGCACTTACAATTTCAAATTTGGAACTGAAGAAAAGTGGAACACCATTAGCGCCATTAATAAAAAAATCTGTCAAGTAAATGAAAAATATATATGGAGACAATCACCCGAACATAATCCGAAATGAAGGACGAGAATATCTATATAAATTCCACAGTAACATGTCACCAGAATAAGTCGCATGTTATTGGAATAACTGTATTACATCTCGTAGCAGTTGTATACATTGAACGATAAATTATCACAGAGTTGCTCTGTTTACGTCAGAAATGTTGTGGTGTTCATTCAGCCTTGTAAATAAAGAGAAGAAACAATTTTCTCTTCTGGTTTCCGCTTCAAGGATATCACTCCAAGCAAAGCGCTCTGTGGACGGAGTATAAAATTGTTACCCGACTGTACATCGTTGGCGAAATCTCATCTCTTCTCCTATCTCCAAGAATATCAGAAAAATGGAGTTCACTTTTCTTGGCGTCTTTTACAAGGTTTATAGTAGCAATAATGAGGGTATTAGGAAAGGCGGCCACGGATTGGTCGGAGGCCGCGCGCCGACGCAGACGGCGGAACATGGCGACGCTGCGCACCGCGCAAACAAGAGACTGGCGACACGCGTCACGCCGTACTCACGTCCTGATAACCGCAGCTGGTCCTCCTTTTTTATGAAGCATTTTCTTGATTTTCTTGGCTTTAAAGGAAGTTACAGCCATTATATTTGAAAGTTTCATTTAAAGACAACCTCATATAGTTTAGAAGACATTCCAAACTGCACATTTTCTATGCAAAATGAAAATGGATCTGCCAGTTTCTATTAAGTGATAGGTAATTATGTGAGAACTGCACGTTTCATTATTACTGAATCTGCTATCACAGGAATTCAGCGGTCTGTGGTTATTGGTTAAGACGTCCGAGTATCGGAAGGTTCTTTGTTCGGTTCTCGGTTAAGATTTTCGAGGACATTTAACCCAAACTTCACTTCTGGCAAAGGTTGATTTGTGTATGTGAAGTACATCAGAATGCTACTGTGGTTTGTATTGCACGTTAAACTGAAGGTCCTCTATACTCGATAGGATTGCCAAGTCCGAATAGATGGCTACGATAGAGGCGGATTGCGCAGCCGATAAAAAACTCTTGTCAACGTCAGAAAACAACACGAAATTTCTACTATTTACTGCAAAGAGAACAACGAGAAGGTAAGATATGAAGATGCAGTGTTCATAACACTTTAAATTTGTTCGTAGTATATGGATATTATTCGCCCTTTGGAAATCATAACGAAAAATGTAGAAAACCTACTGCTACGTAGTACCGTAAGACTACCGTAACAGCCCGATAATGTAGCGTGACAGTAAAGTACACAAGTTAAAATATAAATTGTGTTTTATTTCTCACAATTTGAATTACACACACTTCCTCCACAACTTTTTTTATGTCATACTCAAACAGGATTTCTCAATGGTGTCAAAAAAGAGGTGGAATGTCACCCAAATTCAACATCTAGCATCAAAGCTAAGCCTGACAACCGATTACTGTGGATGAGCTGTAACGTAATCAGGAAGACGCGGCTTCAAATCCACATTCGGCAATCCACATTTCAGTTTTATACAGTTTGCTGGAATTACTTTTTGGCGAATGCGGAAAGATACCTTCAAAAGCTCATGCTAGAATTCTTTCCTGTTGCTTGTTCTCAGTTCTCTCTGGCCCTAACAACCTTCACGTAGACAATTCATAACCATAAAAAGTTGCTTCACAGAAATATTTTAACCTCTGGATGCAGGAGAAAGTATGAATGGGCCATATTGCATGTACGGGTTGGTCGCGATACCAACTATGCCTACACTATGTTAATGAGAGACTTGTACTGATCAAACAGTTTCTTTGATATCTCATATTTTCTCTTTTCCATGATAGCTGTTAGCATTTAAACATGATTTCACACTGTTTGAGAAACTGGTCTGTTTTGAAAAGCTTCGGACCGAGCGTGGTGGGTGAGCGGTAACGTTCTGGCCTCGCATTCGGGAGGATGCGGGTTTGAATCCCAGTCTGGGCATCCAGATTTGGGTTTTACATAGTTTTCCCAAATCGCTCCAGGCGAATGCCGGGATGCTTCCTTCAATAAGGCCATGGCCGACTTCCTTCCCGTTCCTTACCTTGAATCATTTCCCGCATCTAATTACCTCGAACGTTGAGGAGGCGAAAAGCCATAAGCAAAAAATAAATAAATAAATAAAATAAAAACTTCGGCGCCCATCGAGCTGAAACCTTTCTCATGTCCAAGTATTCGGTTTAAATGCGGTCAGTTGTAACTCTCGGAAATTCTGCGGAACTGGTAACATTTTGCTTGAATTCACTAGTTGACATATCCTGCTTGTATTTCCTTTAGTGTCATCCCAACAGCATTCGCGCGCGAGGCCCATATTCAGTGCTAATATTGCTTCTTTCAAAATGTAGGTCGAAAATATTTTACCGTGCTATGGAGAGAGGCACCCAATCTTAATGCTGCCGAGATATCCTTTCTGATATCCTTTCGGAACATCTCTTATTGTGAGAACATCATGTGTTTTTCGAATGGTGTCAAATAAATACCTACAACGTTTCCCGGAAATAAGACGCACTTTCAGAACTAGCAACGTAGCCGGCCTCGGTAGCGTAGGGGCTGGAGTGCTAGCTCCGCGTGCGAAGGCCGCCGGTTCGAATCCGGCCGCGGGCATGAATGTTTAAGTGTTGTGTGTCTGTGTGAATGTCCTGTCCGTCCTGTGGGTCCATACATTGGAAAAATACCATATACATTGGATGACGACATATACACTGAAAGCTATAATAATTACATCGATCTGGCTGTATGGCCTCCGTTGCCAAATGCCACTTAAAAAAACTAGCAACGTGACCTGAATGCCAATGCCTTTAAATTAAAAATTAGGCTAGTTTTTGAAGATGAATAAAAATAAATATATATCGGAATCACTACCAAATAACTCATGTATCTTGAAACGATGTCTAGATGGAAATCTGGCACTATTATTAGAATATTAAAGATCAGCTGGAAATGCAAAGTGATAAATGAGAAAGTTTTAAATAGTGTTGTTGAATCACGGAGCCTACGTCGTCACACTGAGAGGAGAAGAGAACCTTCTGTTCACTGCATCATAATAAATTCCTGACAACGATACTGGAGGAGCCATTGAGGGATGAAACTGGAGAAGGAGGCCAAATGTCATTTAGAATATATGTCACTTACAGGAATCTTATCCTACAGGGAACCAGAAAAGATAAGAGTGTAAGCCTGCTGCAAACCTTCCCTTCTACATCTACATATATACTCTGCAATTCACAAAACTGTGGGTGGCAGAGGGTGCTCAGCACCAAACCTAATATCTTTGTTGTGCATTCCAATCCCTAATGGTACGAGGAAAAAAATAATTCATATAAGAATCAGTGCGGCACCTTATTTCTCTAATTTTATCTTTCCTGTCATTCCGACCCAAATAGGTTGGTGGACAAAGTATTTCACTACACTCGTAAGTGAAAGTGGGAGTACGCATGTTTACCAATAAGTTTATACGAAACGTGCGTCGTCTATCTACCAGAGACTCCCAGCCTAGTCTACTAATCAGTTCTGTGACGCTTTCATAAGGACTGTAGCAAGCGATCACGAATCGAGCGGCTCTTCTCTGTACTTTCTCTGTACTCTCAATCAGCCCCTTACGAAACGGATCCCAGATGGCACAACAATAGTCCAAATGTGGACGCACAAGAGATTTGTACGCTATCTCCTTTGTTTGTTCATTACAATTTTTCAAAATTCGACCTAGGAACCGCAGCCTAGAATTAGCTCTACCTACCAACGTATTAATATGTAAGTCCCATTTCATGTTCCTTTGTACTGTTACTCCCAAATATTTCATAGAATCGACCATATCAATAACTGAACTGTTTACCTCGTATTTCTGAACAATCGGATTCTTTTTGTTAGTTATGCTCATTGTCTTGCACTTTTTACAATTTAGAGTAAGTTGCCACTCAGCGCACCAAGCCAAAATAACATCCAGATCGCGCTGAATTTCTAACAATCGGCCAAATTTCTTACTTCCCTATAAATAACCGCATCATCAGCATCTAAAAAGGCTTTTCACTTTGTCTCCGAGATCGTTATAAAAATTAAGAAAAGAAGTGGTCCATTACACTTCCTTGAGGTACACCCGATGTAACATCTAGATTAGAAGAACTTTCTCCTTCAACGACAACATACTGCGACCGACCAGTTAGAAAATCCTTTATCCATTCACAAAGCTGATCCGATATACCGTACGCTCGAAGCTTCGCTGAAAGGCGGTTGTGTGGCACAGAGTCGAAGGCTTTCTGGAAATCTAAAAAAATGCATCTATGTGAACCTGCATCGATAACTTTCATTACGTCGTGTGTAAATAGGGCCAGCTGTGTTTCACATGATCTTTTCTTCCGAAATCCGTGTTGATTTGTTGTAAGCAAATTATTATCATCTAGAAAATTCTTATGTTCGAGCATATAATATGCTCCATAACTCTACAAACAGATGTTATAGATATGGGACGATCTGTGATATCTGAAGAATAAAAAGAAGATATTGTCAGCTGCATTAAATATCATGTTCCTAGACTAATACGGGACCCTACTGGATGTTTTTTCGAACTTGTTTGTAATTTGTATATTCCAGAAGTAGATATCGTGTGAAAATCATAGTAATTTAGTCAAATCGTCAATGGGCTTTCGCGTGATAGGACAGGACGTTGAGGTCAGGTATTGACGTCCTTCGTGCAGTCTTGGCTGCAGCAGTGGTTGAAGAAAACCTCGGCGGCGACAAACTTGGCCTCCCGTAGTTATTCCTGCAGCAGTTGCGGTGTACTTCATTACGGTCATTAGATCACAGTTAGGCCCAAGTTGGGTGACGCCATGTGGCGCGTACAGTCGCCTCCACCCGCTATCGACCTAGACATTAGCTACAGGGACCATGTTAATGGAGCCCACGAGCAGTGGGGGGAAACAGGCTGCCTCGAGGAGGCTAGGGGGCATCCACAAATTACGTGAGGTGTTTTTCCGGATTTCTGGACCCCCCCTCCCCCCTGGTGGATTTCGTGAGATCTGGCCGGACCCCCCCCTCTGGTGAGATCTCGTCCGTGAGAACCCCCCTCCCCCTCCTAGAAATCGCCCTCGAAACTTTTGTAGACTTTTTTTTTTTTAGGTCACACCCTAACTTTTTTGACGAAATACCGTCCTAAAATCGACTTTGGCGCAAATTGTAGACCTTTTTTTTGGCTCTACTGTCCCAAATTTTTCGCAAAATCTCACGTGAGATTTCCGTAGACCCCCCTCTCCCCTGGTGAGATTTCGCCGGACCCCCCCCCCCCCCTATTTCACTCACGTAATTTATGGATGCCCCCTAGCATACTTGCAACGGTGATCGGGGTTTTCACGCGACTTCTGTAGTTGTCTAACTGGCTACCGGAATGGACACTCGTTTACGGTTCAAAACATCATATTTTCGGGCCATTACCATGAACACGGGAGATGTATGATACCCAAAGGACTTTATAAGATTGTTCGTGGTATAATTAATACGATAATTAAGTAGTCCACGATACGTTTCAATTTAAACTTTTATTCTCTAAACACTTCGTCAAAGATACTGGTTACATGCATTCATACAATCCAGAGATTGCATACTACACTTTTTCCACAAACAATACAGTCCTTCGCCGTCGTAAATTGAGTCTGTTTAAACTTTACTGAAGCCGGTCCTGCGTAGTGGATAGCGCGTGGCCTCGCATTGCAAGGGCCGCCGCTTCGAGTCCGGCCTCGGGCATGGGTGGTTTTAAATAAGTGTTGTGTTCGTCTTGTGCTGTCCTCACTGTAGTGTCCACAATATCATAGTGAATTCTGATACAGCAGTTGCAACGTTAACAAATTAGAGTGGCTAGATAGTCGAAAAAGACCGAAAGCCATATTTTAATTAAAAAAAAAAAAACTTTGGTGAAAAACACTATTGTTTCTCTGTCTTGATGATCGCTTTATATAAACTCCACGGAAATTTCTAGAAACACTTCAAAAGATTCCGGCAGATTTCTCGAACATTAACAATACTTAAACAATTGAAACATATAAAAAGCAATCAGAATTAATACTAATCATTTACAATCAACCAAAATAGAAATTAAAGATTTGAACAGAAAATTATTTAGAGAAATCACTTTAAAACTGTAGCAAATTGTCCTTTAGACATCGTAACTTGCATTATACTTAGAATTACGAACATTTAAGCAATCTCTTGCACAATTCTGTTCTTAAACATATAAAATGCCTTTAAATAATTTCTTTCATAAAACAAAGTCTATATACATTGATTTACAGGAAATTGCAAAACAAACCTACAGATCATATTCAACCAATCTCTAGCTTACTAAATGCTTCATAAAATACAATTCCATTTAATTTTAGGTTTGAGGGCTGTTACAAC
>JARYHS010013630.1:201379613-201433513 GCA_031002005.1 Vandiemenella viatica | reverse complement strand
AGAATTTACGAAAAGTGTAGCTGGAACCGAATTTCGTCGATTGAGGTATGGTCGGCGATATCTTGGCTAATATTATAGTCAATGCAGGGACAGGAAAATGCGTTACCTGTTTCGAGATCGGTCAATAGCTTTTTACTGAAATGTGGGGAATGATAAATGGAATACCAAGAAGAATCGTCAATGGGCGGACTGAGTCTTCCTGCTTTGTTCGAGGCTTGACTTAAGGAAATGAATAACAGATGGCGCTGAGTTGAATACGCGCAATGATGCCACATTGTGCGAAATAAGGGACTTAGACTCAGGCGCGGACAGTCAATTTTTTGCCAAAGAGTGTACGTACGATAAACTGTGTATAACGACAACCTACGCTCCTTCCATCAAGAGCTAAGTTAGTAATATGATTTGACTGGCATATGTATTAAGAAGTTTATTTACTCGTGTTATTAAACTTTTCCATGCGCAAACTCATTCTGTACATTCTATACTTGCTGGCTGCGTTCTCTTTCCGTCTTACTAACATGCGTGCTTGTACTTTGCCTGCTGAATTATGCAATATCTCTCAGCTTACTATATCAAAATGCTAAACTGCCAAATCTGCCAGTTTTAATATGCAAAACAAAACAAAAAACTCGGTTGTACAACTTAAGTATTTTTTTTCACTATACCAGGTAGCTTAAACTCTGTTACGTTTAACAGTTCAGAATGACTCGCAAGAAAAGTGTAGTAGCTTACTGGTTGGTTGTGTTTCGGTTGGTCATTTGGTTCACTATTACCGCTATAGGCGGTTCAGGTCTCAGTGTGTGAAGTTAGGCTTTACCGCCCAGTGGTTTGATTCTATGTTCAACTGCAGGTTTCGTAGGAACGGAAAAGAAATACAACCTCGGGCACAATGGCTCCTGCGGAAGGATCCTACTATCTTAGGGTTGTGTTTTCAGTTTTACAACATAAAATGGCTCAGAACTTAATATTTTCAACTACGGGCGCCATCATTTGTCAGTGTTCTTAAGTGAATGCATTCATATCGCATAATTTTTGCTTCACATCTTGAGATTTTGTGTAGGAGTAGACGGGCAATCCAAGGACTGATCTGGCATTTCGGCAACGTCAGAGTTTGGAGAGTCTATGAAATTCGTGATATTTCAACATTGCCTTACTTCACGGGATTTTTTTTTCTCATGGGTTGTCTGCTGAAGTTCTCTAATAAGAAGATCGGTTTTTACAACTGATATAAATTTGAAGGTCGTATGTTCTTTAAAGAAAGCTCTGGAGGCCACCCAGCCAACTACAAATGTGTTATGGTTTCTATCAGCTTGCATAATCTCTTTCTCCAAAGGCTATCAGCTTCTTGTTGACGGAGGCGGGTACGATAGAAGCCTGAATGTATCGTCTCTGATGACGTGTGTTGGCGGCTCCAGAAATACTGCTGGAAAGTCCGAGCCAAACGAAACACAGCGACCTACTTCGGAACGCGATGCTGCTAACACAGCGGTTTCATTGTAATTTTGTTTTCCCGTCCTTCAGTGGGCACAGTGACTCTAGCTATCGGTAAAACTTGGAAAGAATCGGGTAACTTTTAAGTGGCAAGTCGGATTTGTTCGTCTTGTTTACAAGATTCATCTCACTGGGCTTTAATTTACACACAAGCTCCGTGGCACCGGCCCTAAGCCATCTCCTTCAAATGTCTGTTTAATACTGTTGATATACCTCCCCCCCCCCTCACCTCATGTTTTCACGGTAGGTAAGATCAAGAATTGTTTGGTAATAAATGACTGCTGAAGCGGTTAAATTTCTGCTGACATAGAGGACAATAACGATAGGAAGATCACTTGGAGTAACTATGGAAGTGGGTCATGGAGTAAGTCTGTTCATATTCAGATTCTGTCGCTGGTTGCCCGGAGACTTTTCATACGGATTTATGCGATGTACTCTTCAACTATGTATGCTTCCTGACGATGTTACACTACATTTCGACGCCACACACTGTCGTCTCCTGATCTTCACTATTAGAGACCGAGCGTGGTGGGTGAACGGTTAACACCCTGGCCTTGCATTCGCGAGGACGCCTGTTCGAATCCCCGTCCGGGATCCAGATTTGGGTTTTCCATTGTTCCCCAAATCACGTCAGGCAAACGCCGGGATGCTTCCTTCAAAAGGACATGGCCGAATTTCTTCCCGTTTCTTGTCCCCAGTCCCATCTCGCCTCTAATGACGTCGACGAGGCAAAAAAGCCAGAAGTTAAAAAAAAAAAACTATTAGGAGGTCACACCCTCAGTGCACCCATGTCAGCATCTCCCAGTGAGCGTGTGACCTACTTGTGAAAATCATCAGAATTTGGTAAAAGCAACAGAGCGTGGCGTCAAAACGTGAAGTTTTCATAACTTGACCCCGCGATGCATACATGAAAACTACATCCTAGTATAATTAATACTAAGTAAAAATATGCTAGTTATTGAAAACACAATAATAAAGTTTTTTTTGGAAGAGAACATCGTTGCAGATCTTAACCAAAGCTTGTTATATATGGAAATTCTGAAAATAGAGCTTTGACTATCGCTTTTATTTAGAGTATGAAAGTGGCTCAGTGATTAAGGCGTCTGACTGGAGATGGTAAGGTTCCCGGTTCGTATCCGTTTCTCGGCTGGGATTTTCATAGGGTCTTAACCCAACCTTCACCTCTGACACAGCTTGTAGTGCAATGTGAATTACGCCAGAATACTTCCGTAGTTCGGTTTCCACGTTAACCTGTAGGTCTCCTATACCAAGTAGTATTACGGGGTTAGGTTAAGGTGGCTACGATGGGAACAGATTGCGCAGCCAATAAAATACATTGTCACCACATCATAACGACCACACCAGCCAGCCAGAGTGTATTATATTACAGAATTGCTGAATATGGTAGATTATATTACAGCAGAAATACTGAATACATCCGGCATCCTTATTATTGTGATGATTACACAATCAATCGCCTTTGGATCCCGAGACAGCGCAGAAATTTTTACGGTATAGTTATGTCTTAGCAGCTTTGGGATCACAGGTTAAATCCCGCTTTTGACTTACTGTTTCTGAATAACAGGGGGTATTTACTTAAGGAAAGTGCAATTGTTCAGAACCACTAAATCTCTAATAATCATGAACATATTCTTAAGGAGGCTGATATAAACAAAAGTAACGTAATAATATAAGCCCATTGGTTGAAACGAAAGTAGAAGAGTTCATTTAATAGAACAGACTGCATCAAAGAAGACGCTCTCTCCAGGATCGGGTGCAGTAGATGTTTTAGAAGCTTCTACGAGCGGGAAATCAGAGTGAGCTATTTCGTGCTCTGGGCTGCCGGGCTCTTGTGGCTGAGCTACTTACACCGAGGTAACACAGTACGAGTTGCTGACATGACAGTAGACACCTACTGCACATGTGTACTCGCATGACAGTAGCTCGACTCGTCTCGCCCGGTTACACAAGTGCGAGCTACTGGCGTGAAAGTAGACAGCTACTGCACGCGTGTACTCGCATCATTTCAGTAGCTGTTCATAGGTCTCGTGCAATGTTGTCGCAAAATACACGACTGATCACAGTTCATACCGTAATAGAAGCGGTTACAAAAATGCGGTGAAATACTTCAGCTGAAAGTGCTGTGCAAAAAAAAAGAAAAACAGAACGATATGGGTCAGGAACTGGATGGAATGGAAAGAGGTAACGCAGACAATATTTAAAGAACTTTATAATGAAGATCCCCGAGAAAATAAACCAGTCATGAGAGTGACACCTACACAAGTGGAAATACTCTTAAATTTAATTGGTTCAAAAATTCAACGTCAAGATACACACATGAGGGATGCTATACCGTAAGAGTGATGTTGGAGATAACCCTAGTATACCTTTCTTCTGGAATATCGTACAGATTGTTGTCAAAATTTTTCAGAGTTTAAATAATACCAGAAGTGTGTGATGCTATAAATGAAAGTCTAAAAGATTATATCAAAGTAAGTAATTTTAATTATTCTAATCAAATTCACAAATGATTTGCTAACGTTTTTTGATGTACTAGATATAAACCTTACGTAGTAATACAATACTAAATAGTTTAGTTTATTATATGAGAGAATGTCATGTCTTCTAAACCCAATTCCACGCGAATGTGTTCAAGTGAGGTTTTACGCAAATCTCTCGTCTTATAATTAGAATCCAAACAATTCGATAAGTTGATTTGGTCCTTGTAAGCTCCACAAACTTTATATTTTGTTCAGAAGTCCATGTATCCGGCATTTTTTGTTTTCAACCACTAATAGAAACACAAAAACACATGGAGCAACGAATAATGCACCTGGCGTGGTCGCGGTCTTACGAGCTACTGTTATTTCGCTAAAATCGTGCAAGTTGACGTCCGAGTCGCATGCGAGCTGCTGCTTGTGGGGAAGGCGAGTGGCGAATAAAATCAAAAATGTTGTAGTAACTCGGATGCGAGCTGCTGACCGACTCGCACGTGACAGTACCTCGTACGACGCGGTCACACTGTGCGAGTAGCTGCACTGCAGTAACTGACTGGGCCAGCTCGCATGCTAGCTCGCACTGTGCAACCAGGCCTTAAGACGTTAGGTGTATGAAAGTCTTTATTGGTTAGAAATATAGAACTATTGCTGTCGATGTAATTGTGGTGTGGTTCTTAACAGACTGAAGACTTACTCTGTTACAAAGAGAACTTTTTTCTGTTGACATTACATAGTGGTTATTGTACAACTGCTATAAACATTCGAGTAAACAGGTATTTCAACGTCTATGCATATTGACAACTGCTCCAGACGGAACAGCTTTACAATTGGTCGTACTTTATGTACCTAAAGGACGTAGCTTGGTGCGCTGAAATGACTCGCCGTTCCACATAGTTCGATGGCTTCAGCTCACGTGGGCAATTATCACAGTTCTAATTTGCTCGTTTCTCTTGCCCTTTAACAGTTCCTCCTCACTTTCTGTTACGGTTTAATGAAGTAGTGGCAGAAGCTACAAGCCTAGTCTTGAATCGCCGTGTGATTCGTCAATCAGAAGGTTGAACTAGGCTGCACTGAAAATAGGATTTCCTCATGTCCAGCTTCAGGATATCATTCTGAGACAGTGAAAATGTATTTGACACAAGTAACGCCAGAAAGAATGCCAAGGGGAAGGGGATACATTGTTATTTATTCCTTTCGCCTTCTACAATTATTTTATGTTTATTTCGCCATGTGTATACTAGTTATGCAAAGAAGACAACTGATTGCTACTGCGAAGCTGTTTCCGCTGCACATGTATATAATTTTCGAAGTTGTGTTGAACTAGCTATGGGAACAAGTTTGTAAAAAAAACAGAATAAAATACACTCGCGGTTGGAACAGAACGCGGTGGCACTCACGATTTTCATTTTTCAACTCAGTATTCAAGGTTCATAATTAATACTGAAGTCGTACTTTGCGAAAATATTTTTATATATTTCTAAAAATATGTTTATTTCGAGACTGTCACTTTATAAACCTATCTATCGCCCCATGCAACCAACGTTCTTTTTTCTGCTTATGCCTTTAAGCCTCGTCGACGTCGAGGTCATTAGAGGCGGGAAAGGAATGAAGACCAGTAACGGGAAAGAATCGGCCATGGCCTTTTGAAGGAAACATTCGCCAGGAGTGATTTGGGGAAACAATGTAAAACCCAAATATGGATACCTGGACGGGGATTCGAACCACTATCCTGAATGCGAGACCAGAGCGTTAGCCGCTCACCAACCACGCTCGTACGCTGCTTCTTGCAAGTGGTTGGTGTTTCAGTGCTAATTGCTGCCATAGGTCCTTCGTTGTTCACTCCGTCCGTTGCGCGTGGTATTGCAGTGCTGTAATGCGCATCTCCTCGTAATGTCGGTAACAGAGTGTCGAAACGCCTTAGCCCCCGGCTTAAGCAACGCCAGCGCTCGTTATGATGTGTACCACGGAGAAAGCCTTAATTATTCCGGATAGATAACTATTGTGTCAGGGCATTCAAACGTCAAACAATACTAAATGGACAGAGCACACAGCCTTCTTGAATCTCGAACCAGGGTGAAACCGGATGGTAAACTATGACGTTAGAGCAGCGCATTCTAGGGAACTATTAGGGTACGCTTACATTGGAACCGACTTTGTCCGATTTTTCGCTCTGTTAAACAACGGAGCTCTTCGTTTAGATTCTTCGACTTCACTGGCCCAGATTTCGACAGGTTTCTTTTTTTTTTTTCAGTTGCTAACATATCTCGTTGCAAGATGGACGAAACTGACGTTTTAAATGTTAAGTGAGATTTAATAGTATGTTTGGTAGTGGAGAAATGAATAGGTAAACGACATTTTTTTCGGAGATGGAGGCTATGGGAGAGTTACACACGTTCTTCTCCAAAGTCCAAACTACTGGGACAAACAATTAAATTTGGAGATTACTTCAGAATGAAGCCGGAGACATTCTTTTTATATTTGCGAAGGAATCTGATAGCTTTAAAAAAAATTAATTTCAGGAAATGTATTGTTCTAGAAGAAAGGCTGTGACACGGAGGGAGGTACCCTCGTCGATTTAATACAGATTCCTTCCATAGTTTTCTGCTAATATCCCTGCGATGATACGATTTTGACTCCTTGTCCTTCAATGGTTTTCTCTCTTGCCTCAGCTTGAACAACGACCCTATGATTATTCAGAACGCAAAAAAGTGAATCAAAAGCAAGTAGTGCAGGCAAGCAAAAGATCAGATGATGCAATGTTGCGAAACAAGTGCATTTGGTCGAGGGGAATAAAAGTAGTTTTTATTATTTAATCTGTGATAAAAGTCCGATAGAGTTGGGAGGTCACATTGTAACTACTTTCATCGGAATCCATCCTGTCGCTTACTTTTGTTTGTTGCCCGATATCTGTCGTATTCGGCAGAGTGAAAAACCTGTCAAAGTCGGTTCCAATGTAAACGTAGCCTTAGTCCGACCATCCATTTGATTTTGAATGGTTTCCCGAACCCAAGGCAAAAGCCAGTTACATTAGCTTCTTAATATTGGCTATCGAAAAGTTGCTTCTAGCCTCTAATATAAAGCCCTCTCCATACTCTGTCGTCCTGCTGTCAACGAAACCCCCCCCCCCCCAAAAAAAAAAACAACTATAAAGGGCTGGCATTCACTTTTCAGGAGGCCACTCCATACCGGAAGGGGAACGGATCCCATTGTTGCTAAGCTTTGTCTGTTACAGACCTGTAGCTCCAAAAAAGAATGAATGAAAGGAAGGAATTCAATTTGCACATTTTGGGGGGGGGGGGGTTGACCCAAAACCGAGTGTAATGTTTAAAATTTTACACAGTCATGTTCGCCAGGAATCCTGCACAAGTAAAGGCGCCGGGCGGAGGGAAAGAATTCTACCCTAACATCTGCAGTATCTTATATCTTTAAACGAGCAATTCATATATACAGGGTGTTACAAAAAAAGGTACGGGCCAAACTTTCAGGAAACATTCCTCACACACAAACAAAGAAAAATATGTTATGTGGACATGTGTCCGGAAATGCTTACTTTCCATGTTAGAGCTCATTTTAGTTTCGTTAGTATGTACTGTACTTCCTCGATTCACCGGCACCCTCTTGACTTCCATTTATGGGGGCATTGAAAGCCCTTGTCTACGCAACCCCGGTACCAAAATGTAGAGACTCTTCGTGCTCGTATTGTGGACGGCTGTGATACAATACGCCATTCTCCAGGGCTGCATCAGCGCATCATGGATTCCATGCGACGGAGGGTGGATGCATGTATCCTCGCTAACGGAGGACATTTTGAACATTTCCTGTAACAAAGTGTTTGAAGTCACGCTGGTACGTTCTGTTGCTGTGTGTTTCCATTCCATGTTTAATGTGATTTGAAGAGAAGTAATAAAATGAGCTCTAACATGGAAAGTAAGCGTTTCCGGACACATGTCCACATAACATATTTCTTTGTTTGTGTGTGAGGAATGTTTCCTGAAAGTTTGGCCGTACCTTTTTGTAACACCCTGTATATATTTGGGGTCTCGGAAACGGCTCTAACGATTTGGATGAAAACTTCATATATTGATAGCGTTTTGATTATTAAGTTTATCTAAATAAGTGTCTTCCCTCCAAAAAAGCGAATTTACAACAACGAACAAAAATTTTGTATTTGGTATATCGGAAACGGCTCTAATGCCATCTTGTAGATACTGATAGTTTGCCTATGTTTTCGAGAAGGAACTCTTATATATTTAATGAATAATTCATATATACTAAAACTGACCCATGGAAATATTTCGCACAGTATCGTGATCAGGTCATCGAATGGTATATAATAATTAAGAAATAAATAAACTAACTGAAATTATTTATTAATGAAAGGTATTTTATTTCGAATATATCACTTTTACTGTAAACAGTCGTCATCATTAAATACTACATGTTTAATTCTAAAACATTTAAAAAATATTGGATTGTCAGAATGTCAGTTTAATTTATTTCACTAACGAACACCCAACAAATACCAACTAACATTTTTCTGACAGTAAAAAAAGTTAGATTATAGAAATATCAGAATCAATCACCGATCGAATTAGAAACGAGTAGTGAGCTCCGGTTTGCAGACGTATAATAGAAACCTCCAAAACTGTAGCTTTCCTGCTCACACCCACGCCATGCCTAGCATAACAGTTGTATATGCAGCACACTGGCACTTCGTATTACCTAATTCGTTCGTTATCCGACTCGTCGATCGGTCGAGTGTGGCGTGGCGCTCAATTGAAACAAACCAAATACATCAATTACCACTGTAGCAGATTAAAGTTAACGGTAATTCAATTTAGCGGAAGTTAAGAAGACCGTTAACGATATTTTAGGATAATTAAAAGTTAAATTTTTACAATTTTGCTAACTTCGTTAATTTAAGATTAACGGTTTTCTGCCCAGCTGTGAATGTACTACAGTGCAAGCGGTTCCGCTACCTAATATGAAATTATGCCGTCTTAGCTACTATATCCGTATCTGTTGAGTTAATTAGAGGAACAACCTTTGTTTGATAAAGAAGGAATAATCTTCATTGTCCCAACCGCTATGCTCGGCGCCTGATGTGGGGCTCAGTGGCGTAGCTAGCGTGGGTGACACCCGGGGAGGATATCGATGGTGTCACCCCTCGAAAATTTAAATTCAAAATTAAGTAAAATATAATATCTTGTAAGTGTAAAATATCATATTAATAAAATATAATTAAATAAACATTTATTGTTATTAAAATTGTAATATTAACTTCATTTAAAAAAAAAACAATAAACTAAAAACAATCTTCTCTTTTTTAGCTTTAACAGCTGCAAACTCGTAAATCACATCTTCAAAATTATCAATTTTAGTTACTTCATGTTCAATAGTCAATATGGCAAGATTTTAGCCACGTGTTGCTCACCGGTGATCGAAAGTGGTTTTAGAGAGGCCTCTGAAGATCGGGTCTCAGTCCGACACTCGGCCGTCATTGGATTGGTTTATGTTTTGACGGTGCGGATCAGTATCGGCCTGCTAGATGTAGAGAAGCACATCGAGAGAGTTCGGAAATTTACCTTCCCTTACGATAAAATGTTGTTTTCATGTTATTTTTTGCCTTAAAAAAATATTTTTTTTTCATCCATGTTCATCAGATGTTCGTAAAATGTAGGAAGAGTCCTAGCATCTTCGCATTAAAAAAATCAGAGCTTTGCCAGAGATGAAGACCAATTTTACGACCCACAAAAATTGCAGCCGAAATCCGCATTTGTAACCGAACCTCCCACACCCGAATAGCACGCCGTAACCAGACGCAAGACTAATCTAGAAGTACTGAAAAATATGTATTCAAACACATAAAAGTGGATTCGTGTCTTTTGATAACAAAAATATATGGTATAGAAAAAGAATGTTTATTTTATCATGTTTGAAAACTTATTTTTCATCACACCTATATTCGGACTGGTGACTCAAATGATTACTGCGTGCGATTTGAAAACTGTAGGTCCGGGTTCAAATCCCGGTCTCGACTGTAATTTTTGCGGGCCTTAAAACTGACTTTTACCAATGGCAAAGCTTTTATCTTTTAATGCGAAGGACGCTCGGTGGTTTGAATTTCACTTAAATCTGTAGGTCTTCTTTTCAAGTTAGGTGACTGCGATATAGGTGCACTGCGAGTTTCCAAATAAGAAACTCTGTGGCTAGAACATTGAGATAACATGAAATTATTATTTTTACTATACACAATCTTTACGACTTATATTTAAATTAAGATATGTTATAATCTCGTTCTTCACTAACAAAAAGTATTGACTGAATCGAAAAGAACCTCAGACCAAACAAACACGTCAAGTGCGAGTGATTGACATTTCATTGAGATTGCGTTGATACTGTTAATACTGCGCTGGGATACTATTTTTATACATAAAATATCAACCAGTTAGGTGATTACGTGAGTCAGATAAAAAAGTATTTTAATGTACATTCGTACCAAAACTGTGCAAAATAAAGTACAGTACTCTATTATAAAGTAGGGTGTCAAACCTACTTGTCATTCCCAACACTGATTCCCTGAAACAATCACTTGTAAACGTTAAAGGAGACTAAAGACCGGGTAGGAACACAGGCGAGCTATGGAAAAGTTTGGACGCGAGGGGGCGAGCCGTCACTCGGCCGGCTGTCGTTGCGGTTACGGTACAGGCCAGTATTGGCAAAGTGCAGTTCGACCTTTACACTTAGCAACTGATACACAAACTGGTGCAAATTAAAATCCCAGCACCCAGACGGTGTTGTGATAAACGAATGAAATTTGGCCCCAAATATGCCCGCATGAAGAGTTTAAATGATTTAACATTAAAAGTTTTACATGTAATAATGTGAGAATTACGGTAGTATATATTATGTAAATTGCAATTTTTTAATTTTTTTTAACGTATAAGTGGCGAACAGTGTGGTGTCACATGACACGTTGTTACCCACAAGTTTTTGTTGTCTAAGTATGCCAAGGCGAAGGTGACAACTCTCTACACCCAAATGTCTAACAGTGAGAGAGGTCGGAGAATTGACGTGTTTTGAAAGGGTGCATCATATCGTGAAATCTCCAGAACGATTTGCCGCAGTGCAATGTCAGTATACAGACTTGTTACACAGTGATGAAAAAAAGCTCTAATACTCCTAGAGCAGGCACAGGTCCATACAGAAGGATAACAGCACGTGAAGACTGCCAAATGGTGTGGGTGGCTGTTGCTGGCAGATGGTTGACTGCAGGCCAGATCCAAGTAGTGGTTACACATAGTCACACCCCGCTTCCGCCCCTCCCCGGATGATTGTAAACTAATTGCTTGAAGCTGGGTTACACTCTCTGGCCCCTGTGCATTGTGTCCTATTAATCTAATTTCATTGCCATCACCATCTACCCTGGTATAATGCGAAACACAAATGGACATGTGAATGGCGTACATTTGTGTTTAGAGACGAGTCTCGATTCTGTCTGTGGCAAAGTGATAATCGACGACATGTTCGCAGGCGTAGTGGAGGAACGGCTTATCTGCTGTGATTTCAGAACTTCTCGCAAGTGCCGTCACCGGTGTCATGTTTTGGTGGCAATCAGTTTCGATAGCATGACTGGGTCGGCTGTTGTTGAAGGCAATGACAGCCCATCACTATGTTGACGGGGTACTGCATCTTATTGTGATACCCTACATGTTCAACATCGAATCGTATTTTCCAACAAGATAATGCCCGTCCTCATACTGCGGCCATCGTCACACAATCCTTGCAAGGAGTTTCGATCACAATATGGACAGCACGGTTCCCAGATTTGTCCCAAATAGAGCATTTCTAGGATACCAGAAGTAGACACATTAGATCACATGGTCACCCAGCACAAACTGTGCAACAACTGACCGCAAATGACATGCACGCGTAGTGAGACATACACCAAGAAGACATCCGAACACTTGTTGTGTCAATGCCGGCAAGGATCCACGAATATATTGGTGCTCAAGTTGGGCGCATTTCTCACTGACAACTGTAAAAGGTAATAACTTAGCCTGATCCATTTCCATTTGTTATTATTTCTTTTAGGTATGGCCCTGGATATATTTTCAAAGTTTCCTAAAATTCTACCATTCATGTATGCGTGTTGTGATTTTAATTTCCGCCAGTGTAACTATAGGGCGACCATAAGATTTCGCTATAAATTTAAAAAAGTCGAAAGCTACCCATTTGTTATTGAAACGTTAACATAGGCTGTATTTAAATGATTTCACAACCTCGGTATTTGGAGGACCAAGGGATATTGAGAGGAAAGTTAACAGAAGTGGCTTATCCAAGTAGAAGCAATTCCAGACCCAGATGGGGTCCCATTGGAGCAAACCCAGGATCCTGGTCCCACAAGTTGTGAGACCCTGGGGGATACTGTATAGTCAGAGAAGTAAC
Source organism: Vandiemenella viatica (assembly GCA_031002005.1). Classification (NCBI taxonomy): domain Eukaryota; kingdom Metazoa; phylum Arthropoda; class Insecta; order Orthoptera; family Morabidae; genus Vandiemenella; species Vandiemenella viatica. The sequence continues at coordinate 201,421,076 of JARYHS010013630.1, read as the reverse complement.
TCTACATTAAGTTCCTTCATAAAAATAGAGGAATAAATAAAATATAAAATCAAATAAAAAAAAAAACAACGGTAAGGTAATAAAAGAACATGCCTTTGAGATATCTGCCGCCTTTACATGAAGTACTTAATAAGTGAAGTATTTTACTACCCATCTAAGAAATAAGTAGCTACAGACACCTAATTTGATATGTATCGAAGCCCATCTCCATGTGTAAATTTTAGATTTCTAGCACCGCTCAGTAGCGTATAAATAAAGATGTAAACGGCTCGAATGTTCTTTCAGTTTATGATTAAAGCTCAATTTTTGTTTAGGAACAGAAGTTCGACATCCATGTCGATTTAAGGAACCCATAAGAATGTAGGTACCTGTATTCGACAAAGAGGTTACCCATAATAGAACTCTTCTTCTGTAAATTTATGATGGAAAATTCTTAGAGAATCATACGCTTATTTATTTGATCGCGATCATATTTGTATATTCTCAATCAGTAGAAAGCATATCAAACTTACATGAAACTAGAGTTAAAGTGCTTAGGGGCCATCCATAAATTACGTGAGGTGAAATAGGGGCGGGATGCAGCGAATATCACAATTCTCACGTGAGATTTTTTTAAAATTGTGTTGGACTGTAGAGCTAAAAAAAAAAAAAAGTGTTTACAAATGACGGGAATGTAGATTTTAGGGGGGACCAGATCTCACGAAGTCTCACCAAAGAGGGGGGGGGGGGGGGAGGAGGGTCCGAAAATTCGGAAAAAACACCTCGTAATTTATGGATGTCCGCTTACTAATGTTACGATTTCGCTAACAAGATATGCGGTTCCGACTGTTTTAAACACATGCCCTACAAAAACTGATTACCGACAGACGATAACACTTGGACTCGTCCGGATTGACTTGAACCTGACCGTATTGCTAGTTTAATGCAGTTTTCCGAATCATTTTATTTGCATAAATTCGAACATGATATGATTTCATGTCGAGTATAGGTGCACTGTCGACAAAAGGAAGGTACGCAGAGTGTATATCGGATAACACGAAATGTACTCAATTCGAATCTGTCAGATGATAAATTCCAAAATTACTAGAAAATACTTCAAGTCACTTGTGCATCTTAGCTGGAAAGCTAATAGAATTCTAAAAAAGCAAAACAATTTTGAAGCCTAGACTACGCCTATTCCAGCATACGCTTGGTTGCTTTTTTTTCATTTTCAAAGGAAAATCTTGAAATAATTTCGAGGAATTACAATTTAACTGCCTAATTACCATGATTTTAACAATTTTAGATATATCCTTTAATTTTAAAAACTTCCTCTCTTAATACAAGAAAACTTACATTATATCCACCGCCGCTCGTAACAAACCAAACAACTGTGACGCACGGCAAGTACAATGAGTTCCTGTGATTGTTGGAGCAACAGAGCGATGCTCTATTGTTTAAGCGCGCGGTGTAGCCAATAATATTATTATACTCTATTGTACTGGATCGTATTTTAAAAAGCGATAGATCAACTTAAAAAGAAATATTCAGAACATTAAAGTTAGACGTGTTTCGACACCAAAGGATAAAAGAAGTCTATCAAAAATATATATAAATATATTTTTTTTGTATCACACTAATTTCGATTACTATTTTCGAAATGCGGGTGTCACCCCCAAACGGGTGACACCCGGGGCGGACCGCCCCCCCCCCCCCCTAGCTACGCCACTGGTGGGGCTAGCTGGTTCCAGTCCCGGCGATGGAAGAAAGTTTCATCAAGACCTAGCTGGCAGGAGAGGTGGTGGTGCAAAATTCCTAACCACCAGACTGTGCACCAATGTCCTGGATTAAATACCAAAAATCTCCTCTCTGTGTATGGAGTGAGGGCATACGATACTGTTGATGGTGATTCGTTCTTCGGATGGGGATATTGTGTCACCTGATGTCCTTCATAAGAATAGACTTGAATGGACCAACACTGGGTTTCAGCCTTCCCTTTCTTCCAACTTTCATCCATGAGAGAGAGAGAGAGAGACAAATACACTTCCATCACTGGGGAAGGCGATGGGAATTCATTCCTGTTTAAATCTTCCAGGAAAAACAGTAGTAACAAATCATTCGAAAGCACAGTGCTAGACAGGCACCATAAAAAAAATTACTCGTAAAAATATAATTTAACTCGTAGAAACTTCAAATTTCGTTATTGACATTCGTGGTTCTCTCCCAGGAGACCATTATTTTTGGATAATAGTTATTTTTTCATATCACACAAGATTTTCCAGACAGATAACCGAAAATTCTATCACACTTTACTAAATGCCGCCTTGTCATACACGGTACGAAAACAATCAACCCATATAATGGCAAAATAGACCGTGGGCACTACAATCTTAGGGTAAGCTTGAAAATTAACGCGGAATTTCGTCATGCCACACTTTAATATTTCTGTCCCGTGTGCTATTAAAGATGATTATTAATTTCCCATCAAAGATCTGTTGCATTTTATTACTCCATATCAAGAGTGCTATTAGAGACGATCGTTCATTTTACATTGAATAATATTAACGGATATGAAATAACGGAACACTGGGCAAGTGGCGTGTTGTGTTCTGAGCCGTAAGCTGGCAAGGAACTGTGGGTGGAACTAACAGGAAATGAGAACAATAAGTGGCTGGATGTTTACCTCGCGGGTCGCACTGCCGAACGTGGGCGCGCAGTGGGATGTTCTTCACGTAAACCAGTCTTCGTGAGGGCCTCGCAGCAAAGATAAATTGCCCTCTTCGATCTCCAAAAGTTCTTGTAATGTGGTATGAGAGGGTGATGGGGTGAGGAAGTCAAAATTCATACAAAAGACACTGGGCGAACGTAATGTTCCATGCCGGTAATTGTTCTTATCTTAACATTTCAAGTATGTTTCATGTTTGACGATATGTATGTACAATTCATGTCATATATCTGTAAAATTTAATGTCCAGTTGATTGTGTACAGTTCGTGTAAAAGTAGATATTTGCATACGTTGCTTATGCCTTATTAAATGAATAAATGTTTAACATTTGTGAATCATAAATAAATGATAAAAATACAGGTTTATCCAATCAATCATTATCAAGAATGATAAGTTACAATATTTGAAAAATGATGATAAGAATTAATAAAATTAACGATTTTTCAAACGGTAATTTCAGAATATTTTGTTGTCCAATAGAGCGGCTTATCTATATAATTCAATATATAAAGATGATATTTTCTATCATTACAACGTGCATACACAACAAAAAAGTGGCTACATGAAAAATGGGGTCTAGAGATAAAAGAAGCGGTGGAGTCGGAGATTCGTCTTCTCTTTTGCTCTTGCAATAGTTATTTGATCTAGGAGACACTGGGTGACGAGTTTGGCATTTAAATTGTCTAAAAATATAATAAAAATAGCTACCGAGATATCTTAAAGAGGCCTTTTAAGATTGGTGGATCAGATTATTTTTTTTACGGCCATTGTTCCATCCTCAATCTGCTAGATGAATTTCTTGTCTCTCGATCAAATGCGAGTTGCAGGTGACGACAGGTCATTAGATCCGATGCTAGGATTTGTCAAGGAGCCATATTGAAATTGGCTAGACAGATTTCGGAAAGGTTTTGATTGTCAAGTGTGTTAGACTTATTGTTTTTGGGTTCCGAGACCATATAAGTAGTTCACTGTTGTATATTTGTCTGCATCGAAACTTTTTCCACAAGAATTATTTCACTCGAGACGACTTTCGGCAATTATCCATACACGAGCTAGGAACCGAACCGGCGACCCCTCGAAATAACAGCCAGCCACTTTTCCTTTTTATGTTTTCTGTTGTTTTTTTATTTTCCTTTTCCTGGATTATCTCTCACTCTTCTGTTGTATGTAATCGCAATTGTATAATCTAGAAATATGTCTGTAATTTATTTCGTTGATATCAACAAGTACTTGTCATCAGTATTTTATCTCTTTCCCTCTACTTATCACTTTAATGAAGGTTAAGCTAAGTATGTCATATAGCTTAACAGTTATCTTCTGTCTGCGAGAAATTATCGATCAAATTCTTTTGGGTTCACGTGTTACTAGAACTAGATAATGTCGTTCGGGATTTACAAGTGCCTCAGTATTAATATAACGTACAACTGTTACTGTGTGTGCGTGCCATCGTTAATTCTGCAGCTATTGTCGAAATGTTTTTTGATGGATGAAAGTTCATCGCAGTCCTCTGCGTATAGGCCTACATTCAGATTGTTCAATTTAAAACGGAAATCCTGATACAAAAGAAAATCATTCGAACTGCAAATTTACCACCGAAACTTGTCTCTGATGTGGTTTACAGTCAGTTACCAATTGGCTTTATTCTTTCATTTGATTCAACTGCAAAAGTTGTACGAATTTCAGTCGGGTTACAGAAACTAAGGATGGACACTTTCCCGGCTGGCGATGTTTTAATGAAAACTTAGTAACTATCTAGCTTGCTCAGAACTTAGCCACTGATAACCGCACAGCTGTCAGAGACATAACTGTTCAGTACTAATGATCTAGTCTAGGGTTGTAACGGATGTCATTTTTGCGGATGTTTTGTGGAAGCGGAAGCTGAGGTGGAAAAATAAATTTATAATTATTTAGAGTTTAATATTTTATAAAAAATAAAAGCAAAATCAAAATAAGTATATTTTATGTCAAATTCTACATTTTTCATAAGTAACGTTTATTTCCATATAATACTGCCACATTGATTAATTTTTTCTCATATTTCAACAACCAAACATATGAAGATTTCACAAGTGCATTAAATAAGCGTCCAGCACAAGGCACAGCGCCACGGCAGTTCTCCGTGCTCGCCACCCACATTTCCACCGGTATAGTACAACTTGTAGGACCCAAGATGATCCGATTTTCGATAAACAACTCTTGATGGACCGTGAAAGGGATTACACGACTACATGTAGGACGTGTTGGATGTTGTTGGACTCCCATACAACCATCACGCGTTCTTCCTGTCCAAAGAGCTGTGGCATTGGATCATGATTGGAGGAAATATCCAACGAGTGTACGATAAGGGCACTGGTGTGCCGCGAGAAAGTACGAATGGAAAAGGTTGATTGGAACATTTTGTTGAATCCCTTCTATGAGTGAATGGGTGAGTGCAACCTATGGTAGTTGTACGCGGATGTCCAGTAAGTTGGACCGTGAATAGGCCGCTTTACTTTACATGCAAGTTCAAACTTGTAAATTCGTCGCAACGTTCAATTCATTATTATTTTTATTGCAAGATCGTCAGAAAAAACAACAACCACGTTGTTGTTAGCTAAGCGACGATGGGCAGAATCTCGTACAAAGAGAAAAGAATATATATTGCAATATAAACAAAACATCCACTATACATACGCAATAAAAATTGCGGATGCGCAAGCGGGTGTAGGATTTCACGCGGAAGTTCCGCATATGCGGATGCGTAGATCCCTTACATCCCTAATCTAGTTCAGTAACGGGGTGGTAAAAGGGGGGTCTCACAAACATTATATAACATAGAAAATTTTTTTATCTTGTATATATTAGTGAGAGTATGCAGAAACCAAGTTTTCGACCTCCGACACCCTCGGCACAATTTTCTGTGCTCAAAAAACATAAAAAAGTTTGTACTTTTTTCAGTTTTTTGCCTATATATCCTTCCTGATGAGACCTTACAAGAAATACTTTATCTCCAGTTTGAAAGAGGACAAAATTTCCTACAATTTTTGTAGTACAAAGTTTTTTCTAAACTGAAAAACTAATCGAATTACAGTTCTTCGAAAATCACAAAATTTCAAACTTTTCCGAAAAGTTGGGTATTTACCTACTTTCTCGCTCAAAATGACCTGGAACGTTTGTATATAAAACTGACATATATATATATTTCGGTATGACATAATGTATACGTGTACTATTCTTTGATTACTGATGGTCAATTCATTAATCATATGACATTGTTGGTCGGGAGATCCCGAGGGATTGTTCGGCCGCTAGATGACCGTTTTCGATTCGCCGTACAATGCGCTCCTTTGTGGCTATCTAACTGAACAGCTTAACGTGGTATGCGAACCACAGAAGCGATCCTGACCCTCCTCAGGCATTCTCCAGAAATCAAATGGTGTAAATTGGTGAGGCGAGACGACGTTAGGTTGCATGAAATGCATTCACACAGTCGTTCTCTATGCAGTTATTATTAGTCCCCAATATATTTTCGTTCATCTTTTGAACAAAGACTGTACCGTCTTGCTCGCCGTTCTCATCGCCACTTACAGCTTCTGTCGCTGTCGCAGTTGTTCAGATCTAATCAAATTTATTATCTACTAGGTATCATCAGTCAGAATAATATAATGCTTTCTGATTTCAGAGTATTTTCAATAAAGTAGTATTTTGTATTGCAAAATAACGACAAAAACTTTTGCTTGGTTTATTTACAACTTTCACACTATATTAGATTTTTACTATTTATTGTTTAAATACAGGATAAGGTCCATATTACAGAAAACTTTTAAGTTAGTATATAATAATGTGCTCTAGATAGGCCTGGTAACAAGAATGGTCCAAAACTGACAACTTTTACGACCCCACATCTTTATTTTTTCAGTAGGAAAAAAAAAAATGAAAATTATGCTTGCCTCCTTTTATTTGTATGTGATCCCAATAGAATATGATTTAAGGCAATATTAAGTTAAGAATCAACGCAAAATATAATTTGAAGTATGTAATTTATTCCGATTACAAGCAAGAGGCCTATGACAGGCACATAGCCACGCAGTGTAACGACAATAGCGCTCCGTCTCCCTTCTCTTACAGACTATATCAGACATAAAATAATAAATTACATAAATCATACTCATTCTATGTGATATCATAAAACGCGTTTGCTTAAACTATTTTTCTAATACATCTTTGGAATATCTTGTTCATAAGTGTCTAACTGCTTCAGATAATATTTTAGAAAGTTTTACCCCTTTGTGTTAAAATTTTGATTGGTTTTGCTGAATGTAATATCAACGATGAGCTGTTTTCATCTAAATTATGTTCATCCCTATAACTCAGAGAAATATACTAGTTTAACTGTTGTTTTGTGTTAATCAGTGAATGCAACTGAAAAAGGCAGAATCTGAATCTTTAGCCGAACAAAGCCTTACAGGATTCATTGACTTTGACTCTCAAGATACATATAATAACCCCTTACATTTAAACACTTGTTTTGGCAGCTTGGTTCCCCCCCCCCCCCCTTACCCTCCGACGCGAGATACCATTAAGATAGCGTACAAGATGAAAGGCATAATAGACTTTTTAAATTGAGTTCAATGCCTAAATCACATATATCGCTTCTAATTAAATCAGTAACTCTGCCAGTCAAATGTATAATTTTTTGGTATGATTATCCTCTATGATCTTATTACCTAGATGACTTCGAAGTTGTTTTTCTACTAAAGATAATAATTTATTCAATTTTTTCTTAACGAGCAGCTAGTTATTAGTATCCACCCAATATATGGAGGTTTCAAGACAGTTATCTCTGGGGCCAAGAAAGTTGTTTCATATGCGTACAGCACATATTTTGTAAGGCACAGATGGAAACGACATAAAGAAATAGGCCAAGCTTGGATCCTGGCGGGTTTAACAGTTCAGATGCCTGGTTATTCACTTTAACAACTTGTAATCTGTTAGTTAAGGACATCACGATTTCGTTCTTTTTCCTTACATATAAGAATTTGATGGGAAACAAAATAAAAGGTTTTTTCTTAAATCTAGAAAAATTACGTTTTGCTTACGAAAATCCTTAGAAGTTTCGGACTTGGCAGAGAGAGTACTGAATTGGCTTGTAAAAGAAACTCTGTATCGATGAATATTTGTTTGCTGGTGGATGGGGGCCATTTGTGTGGCGCCTGGCGGTTATCTGTAGAGTAGTTGATTATCGGCAGCGGGGGTCGTTATCACCTACACAGGTGTTCCTACGAGTGGTCAGTCGCCAGGGAACAGCTCTTCACGTCAGACCTCCGTATAGGTATGTTATTCCAAAATCCAAACTCAAACGTAAGAACTTTCGAATATAGCTGTTCGACTGACTTGTTTTATAATACTTTATTCTTACATTGTTAAAAGAAGTTTGTATAGAAATGAAATGCCCTAAAGTGTGACCAGCTGCTAAACTGAATATCCGCACACGCTCTCTATTGTCATTATACTAGTGCTTGAAGTTTTAATGAAGGTTGCAGGTTTTACGTTAGAATGGCCATTAATGTACTTATATATATACGTATATAACGGAAGAAGTGTTAAAATGAGGTATTCGTTACAGTAATTTCTTGTGGATCCCGAATGTTATATGTGCCGAAATGACAACCTTACCAGCCGAACTATTTCTTCCAGAAAACATCTTTTGTGCTTCAGTGTCCAGCCAATTTGCCTTTTTCTTGCCCCTAAATGGTTAGAGATAAAATCTGACAGTTAAGCTTAGCATCTAAAATGCATTCTAATATCCATTATACTTCTGACGAAAATTGTTGTGTATGTGTTTACCTGACATATAAACAGTACAAAGTAATTACGGCCGCGATGATGAACCATTATTCATTAGGATCCAGAATCTTTAATGTAGGACAGTTCTAGTGATAGAGCCAGTCAGGATAAAAATGGCACGTTGTTTGCCTCTCTAGAAGGCATATGACGCTGTTGCTACATGATTTCAGCGATTTCTTACTCTAATGTGGCCATTTAAAGACTTTATCCTTGCCGGCAATAGAATGTCACTGAATTAGAGTCAGTAATATTAATATAAACACTCAAAGCAATCTGATTGGGCGATAAGCTGCTGTAATCGCAAGTGCGATTTGTCTACTCTTACATCCGTTCTTGGAGTTTAATCCATCTGTATCACGAATTTATGGCCATTTTATGTGATAAATTAAGGGAATATTGGTAGGGTCCCCTCAGAAATATGAGTTGTCTGTATATACCACTAAGCTTACTCGGCACGCAGAGGGATCGCGACACTGTTCACTATTTCAGCATACGCCACGTACATCCATTGTGCGTCAACGAACCGCGTCATCAACAAAACACTGAAACTATGGAGGCGATATTCACACTATATTTTACTATGGTGGCGATTAAGGTGACGCTGGAGGCTAACTTTTATATTTATAGGCCGATTTACCTCATACTTGGAGCATATATTGTCTCTGCTTGCAGGAATCCATTTAATATTGTCTTGCGGAGAAATGGAAATGACTACCACGAGCTATGTGTAGGAATTTTCTAAGGGAGTTTATATCAAACAATCTGTTCGTTCACACACCAGGCAACACCAATTCAAATAATGCTCGCAGGGAAGCCATTTGAACAATACTGAATTGTTCCTGTGGGCTATCAACAAAATAATTTATTCCCAATTAGTCGCAATTTCAAGGAGAGGTAAAAACAAATTATGCTCTCAAACGAGGAGATACGCAGGACTATTCTTCTGCTTTTATCTGTACAGTCAATGTTTCTTTGACAGTTTATCTGTGAATTAATACCACAAATCTCAAATTCCGCATGACACAGTTAGTTTATGTATAAAACCAGGAAGGTTGCTCTACGTCTCGTCGACGTCGAGATCATTAGAAGCGGGAAAGGGCGGCGCAAGGAACGGGAAGGAATTTGTCCATGGACTTTTGAAGGAAGCATCCCGGCATTCGCCTGGAGTGATTTGAGGAAATCATGAGAAACCAGATACCCGGACGGCGATTCCAACCCACGTCCTCCCGAATACGAGGCCAGAGCGTTATCGGCTCACCCACCACGCTCGATGGGTGTCATGTTTGTTTAAGCTTACAAATTCACGGTTCCATCGATTCAGACCTAATTTCGTACAGCTGATCTACTCAGGCCCGCCACTAGCTGTTAGAGCGCCCGCGTGCAATGCCGATTATGGCGCCCACTGTCTAACTACAGGCCCAGTGGTGGATCTAGGAAATTTCCGAACCGGGTCAAAAAACTGTGAGATTGCCGCCCCGCTGTTGAGCTTTAAAAAATAAAAAAGGTCGCCTGCTACATTATACACTGCAAATTTCGTCGCTGCGACAATGGAATGGCAACTATCGTTGGGCGGCGACTGTCGATCACTCGTTTTGTCGCCCCCCTCGACGTGCCGCCCGCGTGCGGTGCACGCCTTCCACGCCCGCTACTCAACCAGATGGGTAAGCTTGATTCCCGATACCCTTCAACACATTCCATCCCACTTCAAATATCACTTTTGCGGAAGCACTTAAGAATCAATCACACTAGCGGTCAGCTCAGCTCAGGTCAAAAGTCGCTATACATGTAATCCAAGTTATCGTAAACATCTGACAAGTTTTATTTTAAGCGTCTTGACGCCCGGAGAAAAACTGGAAGATTTTTGAAGGGGATGCCAAATACCGAAGGTCCTATGGCGCATCGTTTTTTCTTTTTCGATATTTGTCTTTTATTGTTCCACTGTTCAAGCACCCCATTAATTTTAAGTAACTGCCACATGGCTTGTGTAAAACTCTGCTGGTGCAACATAACTATTCTTGATCATCATACACGATGGAGTAAAACGTGAAGGACAAAATGTGTGGCAAGTTCGCGGTAAAAGTCGTTGGCAATCGTCAATGATTGTTAATTTAGGATAGCTCTCGGACTTTAGCCCTGTCAAAAAGTACAAGTCTGAACATTATTGAAGCGATTGCTCCATAGCTGTGATGACGGTGTCATAACAATAACGTTCTAAAGGTATCATTGGTAATATGAATAAATTTGAGGTAAATGGAACCATCGACCAGGCATAAATATGAATGAATTTATCGTTATTCTGAATGTTATACTAGAGACTAGATATACGTGTTAAATTTCAGTTAATGTTACAGTGTAAAAAATGAAATAGGAAAAAATAATGAAACAAGTAATGACATTTTTATCAAAGAAAATTCAGTATCATCTAATTTTTCAATTGCTGATATATTTAATAAACATTTTTTATCTGTTGCTGATAAATTGACTGCCAGTAGCTCAGTGACATACAGTATGGATTTTGTCAAAACAGGCTTCCAAGAAAAATTTAACACTACATCTTTAAATTTAGCTACTCGAGAAGAAATAAGAAAAAGTATCAGGTCTCTTAAGACCAAATACTTGAGTGGTTATGATTGGATTTCCAGCAGATTAATTAAACTGTGCTCCACAGAATTACGTAATATGCCTAAGATATCTGTTTAATATATCATTACTTGAGGGTACTTTTACAGAAAGGCTAAGTATGCTGTAGTAAAACCACTCTATAAAAAGGGAGATACCCTCCTATTTCATTACTAACAGCCTTCTACAAAGTTTTTGAGAAAGTAATGTACAATAGAGTTTATGGACACCTTAAAAATAATAATATTCTAACTAAATCACAATATGGTTTTCGAAAGGGTCATTTAACAGAACAAGCTATATTTGCATTCGCTGACAATATTTTAGAAGGAATAAACGATAAATTAATTCCTTTGGGAATTTTTTGTGACTTATCTAAGGCTGTTGACCGTGTAGACCATAAAATTTCAATACAGAAATTAAAATATTATGGTATAGATGGCATTGTTAATAAATGTTTTAATTCTTACCTTCTGAATAGGAAAAAAGAAAGTTTCAATGAAGAATTTTAAAGCTGCCTTAACTGGTCCATTGTTTTCTGAGTGGAAATTAATCAGATGTGGAGTACCTCAGGGTTCTATATCGAGGCCACTATTGTTTTTAATATGTATAAACCTGTGTTTCATCTAAAAACTCAAAAAATTTCCAATTTGCAGATGACACAAACATAGGAATTAAAAATACTCCAGATTTATATATAGAATATATTACAAATTATGTCTTTGGACTTATTAATAAATGGTTTATAGCTAATGGCTAGTCTTTAAACTTTGATAAAACTCGATATATGCAATTCAGTACATCGTACAGATTAACACCAGATATAGACACAAAATTTGCAGGCCAGTCCATTCAAGAGTTAGAGTGTGTGAAATTTCTAGGTTTGCATATTGATAATAATTTAAATTGAAAGGTACATGTTTCTGACTTACTAAACCGATTGGGTGCAGCCACATTTACAATTCGTACAATTTCAGCTATAGGTGATCTACTTGTGAGGCAACTGGTTTATTTTGCTTATTTTCACTCCTTAATGTAATATTGAATAATATTCTATGGCTATTCTACCCACAAAGTATTCAGAGCCCAAAAGCGAGTGGGGTTAGCAATAGAACTTTATATAGAGAACTGTTTTCTAATGTTGCCTAACTGAGGCATTTTAACATTGGTGGCTGAGTATATATACATATTAATGTCCTTTGCGGTCAGAAATTATACTTTGTTTGAAACAAATAGTAAAATGCACAATTATGGCACTAGAAGTGAAAATGATCTTCATGAGGATTACGAGTCCTTGTCATTTATTCAAAAATTCTGATATTTGGGGATACATATCTTCAATAAGCTCCCAACACGTATTAAATGTCTAACAGATGATAAGAATAAATTCAGGGAAAAAATTTGAAAGAATTTTAATTTACAACTCCTTATACTCTGTCAAAGAATTTATTTTTCAGGTATCTTCAAAATAAAGGGCCAGTAGTTTGTGTAAATGCAGCTGACATAATTAATGTACCATGTATGCTATAACTAGACATCTTTTTGTGTATGTATTATTTTGCTATGCAATTGTTTATCTGTAAATTGGCAACTTTACACATCCCACAAACCCCTTTCTTAGATTTTTGGCTCACTTCATTCTCTCTGAAAAATTTCTTCTTCTTCTTCAATACTCAACTATATTAACAGATTCACACACTGTCATGGGAACCTGTAAGGCCTCATCTCATACCATCCTCCAGGTCATCTGGAGGAGCATTTCTGACTCATATTCCATTCAAACCCACTGTTTGGTTGAGATTTATAAATGATATATTTGTCGAATCCATCTGGGAAAGATCAGGAGTTGGGCAGGTCAAATGGAGTTCCCGGTTCAAAGAAGCTGGCTCACTAGTGAAGGTAGGCTGTGGATATCCCTCGGATAGTGGGAAGTAACTACGAGAACACAGGTGATACGAGGATCTGTTTTATTAGACTCAGTCTCACAATACACAATGACAGATAGCAGAGTGATGTTGCCTCGATGGTCAGGCACGAAGAGACCTCCGTGTGCTATGCCTTGCCGTTAAGTAGCTCCTCGAATGTCACTCTACCATCACTGTGGCGCTGGCATCCTGCTCGCTGCGTCTGTGGCACCATCTAGTAGAGTAGCTCCGTAGTCCCGATCCGACACGGCCATCCTGCTGAGACAGTCGGCCATGGCCTTAGGAAGGAACCATCCTGGCATTCACCTGTAGTGATTTCAGGAAACCATGGAAAACCGAAATCAGGATGGTAGTTAGTTGTTGTAATGGAGTCTTCAAGAATGCCCATCTCAGGCAGTGCTCTGTTGCTTATCTTGTGATCCCGGAAGGGTTTGTAGGATCCATCACGACTGTCTGGTTGCCCAGCTTGGTGAGGCTGGTTTAACGTTGCTTAACGGCTGTCTCCTTATCGCAACATCCGTCGAAAGTGTGAAGATTCTGTGAACAAAAGATGGTTAACCGCAGTATGTTCGGCTAACTTGACTTAAGGAACAATTTTGTTGAATAATGACTAATTATCAAAGTAATGAGGAAAAAATAAGATAATTCAGGTTTAATTTATTCCTTTCTGATTTAACACGGAAAAAAAGAATTTTACTATCTTCATAACATCAAAGTAAGTTTTTGGAAATTAATTTCTTCATGGCGATGTCCCAGGGAAATAAAAAAAAAAATTGTTTTACGGACACTAACGTGAACAAATTTCTTTCAAGACTTGCAAAAGAGCGAAATTTCATGATAGAACCATCCATAGAATTTCTTGTAGTGATGTCTATTGACAGTAAAGTTTCATGGTGCCACATTATAAAATTCACTCTTCAAGGAGAGTTCCACATAAATCATAAAATTTACTCTTCAAGGTGAGGTCCACATAAATCATAAAATTTACTCTTCGTGGCAAGGTCCGATACAAGGTATAACATTTACTCTTCGTGGCAAGGTCCCATACAAGTTACTAAATTTTGCTCTCTATAGTGAAGTCCTGGTAAATTTTAAAATTTGCTCTTTATGGAGAGGTCCCGGTAGATTTTAAAATTATGGTGTTGGTTTCAAAGAAACTTAAAGATTTCATTCCTGGTGGTGAAGTCCTTGGAAATTGTGGTACTTTGATGGCAACGTCCAACATGGACTGAAAAGTTTGTTTTCCTTTTAAGAGATTTTGATTGAACCATCGTTCTACATTGAGTTGTGTGGATAACTTTTTTGAAAGCGAAGCACTTTGCTCATGTTAGTGTCTTGCTAAAGGTTCACTCTAGGTGCTATTTATAGCCAGATATTTTAGTTCGACACGAACTGCTACTGCTGAGAAATGAATCAAAATGCTGAAGACTCAACGAGAAATAGTTTGTGCGTTATATTGCTGCATTTTACCTTTGTGCGGGAGATGTGGAGTGCAGAGATGAAAGGTGAGGAAACTATTTGTGCAGCTGGGTGGGTAGAGAAGGCAGAGATCCTTGCTGTTTGAGTGGCTGAGTAATAAGAACACTGCATTATTATGGGAACATACTCTTTTGGTTTTTTTTTTTTTTTTTTTTTTTTTTTTAAAAGGCGTGTACTCCGTTGCAGGTATTTGATGTTAGCAGCTTAGAATATTGTAACAAAAAAAAAAAAGACAAGTTAACCCTTTGCAATATGGTCTTCAATTGGAAGGCAATATGAATTAATATATGATGGTATTGTCATTGAACTGCCTATTGTCTAATTATGTGCTGTCGGAACAGATGGTTTTGGACCGGTAATACGGGCCTTAGCGAATGGCGAAGGTCATGCCGTTATGCTTGCATTTAATAGTTCTTATACTTTCTGCCTAGTGGTCTATTTTTTTATTTTTGTTTTATTGCTTAGTGTCATTTTATGGTACCAACACTATATTGTGTGACACGGGTCTGCGTGTCGCTTGTACGATACGCCCATGTTCACGCGTCTTCCATTACAGATGAAGAATGTGTAGAACGTTTAGAGAGGGTGGTTAATGTTGGGGTAGGACAACTGATTATTTTGGTGGTGATTAGGCTGGTCGGGTTACCGCAAATTTGCAACATCCAAGCACTTTTCAGCATCTGTTAAAGGTGCCTAGTTGACTTAGCATCGATTCCTTGATACAAGATTTCTTGCCATGGTAATATTTTCTTTACTAGCTTGTGGTTAGAAAGTACATGGAAAAATATATCTACAATCATAAAATCTTTGCCCGGCTCTAGATCTGGCAGTTAGCACGGGTAGCGTCCAAGCCTAGCGACACTACGGCCAGGTGTATCAGTTTTCCAAACGATTTGATGGCGCTACTCTTTGACGGGGATTATTCAAAGCCGAGGCCAAAGTAAAATGGAAGCGATTCAACATTGTTGCTCAGCATTCCGCCTGGACAGCGCCGATTTATAGGCGACGATGGGGGTCGTGGCTCGGTTGCCTCGGACTTTCTCTCCGTGAAGTGCCCGCTCTCGTGGGCACTGCGCTGCTTAGCTGTCCGCTGGCCCTGGTTCTGCTGCTCTGCTCGGGTCGGAGATTCCTCGGCCTGTTGTCGATCAGTGAAGCTGTTTTCCCAACATGTCCATTGTGGTAGCAGCAGTCAGTAGCATTCAGAATGTTACTATGTGGCTACCGTTTGGTGTGTCCGAAGTCAGCTTCCTCTACCGGCTTGTGGTTGCTTGAAATTCTCAAATCGGTTTCTCTGGTAATTGTTTCCCCGTTGTGTGCTGTCTGTCACGATTAGTTAAGGTTGGCCCCAATATTTGCCATGGCTATTTCATGGGCCTTCCAACGTGCTGTCTGTGTTGACATCAGACAGACCGCATAGGCTGCGTGTCCCTCGTCGGTGCTGGGTTGACATTGCTGCGCTTCCTTGAAGTGGTCACTCGCTTACGTAAGGACTGTAGTTAGCTGCCTGCAGGCTGGGGCCGAGTTCGGCAAATGTGCCGGCTGTAGGTGCCTTCTTCGCCACGACGTCTTCCATCTGGTTTTGCTACTCGGCATCCAGCAAGGCGTGAAATTTTGCTGCCTTGGCCCCCTTGGGCTGTGTTCGTTTGCAGCTCTCCCCAGTCTGGGAGCATTCCCACTTCTAATGTCAAATCCATCCGGGAAAGATCAGGAGTCGGGCGGGTTGAATGGAGTTCCCAGTTCAAAGTAGCAGGCTCGCTAGCGAAGGTAGACTGTGGGTATCCCTCAGACAGTGGAAAGTAACTACAAGAACAAAGGTGATACGAGGATCTGGTTTATTAGACTCAGTCTCACAATACACAATGACAGATAATGGAGTGATGTTGCCTTGATGGTCAGGCAAGAAGAGACCTTTGTGCGCTATGCCTTGCTGTTAAGTAGATCCTTGTAGGTCACTCTACTGTCGCTGTGTTGCTGGCATTCTGCTCATTGCATCTGTGGTGCCATCTAGTAGAGTAGCTCTGTACTCCCTATCTGACATATTTATGATCTGTACCCACAGCGAAAACCAACTCTTAGACTTCCACAATTTCCTTCACAATAGCCACACCAGACTTCCCCCTGGCCTCCCTTCCTCACACTGTTGTACCCAGCACTAGCCAGAACAATTTTTTACGTAGATCTAGCACTACCATATATTTCTATGTTCTTGGCAAAGGGTTTTGCCTGACATATGTATTTTTTGTGTTGTGTGTTATTTTTTTGTTGCTGCTGCGCTCCTCCCTTCAACTTTGGTGAGTGTTGTGTGTAATTTATCTTTCCCTTCCATATTAACATCACCTGATGGCAGTTCTTCCTGCTCCATTGTTACTGAAATAACTTTAACTTACTGTCAAAATTTATACCACTGAAGAAATGTCTCCTGACTTTAGATATTGTATTCTACCTCTGATGGAAGAAATACTTCCATAGAGCCATTCTGGCTTTAGACTATCTTGAGACACTACACACATTATATTCACTGCTTGTCAGCTTCAAGATAAGTGTAATGAACAGAATATACCACTTTATACTTCTTTCATTTATCTCACCAAGGCCTTAGATTCAGTGAATCATGAGTCACTCTGGAAAATTTTAGTCCTGTGTTGCTTTCCACCAAAATTCATTACCATCTTGAAACTGCTGTACACTAGTATGACATCTGCAGTGATTAATATTGTCTCTGTTTAAGTTCTGTTCCATATTATGTTTGATAAGTAGGGCTGTGTAATTTCTCCCATTGTGTTCTCTCTTTACACAACTGCTGTCATGCAGCTCACCAAAGACGATCTTCCTTCTGGAATACAGATAAACTACAGAATGGATGAGAAGTATTTTAATCTGAGCTGACTAAAGGCAAGGGCTTGAACATCTTAATGCAGTTATAGTTGAGCTACAGTATGCAGATGATAACACAAGTGTAGCACAGAGGGAGGAAAAACTTGTGGTGATATTAAATGCCTTTGCTAGTGTGTACAAAAAGATATGCTTTAGACTGAACACCAGTAAAACGATATTCTAAACCAACAAACTGCTGGGAAAGGTCAAAGAAAGAGCAATATCACAATTGACAGACTAGCCTATGAGTAGTAAATACTTTCCCCTATCTTGCTAGTTCTCTCTCATCAACTGCAAATGTTGATTAAGAAATCCAATACAAAATCAACTATACTGGATTATCATTTACTGGGCTAAGATCAATAGTTTTCGATAACACGTCAGCTCCCCAACTAAAATTCTGTTGTTATTTCTACCTTACTTTATGGATATGAATGCTGTATGAATTACAAGTGATATCTTAAGATGCTGCAACAATACCACCAAGGTACCTGAGAAGAATCCTTCACTGACAGCAGGATGATGTTGTACCTAATCTTGAAACATTATTTAAATTGAGTCTGGATACTTGCTGCTTACTAGATGACAGGAAAAGTTTTATAGTTGTACCAGTCAATAAATAAAGGATGTCAAATAAGATAAAAAATTACAGGCCAATTAGTTTGACATCAGTGGTAGGTAAAATAATGGAGAGATTGATGTGCAACCACATCAACGTGGCTGTGGGAAACATAAGTGGTTTTCAGGTCAGCAACATGGCATTAGGCAAGAATATTCATGAAAACTCAGTTAGGAAGCTATATGCAAGATATTTTGGATGAAATGAACAAGGGTGGTCAAATTGATAATGTAGCACTAGATCTTTCAAAGGACTTTTTACAGAATGAGCCATAAAATGGTGTAGCATAAGGTAAAAATTATTAGAATGGATAAAAAAAATTGATTTGTTGTACAATGGACTGCCGTCAAGGAATGGGAAGGAATTCGGCCCGTCAAGGAATGGGAAGGAATTCGGTCATGGCCTTTTGAAGGAAGCATCCTGGCATTCACCTGGAGTGATTTGGGGAAACCACGGAAAACCCAAATCTTGATGCCCGGATGCGGATTCAAATTGGCGTCCTCCCTCATTCGAGGCCATGTATTATCAAAAGAAGTGGAAGTGAACATAGGAGTCCCACAGGATAGCATATTGGGACCATTTCTATTTGTTAATCTAATGAATTATTGTGTCGATGGTTTACTATCAGAAGCAAGATTGTTTGCTGATGACATAATATTATATAATAGGATAAAACCTGAAAAAGACTGTAAACAGCAGCAGGTTGTTTTGGGCAGGATATCTAACTGGGTGAGTCAACATGGAATTTAGATAAATGCAAAGAAGAATCAGCTTATTAGGTACACAGTTAAAAAGCTAAAGGTTGATTATGGTTATAAAATGAGGAAGGAATAGCTAGTTGAAGACTTGATATGTAAATACCTTGGCATAAGATTTGGTAACAAACTTAACTGCTCAGGACACATTCGACAGGTAGTAGGTAAAGGTTTCAAAATCCTTAACTTGTTGGAAATAGTGATGAAAGGATGTACCAGAAAAGTAAGAGAATTGTGTTGCAAAACTTTGGTCAGACCATTGCTTGAATACGGTGGTGTAATATGAGACCCACCTTTTGGGTATCAATTACAGAAGTTGGAAGGGGTGCAATTAGAGCTGCTAGATTTGTCTTTGAAAATAACCACAGAACAAAATCAGTAACTGTGCAGAACAAAATCAGTAACTGCACAGAACAAAATCAGTAGCTGATATGATAAAAGAGCTGGAATTCATTGGAAGACAGAAGGAGGGTGAAGAGTGTCATGGCATACATTAGTGATGAGTCATGGAAAGACACAGGTGGGAGAATTAAGAGTAGTGCATAGAAGCTAAAATATGACCATGACACAAGCTGGCACTTGATTCCAGGCATAAGGGTATGGGAAGATTCTCTTTCATAGGGAAGGGAAGTGATGAATCCTTTTACAAAAACACTGAGACTTTAAAGTTGACATTAGTAGGGGGCAAAAGTAGGTGGAAATAGGAGAAGGGAAAAAATAGGTGTGTTGCCTCCGGAGCATGTGCTCCATTGCAGTTAAATTAAATAATTAAATGGCATGGCAGGATAGATACACCAATATCAGTGTCTTGGAACAAGCCCAGTTCTTCAGTACAACATCCAAAATTGAAAACTAAACTTAAATTATACACCAGTTTAGAAATTTACTCCGGCAAATTACCAAAAATCACAGAACAGATTATTTTTATAGGCTCTGACCTACATTTGTCATAAGTTTTGGAAGCTTGATACATTCCCGAAACAATTTTTTTTAAACTAATAATATTGCAAATTGCTCAAGTGATTCCAAATTTACTACATCAAACAATCTCTTTACTTTTTATAACAACTTGTTATTAAATCTCTCATATGAAACTGTATTACTCAACCACACATTTAAGTGCATTTTAAGTGCTCCTCTTTGCTTCTGTGAATTCCTCCTTTGTTTGTATCATGAGTTTCATGGCAGGACAAGCACTAACTGATCTTCGGTTCATGTCTCAGATTTATTCAATTGGATACATGTCCGGTGATCTAGATGGCCAATCATTCACGGAATTTTTCAAACCAACCACAAACTATTCTGGCCCGGTGACAAGGTGCATTGTTCTGGAAAAGTTCCTGATTGACTGGTAACAGAAAAGGCATGAATGGCTACAAATGGTTCCCAACTAGCTGAACATATACATTTCCAGTCATGCAAACACAGCCCATACCAGAATGGAGTCACCACCAGCTTGCTCACTGCTTTCCTGAGAACCTCGGTCCTTGGCCTCATGGTATCTTCACCGCACTCATACGATTGATCTGACAGTCTACTACCAGGGCCCGCTCTAGGTGGGGGCAAACCGGGCATTTGCCCGGGGCGCTAAAATTTAGGGGCGCCATTTCGGCTGTAAGTGTGAGAAAAATATTAATAATATTAATGGGTTAAATTCCTAATTAATAAAAAAATTCCACATAACGATTTTTCGTTCGTTAAAAACTTACAGTTCTTAGCTATTTGGGTGCGCTCCTAGAGACTTCGAAGAGACGGGGGCGGACCTCAAAGGGGCGCGTCGTTGCCTCACCGCCTCTGTGTGAATTCCTCCATAGGAGCAACTTCAAAATGCGCCGCGTCCGAGCCATGTCTCAGCCCGAAGTCCGCGCCACGTCTCTTCTATGTGAATTGGGCCTTAGCACGCGAGTAGAACGCGTTGTTGTCTCAATTTGCTTATTATTGCTAATTACAAAAGTGGTTTCATTACACAAAAACATTAGTCTTACTATTATGTTATTAGTGATAAGTGGAAGTTCATAAAATTTACTTCAGGATTTCATAATTTCTAAAGCTAAGTACATCTATGATTAAACTGTTATTTAGTTGGATATACGACATAGGCGCACAACGACAAAAGCACACAACAGAAGCCCATTAGGTGGGGGCTGTTACACCTGCTCTCGGCTACCTGCACTGATTCCGACGTTATTCCCACAAGTTACTAGACGCGGTGAAAAGGAGTGTTTTTCGCAATTGCAGCTAGGCTCTAATACATGGAATCGATAGTGCTTGGCGGGAGATGCTGAGTATTTATTTTATTGAATTGATGAATCAAATCAATATGGATCTTAATTATTGGAGATCGAAGGGGAATCATTTACATAATAATTTCTTCTCGTAATCCGAGCCTCACAGATTTGTTGTACAAATTAGATACAGGCATTGTAAGTGTTTTGGTTGGGTTATATTACATACGCTATCTTTCATCACTTGTGAAAATACTGTAGTTTAGTGGGTGTGGGACGGTACTTACAATCATTAATAAATAAATAATATTACCAGCTGCTGATTACCGATTAGTAACTTCACATACCATTAGTATATTTAATTTCCAATGCTAACTGCTAATATATAATAATCCATGATGTTTATTATATATACGAATGCGGTTTACAGATACTCTAATTGCTGCATTTGTAAATCGTCTCAACAAAAAGAAATTCATTAACTATTTTAGTGAATGTGAATAACTTTGTCAGTTGGTTTAATAAGTGCATTGCGCGACAATCACTCCACAACATCATTTTTTTGTTTGTGAACTTGGAACCTATTCCGTTTAAGCCTATAGAAATTGCCATTCTGTATACACGGTTTCTGTATTTGCAGCAAATTTACGAATAGTATCCTACATGAATAAGCTTTGACTGTGTAGTAACACTAGACTTTCTTTATGTTCACGGGGTATGGAAAATATTTTGTGTTGCGCATAAATATTTTTTTATATCGACTGAGAATAATTTATCTTAGTTATGGTTTTAGCTTATTAAGAGCAAGGATAAATATTTACATTTTATATTATTTTATAGTATCCATTGTTTGAGTTACGTGCATGCCTCTTCCAAAATGTCTGACGGTTAAAGAAAACTATCTGGTAACCGGTACAAAAAAAGAAGGTTGGGAAAGGAAGCGTAAAGCCAGAATCAATCTGGCGCGTTAAAAAAATATACTGTATTCAGGGTTTACCAAAACAAATCTTAGAATTCAATATCAGGTCGGGATACAAAAGAAGTATAGAATCGTCAGAGAATAATAGCGAACAAATAAACGAAGTTTGTAAACCAACTGGATTTGACACCAACGTGAGACTCACAGAAGGCGTTCTAAAACTTTGTGGCCAAGAATTTTATGAGACGCCGTAAGAAGCTTTTTAGTAAGGCAAGGTCCACCTAAACTATTGCATAGTTACAAATTTCCTTCCAATGACACAGATCGACGTTTTAGCGCAAAATATTATGCACGAATTTTCAGCAACGGAGAGCAAATATTGCGAAATTAGCTACTGCATTTACTGTTTCTGTAACAAAATTTTCAGTTGTTTAGTTAGTTCTCTCTCAAAGGAGGGTTTTAAAAATTGGAAGCACCTCGACGAATCTTTAAAAGAGCATGAAATTTCGAAAAATCATATTCAGGCAAAAAAGATTAAATTGTTGTAAAACTGTAGATGCTGCCACTCAAAGAGTTATTAATGCCGAAATAAATCATTGGAATGAGGTGCTTCTAAGACTCGTTGCAATTACCAAAATGCTTGGTAAAAGTTGACTGGTTTTTCAAGGTACAAGCGACAAGTTGTTTGAATAAAATACCGGTAATTTCTTAAAAATAGTTGAGTTACTGTCTGAATACGATCCCATTATGGAAGAGTACGTCCGTTGAGTGCTCTAAAAGGTAGATACTAAAGCTCAATATCTTGGGAAAAATATACAAACCGGGATAGTAGATCTGCTGCATCAAAGTGTAAAGTCTCATGTTATTAATGAAATAAAAAAATTCAAATATTTTTCCATAATTTCAAACTGTACTCCTGACTTTAGTAAGATACAGCAAATTACTCTTGTAATCATATATGTTTCAACCAATAAATTTTATCCTGATGTTGAAATTAAAATTAATGAAAGCTTTTAAGGCTTCTTACCAGTCGAAAGATCCACAGGAAAGATAATGTCTGATATTATAGTTGGAGAACTTAATGACTTGTGTTTAAATTTGCAGGATATCAGAGGACAGGGACTGAAAACGAGTCCAATATGAGGGGTAATAAAGCAGGAGTGCAATTTAGAATTAAACAATAGTATAATTCACGAGCATTCAATGTTCCGTGTAGTAGTTTCTCTCAGTCTTGTTATTAATGGCAAAAGCATCCTTAGAAGCCGCTAATTTCTTCAACATGGTCCAAAAAATATGTATATATTTTTTTGGCATCTACTTTTCGATGGGCAATATTTTTAAAGCATGTTCAGGGTTCAACTTTGAAAACATGGAGTGACACTAGATGGGAGAGTAGTATAGAGAGGATAGAGGCATTAAAACCTTTAAAATTTCATTTGGGAGATGTATACGACGCCTTGCTAAGCATTTACGAAAACCAAGAAATTGATAATTTAATGATTTAGCCATTTTGGTAATTGAGTATGAAATTGCTGATGAAGTAAATTTTAAGATGTAATAAAAAAATTAGCAACCTGAAAGTAAGAAAAAAAGTTTTTTTGTGATTTAGCGTATTTGATGTAATTTCGTTTTATTTTCAAAATAATGGCATTTAGATTGTTTGTGTGATAATATCCATCTGTAATAGCATTTAAAAACGAAAAAATATGGTTAATTTGTGGCTATGTACAGATATTTCATAATTAATTTCTCTATTTTGAGCCGCTAGATCAAAATTCAATAAGTTTATTTATGAATATATGATTTTATTAAAATTAAATATTTTATTCGATTAAAAATTAATTATTTCTTTTAAAATATATAATTCTACATAATCTTAAGGGGCGGCAATTTGTCTATTTGTCCGGGGCGGCAAAACCGCTAGAGCGGGCCCTGCTACTACCTAACCAATACATTCACTAGCCCAAGAAATACTCTGCAACTGATGGTGTTTTGTGAACAGTAGCACTCATGTCGATCTTCTGCTGCTGAATCCCACCAATGTCATTTCACAGCACTGTCTGCATGGGCATGTCTGTGGTTCATCCCATATTGAGCATTGCTATTCAATGACACAGTGTCGCCTGTCTGTAAGCACTGACACCTGGATGCAACCATTACTGTTCTTGGTCATTAAATAGACACAGTCAGACACTACACTGTCCATGGCAAGAGGTAATGCTAGAAATTACATATTTACAGCAAACTCATGACACTGTGGATTGAGGAATGTTGATTTTACAATTTATAAAATGGAATGACCCAACCGCCAATTACCATTCCACATTCGAAGTCTGTTAATTTATGTTGTGTGACCACAGTCACATCAGAAAACCTTTCACATGACTCATGAGAGTACAATGCAAAGATCTAACATTGCATGGCACATTTATATGTTTTTTTTCCCCCCACAGTGCTACTGCCATCTGGATATTTGCATCTTCCTATCCCATGACTTTTGGCATTTCAGTGTAGTATGTAATAAGGCAGTTATATGTTTAATGTTGACAATTGAACTTGTTTATACTTTTGGCATGTCAAGTAACTAACTTAATCTAACCTGTAATCCAGTGTTTCCCAACCTTTTTTGGGTCATGTCCCCCTTTTAACATTTTTTTGCCCCCTATACATAATTTTTAATAAAAAAATTATTTGTTATTAAAGAAACTCATATAGGATGGTTTTTGAAAGAAAACACTTTAATATTGTCATAAAACACAGTAAGTAAAATTAAAAAACATATAATGAAATACTAGAATTCAAATTCAAAAGATTTTTAATAAAGATTTATTATGGCAATTTAGTGTGATCCTTTTAAGAATTTGCTTTTTTGCTATATTTTGTATCTATATCTAGCATTGCATTTAAATAACCCGAAGAGAAAGCGGTAAAGTTGTACCAAGTAAATTTCTAAATTTCCCCCATAAAAAAAACAAATTGCCCCCCTGTGGGGCGTGGGCCCCACGTTGGGAAACACTGCTGTAATCAGTATTGTCAACTAGTTTCTTAAGAAATATACGTATACATACAATTCCATATTCCTGTAACTGTTTGCCCATAGGATCAAAGCAAATAAATACAATGTAATCTAAGAATTTTTTAAAATCCTCCTCTAGACTTGTAACCACTGATGCTAGTCTAATGGAAGGAATTTTTAAATCAGATTCAAGAAATTAATATTCCATTTGATAACTATTATTTAGATGAAAATATTTTTTGTTGTAATCTGTGTATAAAATTTGTGTTTGAAGATGAAAAAATGGGACTAATGCTTAAATGCATAAAAACCATATTTTGGCTAACAAATCTTTTACCACTGGGAATGTGACAAGCTCTGCTTATGTTTTTGTGTCTCCAGTTAGTAAATTATTGTACTAATTGCTGCATAATGAAGTATTTCTAATAATAGCTTATATTTAAACCATGTAAAAATATTGGCTTTCAATAATAATCCTGAATTTAAACATCTTTTTCCCCCTTCAGGCTGCAGGAGGTGATAGACGACAATATGGACAGAGATTTGCATGCTAGAGACAGAGTGGGAGTGCAGGACTTCGTCTTACTGGAAGATTTCCAAAGTGAGGATGCATTTGTTGAAAATCTGCGAAAGCGTTTCAAGGAAAATCTCATTTATGTAAGGACTGGAAGTAATTGTTTCTTATTTTAAAATATTTAACTGTATTATTTTTTAAATTTTCATTAGTGTATTTCATATGAAAACAATGCTATCAGTGTCTCTCCTCTTAATTTTTGTTTATCAGGTAGTGTAACATATTGTCCAATAGTAATGCATGCTACATAAGTATTACATAAGAAAATTAATAAATACTGACTTATTTGAATTTGAAATTCTTGAAAAGTGTTTAAAATTGGATATATTGTTCCAGACTTACATTGGAACTGTGTTGATATCAGTGAATCCATACAAAACTTTGCCCATTTACACATCTGAGATTGTGAAGAAGTACAAAGGTTTGCACTTCTATGAAGCATCACCACACATGTAAGTAGCTAAATTTACATATGTCTGCAGATTTTTGGCATCTTATAATTCTGTAATGAAGTATCTTTTAAAATGTTAAATATAAATGTCTTAATTTTCTTGTAGTTGAGTTATAAAGTCTGCTATTTTGTGAAAGCTCCTGTAAAGAAATAATTACAATATTAGTATGGTAAACTGTTTTGTTGCAGTTATGCTATATCAGACACAGCTCTTCGATTCCTCCTTGAAGAAGGCAGAGAGCAGTGCATACTGATATCAGGTAAGAAACGTGATACTGTAAATTCTGTATCAGATTTTTCTTTAGTCAGATATATTTGTCATTATTTGAATGAAAACACAAAACTATTTATTCTCATACAATGAGCGTTCTCAGTGTCACATTTACAGATTTGTAATAACTGAACTTTATGAAGAAAATGTTTTTATATATTGTACTGAAGTAACAAATACTTTAAAACTTTAAACTGAAAAGTAGCTTAAATTGGCTGTGTATCAAATATGCTTTCTACTTATTAAGGAAAGAAAGACCCAATAGTAACTTCACATGGAAAAAAACCAAATCAATGAATTTGCCTTGTCTGTATCTGGTCAAAAATATGCACTGATATATGTTAATGTAAACTGAGACTTTTTGACTAATTGTTACTATTCATAACTTTTTGTTCCCTTTCTTTCACTCCTTGCTGCTGTACCGTAGTGAGACGATAATAATGTTATCTGCCAACAGTATACAATATGTTGCAGACATCTACTCAGAAAGAGACTGCCAGACTTGGTAATTATCAGTTTCAATATTTCTTATATTTGTTGTAGGTAGTACCACGATACTTACAGGTTCAATGAATGTAATGCAACGTACCTTAGTTTCCGAGATCGTCACATCCTCAAGTTTACTTAACATCTTGCATACCATGCAAAGTAAGCAGTAATTTAGTCTGTCAAACATGATGTTGATCACGGGGACATTCCTGGCCTATCATGCTGCAGTATCAAGTTCATGCCATGCTCCCAGTATCTTTTTTTTTTTAACCATAATTTCTGTTAGTTTGAATACTTCTATAATTATAATTTCTGTTTTATTTCAATATTTATAAATATTTTTCATTCTTAAAACATTAGCAAAAGTTGCTAGTTGTTTTCTATGGATGAGGTTATTTACAAGTGAAGATGATAAGATTGTTACAAAAGGCAGACAACTGTTTATAATCAAATTATTATATAGATTATCAACTCTGAATATGGTTCACTTTTTCATACACTATTGTTTGTGAAAATATTGACAGCCAGAAAGACTGGTCTAAATCACTTGAAAATCGGAGTATATGTAGAACAGTAAAACTATAATAGGTGATTAAGATTGCAGAGACATGAAATACGCATCAGCCCAGCAGTGCCCTCTTTTGTATGACTGGACAGGTCAGTGTTCTGCCATGCTCAGTTGGTGCAGAGTAGTCAAAAGAAATTGGAAACATACAAGTGATGTTATGCTTCATCAATGTCAATAGGTGCATTTGAGTGAGTTTATATGGCAGAATGATAGGTCTCCAGGAAATGTGATTGTCATACTGTGTCATTGTTGCTGGTATGCTGCTATGACAGTGTAGCATATGTGGAACCAGTGAATAGAAAAGGGTTGTTCACAGCAACAAGCATGTACTGGAACATACAGTGGGACCACAACACAGCCTGACCATCATCTTGTCCACTTGGCCATAATTGACAGAACGGCTTCATCCATAGTGTTGGCTCAATGTTGGAGCACTGCAACAGATGTGGATTTGTCTGCATCGATAGTTTGATGCCATCTGTCGAAGCATGCATCCCATTGCTTTGGCTTCCAATGACCAGAAACCACTAACGTTTCATATTTCAACTAACACGTGAATGCTGTCACTGGCATGCTGAATGGCAAAATGTTGTTCTGGTTCAACTTGTCCCACAGCGATGGTTGTGTAAGTATTAGACACTACTGTGATGAACACAATTGGGTAGACTGTATTACTGAGTGGCATAGTGGACAAATGCCAAATGTGAGGGTTTGGGATGCCATTGGCTATAACATGCGAACTTGCCTTCTACCTATTGGAACAGCAACAACTAGATCAGGGAGGTTTTAGAGCCTGAGGCACTGCCCCTCCTGCAGGTAGCTCCACATGCCATATTTCAGTAGGACAAAGCCTAGTCACATGTGGCAAGGAATGTGTAAACCTGCTTTGAAAAATGGCAGGTGCGACTGCTTCCTGGCCACATGTTTGCCTCAGATGTCGCTCATTAAACACATCCGTAATATGGTAAGTTGGCAACTTATTTGATCTGATCCTCTAGAAACCACCACTGATGCTTTGTGGAGTGCTTACAAA
Organism: Vandiemenella viatica; assembly: GCA_031002005.1. Classification (NCBI taxonomy): domain Eukaryota; kingdom Metazoa; phylum Arthropoda; class Insecta; order Orthoptera; family Morabidae; genus Vandiemenella; species Vandiemenella viatica. The sequence goes on along the minus strand of JARYHS010013630.1, from coordinate 201,392,728 downwards.
TAGCATGGCAGTGTGTTCCCCAGCATCACATCCAGGCTCTCTTTGATTCCACACCACATCTAGATACCAAATGCATCATATGGCAGCTGTGTACTGTACTGAATTCTCATGGACAACTTGCACATACGGTTCTGTAATTGTAATCATTCATGCATTGTCATATTCCTAACCTGTGGAATAAATTTCAGTATAATGACATATATCCTTCTTGGTGTCACAATTTTCACAAATACTTGTGTACTTTCAACTGCAAACACCTCTAAAGGCAACAGCTATAAATTAATATGGACCATTCATTTTTTTTCACACTTCGTCGGTTACCTATAGGATTTTCTGTAGCCATATTACAGCACACACAAAATTTCTGTGAAAAGTAGAACTTGATGCATTTCACACCAAACAAAAAATTTTTATTTTTTTTAGAAGGCATTGAAATAATGTGAAAAGCTTGTGATAATTATTTAAGGATTAGAGATATTCAATTAATTGAAATAAAATTGAAATTATGGTTATAGATATATTCGAAATAACAGAAATTATTTTTAAAACAGATGTCCAATTCTGCAGCATGATAGTTGGATATCTAGCCCTTGTGGCCATTCCTCATACCACTGACAGCATTACTACTTACTTAATATCTATGCTGCTATGAAAACTTTGGGATGCATACCTATAAGGCCCATTGCATAAAATCACGTGAACCTGTAATCAGAGGGATACTACCCTACAACTTTAATAAAGATTCGTTGGAACTGATGATAACCAGGTTCGGAAGTCTTCTTGTCAGTAACAGAGAATCTTGCAATACCAAGCCTAGTGAGTAAACATTTACTTTTAATTTTATTGCATGAATTTTCAGTATTCATTTCTGTTAGAAGAGAATATCTTCAAATGTTTTACTACTTCAGAATATTCTGAATATATCCATATTATCCAGGTCAACGCTTGGATGGATCCTTTAAAAGGCCATGGCTTCCCGTTCCTTGCCTTTAATGACTTCGACGCTGCTAGGTGTAAAGCCATTAAAAAAACCTGAACATGTATGTGTACTAATCAAGCATTCAAGTATGCTTTTCATTCTTTCTTTGTATATTTTTCTTTTTTAAGGTGAATCTGGCTCAGGTAAAACTGAAGCTTCAAAAAAAGTTCTGGAATTTGTGGCTGAAACAACAGGTCACACACAGGAGGTGGACAGGGTGAAAAATAAATTACTGCAGTCAAATCCAGTGCTGGAAGCATTTGGGAATGCAAAAACCAATCGTAATGACAATTCTAGTCGATTTGGGAAATATATGGACATCGAGTTCTTGGAAGTAAGTTCTGTTTTAAAATTGCTTTTGTAATTGTTTTGTAATTGTAAAATGCTAGAGTGGAACCTAAAAATGAGTGAAGAATTCTTGATTTTTTTAATAGAGCAAATTTATTTGGCTTTAAGCCACATCAACCTTGAGGTCATAAAAGGTCGGAAAGGACTGGGGACAAGGAACAGGAAGGAATTTGGGCATGGCCTTAAGGAACCATCCCTGCATTTGCTTGGAGTCATTTGGGAAAACCATGGAAAATCCAAATTTGGATGGTTGAATGGGGATTCAAACCAGCATCCTCCCAAATGCGAGGTCAGAACATACTGCTTTCAGCATTACTTAATTAAGATTTGTTTTGCTTGCATCAGTATGAAAGAAGTTTCAAGAGGGTGGGTAAATATTGTAGGATGGAGAATTCTCATAACAAAGGATCATATGAACATGTATCCAATTCACAATATGACATACCTGAGAACAACCTTGCACCGTGCATGGTGGGTGAGCGGTTAATGCTCAAGCCTCGCAGTCGGGAGGATGCTGATTCGAAGTCCCATCTGGGCATCCAGATTTGGGTTTTCCATGGTTTCTCCAAATCACTCCAGGCAAATGCTAGGATGCTTACTGCAAAAAGGCTATGGCTGAATTCCTTCCAGTTCCTTGTTCCCAGTCCCATCCCGCCTCTAATGATCTCGAAGTTGACGAGGCGTAAAGTATAAAAATATACAACCTTACAAAAACAATTAAAGACACATAATTGGTTGACAGAAGTATTTATTGACCTAAATTTTTCATTATTTGCTCACATTGCAACAAAAGGAATCTTATGTGTGCATTTGTTGATACATAAACTCATATAATTTACAACAGCTTATATCGAATGTTAAAAATCTCAACATTGATATTTCTGGATTTTTAACTTTTTAGCACTTCAAAGATCATATCTGTGTGCTTTAATAGATGTGGCACTGTAATATAAACTAACGGTTTTTTTCTTCACATTTAGTTTTCTTTGTAGGTTTCGCTTTTCATCCATCTCTGCAATATACATAAATTAGGTTAGCGAAATGAACCACCACTTACTTTAGATGATTGTTGTGGGTTACAATCACATAAAACAGACAAAAACTCTAATAACATAGAAATTTTCAGATGTTAGGCCTTTGACAACTAGTCTGTGAGGCTCTCTCTTTCAACACTGATCTGCCACAATGTAAGACCCGAAAATTTCTATGTCATTTGGTTTTTGTGTCTGTTTTACATGTTCCAGCTCCACTACCATCATAACCAATATGTCTCCTGTAACAAAATACCTTGCTGCATTCCAAGGACATGCCTTCCAACTAGCCAGTCACACATCCTCTTCCTAAAAGCTTGTCTTAACCTCAATATTTCCCCAAATGGCCTCACAATTAAACTGCCCATATTTGGTTACCCTCCCCCCCCCCCCCAATTTCACCTGCTCTTACACACATTCCGGTACAGGTAGTCCTTAGCCTTAACTGCGCTAGTGCTGCAACAATACAGTGACCTGGCCAGGCAACACTCCAGACATCTTATATCTCTAAATAAAATATTGCTGCTGTCAACCCCACATGTCCTTCTTCACCTTCAACAAATTTTGCAAAAGGCTGTAGAATCTATGGATAGGCATGCTCAAAAACATCTATGCAAATTGTCCACTCTGTACCTTTCCCATCTCAAAGAAGGACAACCTCACCCCTGCAAATTACCAGGACACCAACCCAGTTGTCAACCCCCCCTCCCCTCATTTCCTCACAACCATCTATTGCTCAGCTTTTCAACATACCTAGATGATGCATAATCTATTTTGGGAAAGCCACGTATAAATAGTGACTTCCCGCAGGGAACGTAATCGTGGTTAATTAATTGGTGAGCGATTTCTCTCCTCACTCCCGCCGACGACAGACACCCGAAATTCGGCAGCAGCGATTCGGCCAGTAATAGCGCAAAAAAAAAGAGAGATCCACTCACCTTATGATTGTAGCGTCGATTTGCATGTTCATGCTATAACGTAACAGCAGCTAATATTTCCAGGAATATGCAACCTGGATGCACCAAAATCTGAGCTGTTAAACACTCTTTCCTCTGAAACTTGGCATAACTCGCCGACACTCAAATAAGTAGCTTAATTCGCTACGATGATTTGCACGCAAACTTAATCGTCGCGGACGTGAGCGTAACAACAATAGTAACTCATAAAAAAGAAAAGTCACACATATATAATTTCCTTGTGGAACAAGGCACGCAAATATTGCATAGGCCAGTGGATATCTGAATTATGCCAGCTGACCTGTAATCTGCCATGAACATAAGATGCCCGTGGCCGACGGAAAGAAAAATAAGAAATCGCTCAACCAATACCTCTTTCACCTCCCTTAAAACCCACACCTCACCCGGTCAGTCCGAATCAAGCTCCCAAACTGGCTGTTATTAATTTGTCCTCTTCTCCATTCTTAGAACCACAACTCTCAATACTCTCCAAGGGTCTCACCTTCTCACCCACTCCCAAATTTGATCAGACCACTCTAGTATGTGACTCCTTAGGTTTCTGCCGCACACTCCGCTGGAGGTATCACTTTGCCTCAAAGAGCAACAATATGGACACTCAGAATGACCTGGAGCCCAGTCTCCAAAGGTTCCAACCACCCTCCATTCTTGATCCACCACCCTCCATTCTTGATCCACCACCTTTTCCACAAAACCACCCTCTCCAATTGTTTCAAGGTATAGTTTCCACCAGTTTGGCTTCTCCTAGTTTCTAAAATCACTACCCTATGGCACCAACTTGACTCATTCAGAAACCCGGGCCATGAGGGAACTCTCCTCTGATCCACACTTGATCATTCTACTGGCAGACAAGGGCTCAACTACGGTGGTCATGAACCGGTGTGACTATGTCAGTGAAGCACTGCATCAGCTGTCTGACACCAACACTTACCGCCCCCTCAACCGTGATCCCACACCTGCAGTGAGTGATAGAATAAAAGATTATATACAGGTTAGTGGACCTCTCCAAGGGCTCACTCCCCATTCTGTCTCACTCCTCACTCCAAAAAAGCCACGCACACCTTTCCTATACCTGCTTCCTAAAATTCATAAGCCTGGCAACCCAGGACGTCCCATAGTTGCTGCATATGGCTCACCTACTGAGCTTATCTCTGCCCTGGTTGACCAGCATCTACAGCCCATTGTCAGTCAGCTTCCCTCCCACATCAAAGACACCCGACACTTCCTCTCTCAACTGGCTACAGTACCCACACCTCTTCCCCCTGACTCCTTCCTAGTGATGGTTGATGTGACCTCGTTATACACAAATATTCCCCACTGCCTTGGGCTCAGTGCCATGGAACACTTTCTAGACCAGCGTCCACCCAATAGCCTGCCCACCAGATCTTTCCTGATCACCCTGGTCGAACTAATACTAAATAACAACTTTTTTTCATTTGATGGGAAAATTTATCACCAAGTTAGCGGCACTGCCATGGTCACTCATATGGCGCCCTCATATGCTAACCTCTACTTAGGCCATCTAGAACAATCATTCATAGCTGAAGCCCTTCTGAAACCCCTCTTGTGGGTCAGATTCATTGATGATATTTTCATAATCTGGACCCACTGGGAAGACAAGCTACTCAGTTTCCTCAATAAACTTAATACCGTCAGCTCCCTGAAATTCACATGGACTTACTCCCATACACTGATCACTTTCCTGGATGTTGACCTTTCCCTCACGAATGGCTATATTCACACAGCTGTCCATATCAAACCCACCAACCTACAACAGTACCTTCATTATGATAGCTACCACCCTCATCACATCAAATTCTCCCTCCCCTACAGTCTAGGCATTCGGGGTGTTCATATTTGTTCCAATCAACAGGCCCTTCAACAATATGCCAGCTATATCTCTGAAGCCCATATTTTCCGCAATTACTCACCAGATTTAGTTCATAAACAGATTTTGCATGCCACATCACAACCCACTCAACCTATCAACAATACACAACCCTCAAAAACTCACCATAACCCTGTTTTGATCACCTGTTACTACCCAGGCTTGGAATCCATCAACCAAGTCTCGAGATGAGGTTACGATTTCCTTTGAGCCTGCCCTGAGATGAGAAACCTCCTTCCAACAATCCTCCCTCACCCACCCAGAACCTGCTTCAGCAGACCTCCCAACCTCAACCAACTCTTGGTCCATAAACATGGGCCCAGCCTGCAAGACAGACCCAAGGTTCATTTCCTTCCAACAAATCCCGTTGCAAATTATGCAGTATGCACCCACCTTCTACCACCTTTAGCAACCCCGTAACTGGGGAAAGCTTTCCCATCACAGGACTCGCCACTTGTGCATTCTCCCACCTTATATACCAACTCACTTGTAACCATTGCCCAGCCTCCTACATTGGACTCACAACAAATCCACTGGCCATCAGAATGAATGGACACAGACAATCGGTACACACCTAGAACCCTGACCACCCTGTATCTTATCATGCCACCACACATGGTACCAACATTTTTAACACGTTTCTCGGTCCACACTATCGGAGTCCTCTCAGATAAAAGCAGTATTTTGGAACTTAGAAGGTGGGAACTGGCTTATCAGTACCAACAGGGCACCAGAAAACCACCAGAACTAATTATGAGATAACCCCAATTTTCCTCCCACCCATTCCCCTCACCTCCTCCTTTTCCCATAGAACCACCACTCACTTCAAATTTTGCTTATTTTTAATTTCCGAATATTTTGTTTTTCAGCTGTTTGCACACATGTCCATTACTTAATAGGAATTTAGGACCATTAACTGAGATCCACTGCACTTCTGCAATGGGTCCCTATGTACAGTTTTACTTTCTATTCATTATCATTTTCCAGCTTATGCTTTTCTACCCCCACCCTCACTTCCCACCATGTTGTTCCCCCCCCCCCCCCCCACCATGAGCTTCCGGCATTGTAGCTTATGCAGTTGGCTGCCAGCTGCCAGCGTGCAGCCTTCTCACTCCTCCTGATGAAGAGCCATGGGCTCGAAAGTTATATTCTATGTGTGTTCGTGTGTTTTTTTCGTGTACCAATGCCGCAGGAATCCTCTTCTATGGTAAGTGGTGGTTTTTATCCTATCTTAATATCACCAGGAAAAAAAAAATGCTTTAAGGCAATAAAACTGAGGAAGGTTAGGGAAATATGACCCAACACTTAACACAGATGAAGGCGGCTGGGTCATTCCCTGTCTGGTGTCTCACACCTGACAAGAATAAGGCTAGCCACCGAAATATTGTGTTTCTTGTGGGTTTTTTTCTTTGTTCGTTGTTCCCAACCACCTTCATCTGTGTTGGGTCATATTTCCCTATCATTTTATGTATATAATACCCGGTAATTATTATTATTGTTTTTACTATTGTTTACCCTTTTTTTAATCCTCTCTTTGCCTTCATCCCCACTACCTATATTGAACCACCACTAACCTAAGATGATGTTTACTTCATATAGTCTTTGTTTTTTTTTAAAATTATTTTCTATATATTTTTTAATTTATATATATATATATATATATTAATTTTTCATATTTAGATTTAATTATATTTTGCTCTTCCTACCAACCAGAGATTAGTTTGGATATGTATCTATGCTCGGGTATTAGCTCGGAATCACTGCCCCTCTACTTTTCCTCTGTTTGAATTTACACCCCAAAATTTTCCTGGCCAACAGTCTTTCTGTGAGGCAGTCTCCCTCATCAACCACCTCCCATAATGTTCTCCTGTTGACAAAGGGCTCGTCCCGAAAATTTCTTTATCAGTTGTATTTTTGTCTTTTCTGTGTGTTTGTGCTCCACATCTATCATCTAAAGGTAAGTGGTGGATCATTTCTCTATCCTAATTTAATTTCTTTTCGCTACTTAGCGCCTAACAATGAGCAGGAAAATGCTTAAGGCAATAAAACTAAGGAAGAATAGAGAAATATGACTTAACAAATACCACAGATGATGGTGACTGGGATTGATGAACAGAAAAAGACAAACATGAAAATGCAATATTTTGGTGGCTAGCCTTATTCTTGCCAGGAATGAGATACCAGGCAGAGGAGATGTGTATATGATGACGGCCATCTGATGAATGGAGGTTGCACGACATGGCCGGCATAGATAGTGGTAGGGGGGAAGTGCAAATACTTAATCGATAATGCTGAAGGCATATAATCTTTGAAAATGGAAGAACAGCATCAACATAAATACTGAATGACAGTATAAATATAAATCCTATTTTGAAAAACTAAGTAGGAAAAATAAAATATAAGAAATATAAATACTACTGGTAGTAAGTACTGGGTCTAATAGGAGGTACATATTAGAGATTGAGGCCAGGATATTTTGGTAGGCTAGTTCCTATCTATGCAGTTCAGAGGAGGTTGTGGTGTCAGCAAAAACTCCTGTTGCTAACCAGAGCTAATGTTTTAAATTCATAGAGTCATTGGTAGCATTTTTTAAAATTAAAAATTAAATTTCTTTATTTATTTATGTTATTTTACATTTTGATTTGATTATATTATTTAGTTCTTTCCACCTACCTAAGATTAGTTTTTATATTTAGCAATGCTTAGGTACTAGCTTTAAAGCACTGCCCCTATACCTGTGCTCAATTTGAATTTACCCCCCCCATTTTCCTGGCCAACAGTAATTCTGTGAGGCAGTCTCTGACAACCCCCACTCTCCATAACGTTGACAAAGTGTTAGACCCAAAAAAATTGTTTTTTTTGTGTGTTCACGCCGCACATCATTTTCTAAAGGTAAATGGTGGTTCATTTCCCTAGCATAATCTGTAATCCCTGGTATTCTTGGTCATCAGCAAGCAAGATTAGGAATTACAGTTCTCAAGGAGTGTTGAATTAAAGGTGTCACTGTACAGCTAGTATGTGCAAAGGTTCATTGATGCAGGAAGATCATGTCAAGATAGACATCCATGATAGAAGTTCTCCTTACAGTGGCCAAATGAAGGAGTCCATTGGTCTAGAGCTGCCATTCTGGGCTCCAGGACTTATGACCGGTAGATCACTGTTGTGATGTTATCAACTTTCTACCTCCAAACCATGTTTCCCATTGCCTGAACAATCAGAAAAATGAAACAAAAGCTTACATGATTTACATATGGCCATTAATGATACTAAGGTAAAAGGAAACAGCCTGTGGACAATATAAATAACAAATAAAAATAAATAGAGAAAATAATCCATCACTAACTAAAATAGAAGGCTGCAACGAATGAAAAACATATGAGATGAACAAAAACATATTCAATATTTTGGTTTAAAACCTTGTTAATGCAATATGGAATGAGCCATTTGATTATGGAGGTATTCACATGCTGAAGTTTACCCCATGACTGGCTAGGATGTGGAAGACAGGGTGGGGGATGAGGTGGGGGGAGTGAACTGTTAAGAAGTGAAATATCAATATGTCGAGAATAAGATGATTTATAATAATTGATAAAATTGTGATGGAGTGTCCACTCTAGTGGCTATCTCCCTACACACCCCTCTTTCTCCTTTCCTCTTCCAACCTACTTTTACCCTCTTGTGTATTGGGATACAATTTTTGTAATACCGATGAATATCAAACTGAACATGGTAGGTGAGCAGTTATTATTCAGGATCGGTATTTGAGCAATCCAGATTTCATGTTTTTGGTGGTTGCCTAATATCACTCTAGGTAAATGCTAGGAAAGTCACTTCAAAAGGACATGGCCAAATTCCTCAATATTCTTTACAATCCCCCTTCTGTCCTCTCCTGGTTCTAATAATCTTGACATCAATCAACCATAAAGACATAATATAAATGGACTGAACTTATCATGGGTCTAATGTCTACAATCTGTGGAATGTGTTATAGGACATTTGAAATATTAATATTCAGAGCTCATAGTTTTCCCTGATAACACAACCTCCTCTGAACTAGATGGGAACTAGCCTATCAGAATATCCTGACACCAGACTGCCTCCAGGCCTCAATCTCCAATAAATTCCTCCCACCAGAGCCAGCACTCATTCATGGTCACTTCTGAGCATACTAGGAAGGAACACTGTAGATACCACTAGTAAGAGCTCAAAGATAAAACCAGATCAAGTACTGGATGTACAAGTGGGGAATGATAGAGAATCCTTCTTGTGACTGCGGTAACTACGAGCAAACCAAACACCACATCGCCATGGAATGTCCTCTTAGGAGATTCAGTGGTACAATGCATCATATTCATGAAGCAACCACAGAAGAAATTGAATGGCTGCAATCGTTGGACATCAGTCTGTAGTAGTAGTAGTTATATTTATTGTAATTTAATGTAGTCACTGTTTTTGTATTTCTTCTGCCATATGAAATATATATTTACTAAACATTTGGATAGGAGAAAAACCACCGCTTACCATAGAACAGGACTCCCATGGCGTCGATACACGAAAAAAACACGTACACACATAGAATAAAATTTTTGAGCCTTGGCTCTTCAGTAGTAGTGAGATGGCTGCATGTTGGAGGCCGGCTGCCAACAGAGTATGCCCGCCAGGCCGGTAGCTCATGGTGGGGGGGAGTCAACATGGCAGGGAGTGAGGGTGGGGGGGTAGAGAGGCATAAGCTAGAAAATACTAATAAATAGATAATAAACCTGTCCATAGGTACCCATCGTGAAATCGCGGTAGATGTCAACTGATGGTCCTAAATTGCCCAATATATATGTATATAACATAAACAGCCATTTTGCCACAAATACCACCTATAATTTTGCTGATATGTATGATCAAAACAAATAGGGAAAATATCTAAATTCAGTAAGTTGTTGAAAATACTCTATATGCAGCAACAACATTTCCCTTACAGAACTTGGAAACAAATACCATATCAACATATTCAGCATGTGTGGTAAAGATCTAACATTATTCAAAAGACTTGCAAACTAAACACTGTCTGATTACAAATTGATTCAAATTTAATTCATCCCTTGGTCCTTGTCATTGTTCCTGACTTGAACTCACTTTGGAACTGTAAAACCAAATTCAATAGCTTTAACTACATGCTTGCTGACAGTGAGACTTTTTATATAATGTTAATATGAGGCACTTGAATTATTACACAGTTATTCTACAACAGTGAGCAGTCCCTCAAGTCCCTAAGATTCAGGCTTGTGCCTGTGTTCTGGTTCGTGCATACACCAAGAAGTATGTGGTAAATACACCAGCTGTTCTCTACAGCTGACTGCCATGTGAGATTTTGAGTTTTAAATACCCTTGTGGTCAATCATGAAGGATCGTGAGAAAGTCGGTATCAATCAGCCCTGAATGAATAATTGAAATACAGGTGAAGGCAGTGACAAAGTATTTATCTGAACTTCCACAGAACAGCTTATTGTTCAAGTTGAAAGTTTGTCTTCATTGTTCACAAGGCTCTGCAATTAGGCTTAAATTGCTAATGATTGTTTAATTAGTTCTAGGTACTAAATTGTGAATAAACCTGATTTATAAGATGGATAGAAATGTCGATAACTGACAAGAATCTTGACCATCTGCCATAAATATTTTTTATCTAATCTAGTTAGTGAATTAGACTGGGTGACCAATGATAATAGTACCCCCAAAACAGTACTTCAGCATAGCTAGCTTGGAGAAAATTTGTGTTTGACAACTTTGTTGTATTATCTCATTTTATGCTTGTTAGGGAACAAAGACACTATAAAGCAGGAAAGTTAGCAGCAGCCACCTCAGTCTACTGTTGATGAAAAGACATAAACCCAAAAATCACAATGCTCAATGTGTGTAAATGTCTATCAATGTTTTGATGCTGTTCCAGCTTTTGAGTTTGATAAATGGTGGTTATTTTTCTATACAAGTGTATAATATATATACAGAATAGGGAAATCCAACAATTACCATAGATGATGGTGGCTGGGATCAATGAACACAAAATAGTTGAGCACGTGTAATGCAATATTTCAGTGTTTAACCTCATTCTTGAAAGCAGAAGAGAAACTTAATAAAGACAGATGTAGTAACTCTGACACCTAATTCAGTGAATCCATTAAATATATCCTTCACCACAGACATGACTTTTCATGTTCTTACCTGAAATGCATATCCTGCTCACTGTCCCACACACATGCTTCAGCAGTCCTCTCAATATGAAAAACATCTTGGTCCACAAGTACTTAACTTCTGACTCTCCTATACTTGGATCATTCCCAAACAATATACCTTGCTGCAAAACATGTAACATGCATCCAACCATCAATATTTATCCAGTCCTATCACAGGGCTATCTTTTTTCCTATTATTGGACCAACTATCTGCACTACCACCCAGACACCACTACCTCCCCAAAACTCCATATATGGTAACTGTCCTATCAATACATACTAGATATCAGATATCCCCTTAGTGTCTATAGTAAACTTACATTATTTCAAATATACAATAAAAAAAAGTTTTTTTTTAGGGGACACTATTGAATGATGTAGCACAAATAATAAGAAAAGAAATACTGTAATAATAGCCTATATATCAATCTTTTTAAAAATGAATTCAAAAACAGAAATAAAAGTGAAATTTGTAATAATTGTATAATAAATAAATGTTGAATTTACTTGCCACTTGTTGGGACTCATTGGTGATCCTTGTACATTTCTTGTTTAAATTTAATTTTTATGTATTTAGTATGACTGGTATTGTGAATCGCAGGGTGGTTACGCACCAGTTTAATCAATTTTTCTTATTCCATAGTTGAAAATGATTTTAAAAGAAAGTAAGATTATAAATAACGCAAGAAGTGTTATGGCAAAAACCGGCACGAGTGAGCTGCGTGGCACAGTTTCTGTGTCGTGAACACAACATGGCGCAGGCCACGTGCGGCGCAGTACTGCACTGCCCTGCTCTATGTCTCAATACGCGCTGTTCCGCCCCAAAGGGTAGAGACACAGAATCTGTGCTGTGCCACCTGCGTCAACTGTGCATCAATGTGCGCCTGGCCTTAAACGCTTATTCTACTCTAGAGCAGCATAGGGTTAGTCAAAAAAAGTCTGTTTAGTGATGATTCTTTTGGTCTTTTTCCTGTGGAGATAAGAAGATGCATAGAAAAAGAAAAAAAGAAAAAGATAAACAGAAAATAATTAAGAACCAAAAAGCCTTCTTTATTGACAAAAATCTGTATTTAAAACATTAAAAATAAAAACCAAAGTTACAATTTGAACAGACACTTTTGTTACAATTAAATTTCTTGTCTTCAGTTTTTTTTAGAAGTTTCTCACCATTTTGTGAAGAGAATGTTTAGTGAGAAAAATAAAAATAAAATAAAAAGCAAACTTATTAGTGTTAATAACCTTGGAAAGTTTGGCAATTCCCTATAGTTTAGACTAATATATTAACATGTTTTATTATGAATATGATAATTATAAGAAATAAGTAATGCATAACAATATTCTAATATTAATTATGCTTTTTAACAATAAACAACACAAAATAATAAATTATAAGGAAATATTTTCTTAGCTTCTTAATTCTTGGATGTCACACATTCTTAAACAAGTAATTATTAATACTTAAATAATTAGTACCACTCTGCACTTATCCCGGCTATATCTGCACTTATCCCAATGTGGAATTTTGGTGAGTCAAGTGCAGATCAGGGATTAACATCCAAAAAATAATAAGTAATTCAAATGACTGGACACTTTATAGGTATCAACTAAGCACAAAAAAGTTTCAACTAAGGTAGATGATGGCAGATAAAGCTCCCTTCTCATAACTCGACACAT